>JAHLJT010009436.1:220523111-220633503 GCA_031308135.1 Acheta domesticus
ATGGACAATCACTTTCCAGAGATGGACAAACGCAGAGGGTAGAAAAGTACGGAAAATTCTTCGTGTTTCTTGTTGTTGTTTTTTTTTTCGAATTGAAAAAATGGCATGAAAAACGTTTTTTGGCATTAACTTTTGAACGCGGCCTGGTAAAAATTTTCTAAAGGGTGGTCAAACGTGGTCAAACGATGGACAAACGAATTAGCCCAAAAAATTGCATTTTCGAATTATTTTTTGGCCATCTTCACGCTTTTTTGAAAATTTTTTTGAGTTGTTCCGTTGGTGGTAAAGCACATCTGAAGGCGATTAAGAGGTCATTAGGAGGTAAAGAAACGAATGCAAATTAAAAGTTTCGAATTTTTCATTTGATTGTTGCTAATTTGTCGATTTTGAGAAATGGCGGGAAAAACGTTTTTTGCCTATAACTTTTGAACCCGGCCTGGTAAAAATTTTCTAAAGGGTGGTCAAAAGTGGTCAAATGATGGACAAACGAATCGACCAAAAAAATTTGCATTTTAAAACTTTTTCTGGCCATCTTCACGGTTTCTGGGTGCAGTGGAATACGTTTTTCGCGAATATCTGCAGGAGGAAACGTGGTAAAAATAATGTAGTTAGTGATTAAAGGTGGTCAAACGATGGACAAACAAAAGCGCACTTCAATTTTGATATTTTTAATATTTTGGGCAAAATCTTGTAATTTCGTCAAATCGTGAAGTTGGCCAGAAAAATTTGTTTTTGTTCTAATTTGTGAACGGAAGCTGGTAAAAATATTCTAAAGGGCGGTCAAACGTGGTCAAACGGTGGACAAACGTATACATGAAAAAATTCTGAATTTTGAGTTTTTTTTCTGGCCATCTTCACGGGGGTTTTAGATGGATCAACTAAAATTTCGCTCCCAAAATTAAGAATCTGGTTGTAAACTAACCAACAACGAAAACGTGATTGTACTAAAGTCACAATCCGAAGAAAAGATCATACTGATTTTGAGTTTCGTTCATTACGACAGCATTCTACCAATTCCGATCATTATCAGTGACGTACGTTCGTAATTAATATAACGCATCTGTCTGCAGCCGGGTCATGCCATTTTTGATCAAAATATCACATTTCAGTTGACGACCGAGGAGAGCCTAGATTTAGAAAAGAGATTACAAACAATCCCCCCCCCAAAAAAATTCCGCTTCTAATGAGGGTAAAAGGCACAATATTGCTATTGGATATCGCACTGAATAATTGACAATAATTTGTATTTTAGACCGAGTCAGTATCTTACACAACATATACAACGTGTACAACATATACACATTGTTCGTGATTTACATAGTTCACGTGAATACAAGAAATGAAGATTTCGTTTAATTTATTTCCGAACTGGAACATAAACACAACAGCTCTACGGCATTGTCTTAAACAAAATTTTAATTTGATAGGAAATGAAGTTAAGAAATTCAGAAGCATGAATTAAATATCAATTTATACAATCACAATTGCAGTCATATCAACAGATCTGATGATGTATTTTTCATTATGGATCACATTAAACTTATTTGATGTTAATTTTATGTGTTACGTCACTGTTCAAACAGTCATTTTCATAATACTGGTTATTTCAAAAACTGTGATGGGCTTTCAAATATTATATTTTTAGAACAGATGTTGTTCAAGACAAAAATATCTTCACTTTTGTAGTTTTGAATATCTCCAATGTTCGAAAAGTTATACGTGATTTAATGTCAATGTCAGTTTTATATCAACAGATTTCATTACGAAAAAAAAATCGAAAAATCAGGGATTTGGCCAAAAATGAGACATGCTCCATACTGTTACGCGTCTTTTACGCCATCCGAAACAAAGTTCAATAAAAAAAAATTGGAGCCATTTGTGAGAAATTTTGAATATGTTTTGAGGTTTCAGGTAAAGTACCCTTATAAATCAAAAAAAGTCGTTTCAAACTCAGAAGAACTCAAGTTCCTTTAATTTGATCGGGGAATATTAATTTGGAGAAAATCTGCTGAACCGTTTAGGCTTCGAGCACAGTCTGACCTTTTCCTGTCCAATCGATTTTTCGATATTCAGGACCACCAAAACACGGGTACCGACTACACAGAGTGTTAGAGGAAGTAATTTACTTATATATCGGAACAAAATTTATCACTTTTTTGTTACCAGGCCCGACAATCAGAATGTTTCTGTCGAAAATTGCAGTTTTCACGTACACGATGACAATAATTTCCCTTCTTACGAAGTACGGGCGAGAAAGTAAAAAGAAGTATATTACCATTTGCAATCATCTCTGAAAGACAATGGGTGTGGATTAGAAGTTTCAGAATGGATTCCCTCTGCACTTTCCACGAATTCGCCCTCCACGTACGTAATCCCGTAACAGCGGTATTCTCCTGGTCTCCACAACCTAAGCATGTTTAAAAAATATTTTTTTAATGATTGCCGTTGGTAAATGCCTCTGAAAGCCAACGGATATCCAATAACAAAATTCTTTAAAATGAGGTTATCACCACGCATTCCTCCATCGTAGCCCTCGTACGTAATCCCGTACTAGCGGTGTGCTCCTCGCCTCCGCAAACCGGTGTTTCCAAGCCCCACGAGTCGCGGCGCGCCGCTGCGTCACGCTGTCCACAGGCTGCGGCGCGGCGCGGTGACCCAGTCACGCCGGCCGGCCGGTCGGCGGAAGCTGCCGCGCTCAGCTGACTCAAGGTCGGCGCCTCCCCCTCCGCCGCGTTCATCCGCGACCTTCCGGACGACCGGTCCCCCCCGGCCCCCGGCCCCCGGCCCCCGGCCCCCGCCCCCCACCACCACCCGCGCCGCCACGCGCTCCCTGCGCGGACGGACGGTCGGACCTGGGCACTGGTAGCCAGTGTGTCAACTTCGATTTATTTGTAGTGGCTCTTGACGTACGAGTACATGGAAGAAGGAGTGGGGAAGCGTTGACCAGAAGAACTGCAGAAGATTGCAGCGACAGACTAAAATGGAAACTGGATGCGAGAGACACCTAATGGTGTAAAATACTCACAGTACTACTAATATGTGACGTAAGTCCGCTGTTACGATGTCATCTAATCGGGAGCTTGAACGTTCACTATACTGCGATTTTCGTAACTTTGTCCCTGACAGAAATCAGCTGTTCACAGTTTCATCCAATCGGCGCGGCGGCTTGAACGTCACCATAGTGACGTCCACTGTCGCGAAATATAAGCTGCCGATTGGATGGCAGCGAAATAACTGATTTCTGTCAGGGACGCTGTTACGAAAACCGCAGTATACAGCCATGTCACAATGGTAACGTACAAGCTCCCGGTTGGATGCCACAGTCACAGCAGACTTACGTCAAGTGCCACTACAAATAAAATCGAAGTATAGATCAGGGATCGACGGATGCAGTCCAGAATCGACAATGCCAAATCCTCCAGAGGGCGAATTATTTGTTCTCTTTCAAATTATTACCCACTCAAAGAAATTTTTCTTACAACTACGTAAGTCGCGTAATAATTTTCAAGCTGGCAGACACATCGTTGGTAATTTCATTCTCTACACTACGCAACACGCTTTGCACATTCGTGTTTTTCTCACTGATTTCAAGGGTTCAGAAGAAAAGATTGCGTCAATCCCAGAAATGCTGACGAACGTGGATACCACGCGAAAATGCAAATAACTGTTTTGAATTTCATTTAATTTCAGAAGAGTTGCATTCTTACTCAGACTATTGAAATCTGAAGCAAATATTTCAATAAAGAATCAACAGCTCAGTTAGCTCATACATTAGATTGTAATTGAACCGGGTTCGTAATTTCATGCGGACGTGTAAACAATAGTTTTAAAGGTACAGGTTCCTTTTGGGAGCCATTCGTTGCCTGCTCGATAATTTTGTCACATCAATGTTAAACCGATTTGCCCTCTTTCGATCCTAACGGTTATTGCGACCTACCGCAATAGGAATTACTAACAACTTATAGATATGCGTTGCATGACTGATGTTTTGAGTGAGTTGAAGCCATCAGATTAAAGTAAACATTAAGGATTCTGTCAAGCAAAGATTCCATAGGAGTACCAATGAGACACAAAGAAGTGCACATGGACAAGACTCTTTGGGCATAGTTCTGCAAGAGCCGAACAGATTCTCAATTACAAATAACTGCCTTTGTGGTGAATAGAATCAAGATAACTCTTGTTAAGCCAATCTGCTGCAAGTTTGAATGTAATTGTGATTAATACCCAAGAAAAAAATCAATAGCAATTTTACAATATTTTAGTTTTCGTAACTAACGTATATAACTTTTAAGACCAGAAAAGAGCGACACATATCGAAATGACCACAACACAAAATCAGGTGTCAAGACATATTATAAAATCTGGCGAATGAAGTTACGTATTAAACAATGTTCCACTCTGCCTAGCTTAATGTTGAGGACTCGGGTGAAAAGTAACTCCAAGTATATTCTTGACATTACATTGCAAAGTGGTTCAAACCAGATATTCTGGTTAAAACTGTTCTGTTAGGTACCTCCCTAGGTTATAATCAGACGATTCTGGGAAACTACGAAATAAAGATTGTTTAAGCGATTTACAAGTTGCACTAATAACATATTTATATATTAACTTATAAATGTACTTTTTCATTGACCATGTGATATGATAATGTGATATTTTTCATTCGCAGGAACTAATCCGTTGGATTTGCATGTAACCCTTCTACTTAGATAAGAAAACTAAGTTCTGAGGTTTTATTATTTGACAGAAAATTGCGAGATCTCCACAAATCATGTCACGAGAAAATCCACCATTTATTGAACACTTTAATGCTTTAAGTTTCTTTTTATCCCAACAGTAACTACTTTACTAATTACATTAAAAATAAATTAAGAGAAATAATAAATATAACATCATATTAAAATATTGAAACGGAAACTATTGAAAACCAGTTTTATCCAATCCAAGATATATCTCTCTAGTACACGTTGGGCTTCTATCATGGGTTCGAATATGCAAGGGGCACAATTCAGCTTACCCCATCGTTCGACCACAATCTGCCCCCTGTAGACTAGCTTCCATACGGAAAACGACAAAACCTGAAAGTGTTTAATGATATGCCAGTGTAGCGTCGCGAGGTAGCTCATGCTCCGGCGTGCAGTTTCGCTTGGAAATCCCAGTCTTAAGCCGGATGGGGGATGGGGGTGGAACGCGGCGGCGCCTCACCGGCGCGCGCGGGGCAGGAAAATCCCAGTCCCAAAATAACTTGGACAACAGGGCGCGCGCGGGCGCGAATCTAGATAATGACGGTTGCTCCCTGGAGAGGGCTGGCTAGCGAGCCCTATGACGCCCGCCGCTGGTAGAGCGGGGGACGAGCCGTGGGATATTTATTGCGGCGCCGACATGCGCTCGCGGGATACGCTAGTGAGTCGAAAGACGGGAGGTATCTCCAGTGCAACCTTGCACGTGATCTTCGGGTGTAAGATCAAAGTTGGCATCAGGCCATGTAACATTTCTAGTTACGGGGGACTCTATGTCCGACAGCTCGCACTTCGCGTAGCTTTCTCATGCTCTCGAGCAGAGGTACTGGGCTAGGCCTAGGGACAGTCGCGGGGTTTCGCGGCTTAGAGAATCGAAAGGTTGCCAAAGGGATTCAATCTTGTATCATAATCTTTTATTTTATTATTGTAAATATACTGTAAATACTATACAAATCAGTCGTCTGTGTTCTTCTTGTCCAGTACGTCACACCAGATTGCACAATAATAACCAAGTTTGTTTTTTATACTTTCTTTCGCACTAGAACATTATGGATTTATTCTAATTAAAGATTTCATTTAAATCGAAACAACATCCATTAGCTTTGGTCATGACCATGAGAAATTAAATAATTGTTCGTACGAACGTTAACCTGAGCTCTCTTCCCGTTGTATCGTTGGATGCTTCGCTCGGACGCCGCGTATCTCCACACCATCACCTTCGACCAGTCTTGATGCCTTCTATCTTGAATCTTCCGGCACGCCACGAAGTCACTCCCAATCACATAATGTACTAGCCTCCCATATCACCATCAGCACTTGTTCGGCAAAATAATTACAAGTTCATTTAGCTTGGTGCTTCACCTTCGTCACTGGTGAAAACTAATTAAAGTTGGCAATTTTCTTAAAAGTTCCTCCCTATCAGTAAGAAAATACTCCAAGTCAATGCACGGCTTCACAAAAATGTTTCAATGTTCCACTTTCACTCGCGGAAGAAAAAAGTTAAAGCCCCGAACTGTATCTCTGGAATTTTTATAAGTCTCTACTTTCGATCACAAAATAAATAAATAAACCTAGTCTGAACTCGGACACGCACCCCCTAATTCACAAATGACCCTCTCGCTATGAGATCTGAGCTGCAACTAAACTAATTTTTTCGTTCTTCAATCCAGGAAAACTCGTGTTCATTTTTATCCCAAATTCTGTTTTACATTCCCTACCAACGGATTCTTATTAGGTTTTCACTCCTCTAACCAAGGTGCACTCTTGGGCGAAATTTCCACTCTTACATACGCATCTTTCGACTGATTCTACATTACATCCACGGGCTCATGAAATTGTTTACCTCTGTTACTACGGTGCCCGTTTACCAAATATCGTGACATGTTAAACATCGGTGTCCTCCCTAGCAACCTGTTACTATGGTATCTAATTCTAATTTAAATTAGCATTAAAGTCTTAAATTATTAAATTTCGAATGCCCTCACGCATTTGGTATATCACAATATAGGCATTTACAGAACTATCAATTTACTTAAAAATAGAATGTTTCTCATGCAAGAACCATCACGAACGCGCAGTTTTCCTTGACATCGTTGACTCACTGCTTGAACGGTGTCTTCAGCAACTACAAGGCGGAACATGATCATTAAGTGGCATGCTTACGCTCCGACACCTTTCGCCTTTTATGGAAGTAGTATTATAGAAATCGATTGCTCACTGAAAACAATGGCTTAAATTTTATGTTCGGAGAAGAGAAGAAATGTCTATTTTGTGTGTAGTTAAATTATTTCATCAGTAGCTCTTTTTATTTTCATTTACTTTACAACTTTTATAAAAAGATCTGATGATTATCAACTATTATTATTTTATGAATAGGGGTGGATTTTCATGAAATGTCATTTTTCTCTTTTCACTTTAGAACACTGCCGTTTAGTACAGAAACTGTTATTTTGTAATATTGTTAATTGTTAATTTACCAGAAGTTTAAGTTGTTTTTTTCTGAAAATCGTTTACAGTTTCATTTTAATAATCTTCCCCCTTTCCTTAGTGTCCTTGCAAACAAATATTTAGAGCCCTTATTCTCCATAAAGACAGTCCATTGGGTTGTTCTCCTCTCATTTTTGATAATAAACAAATTTTTATCTTACGCAAGGTGATGAATGCTCAACACTACAAGTGGTCCATGGTAAACAAAAAATAGTTTTAGAAGAATTAATGTTAAAACATAATATGTAATGTACACATCATTGGCGGATCTAAAAGGCCTAGAGTTTTCGTTTACCTTCTTTTATTTGGAAAAATTGATTTAAATATTTATATACGTTCAAATTAAATACTTAAACAATAATATTGTTGCGAATATCTACAGTACACAAATAACATACGATATAATAACAAATATGTTCATTGTTTAACAAATATCTACGATGCCCCCCCCCCAACGATCGACTGGATCCGCCCTTGGTACACATTATGGTATATTGTTTATGAAAGATGTAAGTGTTCGAAGATTTGTGGGGGGAGCAGTTGCCCATCCCCCTCCCCACTTCCTTTTGGCTATGCTCATGTAAACATTCTTAACTGACCGTAATTCCCGCAATTGGAGCAAGTATGCACTTCAATCTGACGACCTAAATGTGGTAATGTTCTTACTAAATCATTCATACGGCACGACCTCATAGTCCAACACGTATTCATAGTTCTAAACTTCGTTCAGAATCAGCGGTTGCACATCAACAGCCGGACTTGGTCAAATACCATAACTCAGTCAAACAGCACAACTCCAAAGTTTAAATTTGCTCTGCGTAATTAAAGGGTTATATTTCTGGTCACTTGCAATTAATTGGAAACAAAACAATAATTTTAATGGCTGCAGATATCTAAATAAGAAATGGACTACAGAATACTCTTTATAGAATATTCTAAATACACAGATAAGTAATAATGACATACTTACAATTTAACTACTAAGTTTGCTTTTGATCTAAAACTATGAAACAGAACACGCAGCAACATTGCACACAGTATTCGTGCAAATAATTCAATTTTTTTAAAGAAATTTAAAATTAAGGTTAGGAACTTTTAAAATTAACAAATAGAAATAACTTATTTTGCTTTAAGTAAAATAATCACTTCGCTATAAAAAGTATTTCAATACTTCCGTAACCTAAAGTGCCTCAGTTACGCATTTAGATCTAAGTTTTCGTGGGTTCCAGTTCGACCTGTGCTACTCTTAATGTGTCGTGGAATGTCAACATATGATTCACGGAGAAAATGCGTCAACCTTATCAGGGCAAACACAACCTACACGCAACGCTTGACGCTCGATGCTTCTCTGTACAAACGCACTTGTCCCGTCACACCGCACGCTAAAGTCGAATTAAGTCACAGATTGTGAACAGCTACAATAGATTCAAATGAATTAATGATAATGGTGATGATGATAACGAGAATGAATGGAACAAGAACAATTTTTCGGGGGTCATCACTCTACTTTTCAAAGAATTACTTAACTCATCGATTGACTGAAATTACGAATAGTAAAAAGCAATGCCATCTCATCACAATTCAAATGCGCCTAATGCTGAATTCTACCATTGAAAGTTTTGTGCAAAACAGCCAAAAATCATACTGATTGTAATTTTTAAGAAAAATTAGTAAGGATCGATGATTGATTTTATTACCATGGAAATTCAGACATTTTACACTTTCAACCTTTGGAGATCCTAGCGATCCGCTGAATGCAGGCGAGGGTGATGTTAACTTGTTGTAAGAGGTGCCTCACGGATTGAGTTACCAACTTACCTAAAAAATACTATGACAAGAAATACTACAGGTATGAAGATACATGAAGTAAAAAAGTATAGGACATATTTATGCACATTTATTAAAAGCACAAACAGTTACGAACATATTTCTCTGATGTCCTCGACCACAGCCCAGAACGGATCCCTAACCTTTGTGGATCTTGCTTCCGTAGATACTTGCCCAAGTACGTAGCTAAGTCTTCGTTGAAGAATCATTTTCGGGGTAGTTTTCTGCAGAGGATACACATGTTGGATTCAATATAAATTTTTGTGAATCCAAGTCAGTGGTTCATCATCTCCTGTACGAAATTATTTCATTCCAGCTGGCTAGCTCCTCCAAGAGTACAAATACATAGTTTACCAGATTCTACATATTGCATAATTGCAACAATTTTGTACAATTGCAATAATGCTGCATAACGTATTTTGTTTCCTTGTTACTCATTCAAACCCCAAATTGTTTGACAGCTAATCAATGAACTATAACACTAGGAAAAATACTCACTATAGTACCCTACGATAACGAAACAGGGAATGAATTGCAGTGGGTATCCTACGGTCTATTCTTCGTAGGAGAGGGGGGAGAGGGTCATACTTCACGAATAAGAGAATATCGCACCCCATTAATAACCAATACTGTTTTCATTGTAATGAGGTTTTTGTAATTACTAACAGTTGTGCACGTACGACTGTCAGTAATTTCCCTTCGCATACACCCAACAGTTCACTTCCAAAACAACTCGCAGTGTTCAGGTATTCGTTGCGTGTAAGAGATCTGAAAAAGACATTTCGTGTTGGGAGAGCACACTATCCCAAGGTCGCAGACGGGTATTGGACTTCTCCGGCGCCCGGAGGCGAGCCGGTTGCCTGGAGTCGCGGATGTGACGTCCGGAGACGCTTCTTGCGCCTGCGCAGAGCACCGGAACCCGGCAGGCACTCGCTCAACGCGCCGCGAAACGCTGTCGCAGCCTTGGCCTTCGCACGGCCCCACAGGCTTCTTGTCCAATAACAGAGCATCGATGGAGAGGCGTATCTACGTCAGTGATGTGCGTCTACTCGTACAGAACCATAGTCTATGTCTACACGTAAAGAACACGACGACATCATATTCTGCGTAAAGGTAATGTATGTAGACAACTGTAATCTGTCTTTTTTTGTGGGGCTGGGGCGAATATACGAGGGCCATGTTCCACCCCCAAATCCAAATTTATTTACAATTAGAGTCAAAATATCCAAAGCAATACTTTAAATTATTTGGATCACATCTCAAGGAGTATTAAAGGAGTGCAAGTTCGAACAAGTCCCTAATGATTATAGTCTATGGCACAACTCTGATCTACGTATGGTTGGCATTGCACATGCCATGGGCGACAGTCACAAGGGGCACTATTTTGAGTACACCCGCTAAAACAAATAACAGCAACCCCAATCAGAACTCTCCTGACAGGGGCGAAAATTTTTGCTTGCCATAGGCGCCTGAATACCTCGATACGCCTCTGCGGCTACGTTTTAGCAACACGTATCTCAAAATTTGGTCGTTTTGAAATAATATCACCTAAAAGATTAAAAACAACTTCTACCGAATTCTAACGAGACGTATCAGAGAACTTTTCTGCAAATTTGTTAAAATGGCGAAAATTGGCCACACTTCTAATAGCTTGGAATGAAAATTTCGAAACTGTATTTTTCTCTCTCCCGGAAAGTCGCAATTTTTTAGATATATTTTGTAAAAATTTAGCCATTGATAAGTGTATGCCCGTCTAGAGAATAATCCTGCAACTGTGTGTGTCGATTTATGTCACTTGGATATCAGTCACATGATTAGAACAGTGGACTTGACTTCAACATATCGCTTTTATGATGAACAATACTTAAATAAGTGAAAAGGTTAATAAGAATTATAACTCAATAAGGCTCAAAAATATCCACAACAATGAGTCTTCGTCATACATTTTAAAAATCATTCAATTATGTAATATTCAGAGTTCAAAGCAAATTTCTTAATGGAATTCAATAAACCACTACCAGAAGTGTTGGAAGCCTGCTTTTCAGTATCATTTTCTTGGGATCTCTGAATGTCAGCAGTGTCACGCTATGATAAGTCTTGTAATTTTGTTCTTTAGGCATCGTAATCGTATCTCCTCCACGGAAGAAACATGATTGACCCCATAATGACGACACTTTCCACATACGCAGACAGAAACCGCTAGTTCAGCATTACGAAAGAGAAATCTTCAGCAAATGATCACCGAAAATAAGAAAGGAAGACGATCATTTGATTTGATTTATTTTCGTCAATGAAAAGTAAAAATAGAATGCAAAGTCTGAGGGAATATAATCTGCGCATGTTTTCTTGAGCTCCTTAATCTCTTCCCCTTCCTTTTACCGTACATATTTGAATGATGAATAACAGTACCAATAATGAGAGGTTAGCAACATTTGAAAAAGTAGAAATTTTGAATTACAGGAAGCCTATTTGCATTGGTAAACGAACGACAGATTTGATTTTTTAGTATTGCGCGTTTGCTCCATTGAGCAAATGCTGAGATAGGAAACTAGACGAAAAACCTTATCGAGAGGAGGAGATCATTGACCCAGAAGCTGTCTCGTAATTCAAACAACTTGATCGTGCGCTTGGCATCCGTACCTTATGCATACATTACCAGCAAGATGAAGACAATGAATTCCGATATAATGTAGTGTTTCATAAGCCGACCATCTTCCTGTTGCCAATATAATTTCAAAACGACAGCGATTTTCATTTTTATTAACATATTTTATCAATCTGGATAAAAGAAGTAACATCTCGCAGTTTCGGAGGCCCCTTGCACTCTGTGGCTACAAGCTGTAGCTTATTTAGCTTAACGATATATCTGTCACTACCTGAAAATTGTAAAAGGGGCCCCAAAGCTCTAAATACATTTTATACGTATTTCCGTAAATGTAGCAAATTCCTTATTGTTCCCTTTTTAAGCTGACAGTTGAAAATAGATACACTACATATAGGAAGAGGCTCTCCAAACCCCGTAAATGGTTCAGCATTAATTGAATTGTACTTATTAAATGAATCTTTAAAGTTATAAATTCATTTTCCTAGTAGTAGTAGTATGTTTTATTTATTTCCTGTAAAAATGTCATAAGTAAATATTAATATTAATGAGGAGGGGCTCAGATAAATACTCGGTGCCTCTCGTTTTAGGCTTCGCACGCGGCTCGCCCATGCCGTCAATCAAAACATTACGAAATACCCGCCGAAGTTTCTTTCCATGCGGTTCAGAGGTACTTCCGGCCAGATCTGGACAAGCAACGCGCCAGCGGTCGGCAACCCGTGTCGAATGCGATCGCAAGGTCGCTCCTGGGCCTTGCCGCCCAGACCGCGCGGTGGCGGCGGCGGCGGCAGAGCGGAACAGGAGAAACCGTCGACGCCATGAAAAATCGCCGGCTGTTAATCCGCCGGCGGGCGGAGCGGGGACCCCGACGCAGGCGACGCGACAATTTCTCAGGCGCCGCCGGCCGCCGCCGCCGCCGCCGAAGGCGTTGTTATCGCGACCTCTCGACCCGCCCTCGCCGTCGCCCACCCCCTGCACCCACGCGAGGCGTTCATTAGAGGGCGCGACGCCTATCACGCGGAACGCAAACAACAGCCCGTTGTGTGGCGACAACGCCCCGCCGCCACACGCGCTTCCTCTGCTCAGAGGAACTTCATTTCAACGTTAAAGTGGGATTTTTTACAATAATATAAGGGCTAAACTCCGACACAGTTCGACCAATCTTCATGATAGTTGGCACTTCGTGGTTTTTCACCCAGAAGGTTTATGTGCTGTTAATTCTGTTGTAACTCCACTACATGGCGAACAACACTAAATATTCACTGCAACACTCGGCAGCATTTTGAGTCTGTATCGTTAAATAACTCCTAAACGAGGCGTTCTAGGGCCTTAAAAACTAAAATTTTGAGGCTCAAGGCCTCAAAGAAACGTTTCTCACACCGTAATCTATAGAATGTGCTGCTTTAAAACATTCTATTACATTTTGCTGGTCCGACGCATCCCGATATTACCTCACTTGGTAATATCGGGATGCGTCGGACCAGTGCAGAATCCGCAAGTACGTGTGAATGAGAGGGAGAGAGCGGCAGAGACAGAGACAGACACAGAAACAGACAGGGATGGGTGACGGAAGGAGGGAGAGACAATGAGAAAGGAGGAGATGAAGGGCAGAACAACGTCAGCAGGGTTTTTCTAATAATAAGTATATTACATAAATTATACATATAGTGTATCTATAATATAGCATATTATATAAGTACACTTATTAAAGTAATGTAAAAACAATCGTTGGACTATTTATAATACATCGACTCATTTCATACTCCCCTTATAAAGTGTTCTGAATATAATTTCACTGAACACTGTTAAATATTTACAAAAGATAACGTTCATAAACGGTTCTTCTAGACTTATTATCTTTCCATAGAAAAATTGCAAAACAATCTGACTTTCGTCCCAAATAAACTTTAATTAAACCAAATAAAATATTTAAGTTTAATAAAGTAACTGTAAAATGGTAACTCACCTACAAATCCTTGCTACCTCGTAGTACAAATCCCGACTATTGCACTTGATCCCTGTACATTTTTAAATAAAAAAGGATTGAAAATACTTACAACCTCCTTACAATCTATCTATATTATTGTTATTATTATTATTATTAATATTATTACTATTATTTTAATTACAGATCTTTGACACCTGCAACGTAGTTTCTACTTTTCATTGATCGATAAAACCATTTTCGTAATTGCAATTGCAAAGCAAAGTACGTTGTTTTATTTTCTTGAAATATGTACACGAACACAATGGCGAGTGGTCCCAACATGAAGTGTTGGGTGCAGGGAAACTGTTCATCACGAATGTCATCGCCGCAAGTCAATACATCTCAGTCAAATGGCCGGCGACGCAACAAGACAGCACTCTTCAGTTGACGCCAGCTCCTTCCCTCCACTTTGTCAAGCGCGATTTTCCGACTCAAAGCACCAACCCCGCTCCCACAATTCATCTGCCCCATCAACAGCGGCCCGTGAGTGACAGCCACTTCCCACTGACAAGCAGTGTCTTTTAAAAGCACTTCGCTATCTTTGTTCTTTTCTTCGGAAAATGTATTTTCCTCAAATACTTCGTGTTCTTTTGAAGTAAAAGAGAAAGTCCATTATAACGGTTTTATAGAGAAAACAATGTTTCACTATTGGTATTGTTTACACAAATACTTTGACTCAAAGATTTCATAAGGCATCAATGCAGAACCATATTCATGACAATAAGAAGCCAGGAGATGTATTCCACACATAATATTTTTCTGAGACCAGGATAATGGATCACTTTTACCTGATGTTTCTACGAAGAATGATTGTGACGTAATTCTACTAAAAAATTTCAAGGAGAGATAAATATTCAATGTCCTCATAAAAGTAGAGGGAAAGAAGGCTGAGGCAATCCACTACACCGCGAGGAAGGTATAGCTGCCGAGGTGTGTTAGTGAATGGGACTACTCAAGGTCATTCTACCGTCAACAAAAGAGGCCTAAATCGAAGTAATTGGTCAAAAAAAAAAAATAATAATAATAATAATAATAATAATAATAATAATAATAATAATAATAATGGTTTATCTTCTAGGGAAAATTTAATAAATGGAAAATACTTTATGTGTTCACAAAAAATAATTATATCCGTCTACTTAAATTCGATTTTCTTGAGTATTTACGAGGGCAATGCCCGCATTCAAGCTCCTGAGTATTTGTCTGCGAGCATCAACCGACTCTTTTATTGTTTCCTTTCGAAAAATGGAAAAATACGATAATTCGAAAGGTGTCAGTTCCAAATTGACCTTGTCAAGATTGCGGGCGAGGTTACTAGCTTACTAGAGTTCGCGAGCATTGCAACTAGAGCACCAGGCGCGAGATTTAAAAGTAATGGTTATACTGTCTGAAATGAATGTACATCACTGGATACCTGGCGCAATGTAGTCTTTTGAAGAAGTCAGTTGACAGTTACTGCTGCAATAGCTACATTAATTCCCATTTCCTTTTAAAGAAGCAAAGAAATGATCCACTACAATGTAATAATTCATCAATCAAATTTCAAAATATCAGTTTAGGCCGGCCAAATTAAACATTTTGAATCGAAAGAACCTTGATTTTGTAATCGTGTTTACTTACGAGAGCAATAATTACCTAATTTCCTAAGATCAGGATAGGAAATTGCAGCTTCTTGCCTGTTAAAAGAGGTGTCCGCCCGTCAGGGAGGATAGTTAACTCACAGTCTTACTAATTAATTTCCCATTATAGTTACAGACGAGAAATAACTGAATGATCGATTAAAACAACACAAAAAAACAACAAGGAAATAATTCGCCATTCTTACATGTTCCCACCTCTCGCAAAAATGTTCATTTAAGGCAGAATTAAAAAGGAACAAACTAGAAATAGTAATAAAAAGTAAAGAATACAGTCATAATTCAGATCTTCGTTGTTTGATAGAACAAATATGGCAAACATTTTGGTATGAAGCCTCTATTCCACGCCTAGCGCTACTTCAATCTACACATGTACACCCCTATTTGGATTTGGAGGGGAAGACAGATTGGAATCGGGAAATGCTGTACTTAGATGATGTCGTAGGCTTCCAACGCCAGAATCATGATCTGGGCTGTTCGGATGACGCCGCGTCGAAGGCTGAGGTGGCGACGTTTCAACCAACCTCGGTCTTCTTTGTGTCAGGATGTTGGGCGCTCTGGTTAATGTTCTACGTGGGCCAAGCTGTATGTATGTGTATGTGTGACCTTTTATTCATAGGTTATTTATTAAGCGTTGTCAGTGGCGGATGTATGGGGGAATGCTCTACTCCCAAAAGGCCTAGCGTTTTCGTTCGTTCCCTTCTTTTATTTGGCAGAATTGATTTAAGTATTTATGATAGAATTATGTAATTATTAAAAATAAAAACGTATAGTATCGTATACACTACACTACAAAAACAATGTACAACATAATAACAAACTTTTAATATTAAAAAAATCTATGATCCCTCCAAAATGATCGGCTAAACCCACCCTGGGCATTGTCAGAGACAAACAAGAATATCATCTCTTTCTGACGATATCTTTCTTTCTGATTCTGAAATTTGGTTTTGGAGCCACAAGTTTATCCTCCGAAAACAATAAAAGAGGATGATGAATAACAAAGATTAAGTTGACAGAGAATAATGAAACACCTGATTTTTTTTTAAATTTTTAATACCCCACGATATCTAAAGATTGTCATAGAATTTAATGTGGAAATGATTCTGTGCACAGTGTAAATTATCTAGTAAGTCCGAAGCAAGGAAGGAGGAAATGAAGGGATAAAAGCAACACTGCCATTTTCAAGAAAGTAGAGAATAATTACCAAACGATTGAAAATAGACGTGGCAACTCCGCTTCATCAGCCCTTTATTAATACACACAAAAATCACGTTAAGAAAAACTGTAACAAGCAGCAAGATCGGCGCAACCCAAAACACTGCCTGCGCGAAACGACGACGCAGCCACTTGTGAACCACCGACCCATGCGACGACGCCACGACCTTGAGAAACGAGTGACACGCTACCTGCTGAGGTTCTGTCGAGGACGACCCAGCGGCCTCATCCCCATCCAAAAGCACCATCGCGATGACGGATGACGTAAGAAGCACACCGCACACACGCTGCGCGACACTCAGAGACGTGGAGGCACGTCCGCACACTGGCACAACAGCTAGTGGACTGACCGCCACCGCGCGGCCCGGCAGTGGAGGCGGCGCGAAGGCGGCGGCGGCGGCGGCGGCGGTGGTGGTGGCAGCGGCGGCTTCGCTCTCGCAGACCTCCGGCGCGGGCGCGGCACTCCTGGACTGCCTCCGTTTTCGCCTTCCCGCAGAAACACCCATGTCGCCTGCTTCGCCCGCCCTTATAAAAACGTACTCTTAGCAAATCACTGCGCACTTCATCCGGTAGTCCTTTTTGAAACTTAAAAACAAAGTAGAAATTAACTATGCAACTTTATATTAAAAACTATTTTAAATAATCAGTCTTATTATTTAGGTGTGATAAATTGCCAGGAAAATTTCTCAGGAAAAAAGACAGTGACTACTTCGTGATGTATGGTAATTAACAACACGCTAAGAACTCAAAAGAAAATGACAGTATTGTCTGAAACCTTAAAAATTCCCTCATCAAATTACGACGCTTAGAAGATGAGGCCTCACGATAGGTAAACATAAGTATTATCCGCGCACGTTTTCTTGAGCTCTCGTTTCGCTTGATACGAGAGTGGCTGAGTTGGTAATTTCGACGACACGACTTCCTTTTCCAAGTGGGTTGGTCGTTTCTCGATTCTTATCCGGCAGCAAACATTTCTGGTCATCAGATTTTATAAACAACGCTCCTTACTAGCATTTACTCATAATTCAACTAATTTTAATGAAGGAGATGGGGAAGGTATTCCAGGACTCAAGAAAACGTGCGTGTACAAAATGTACTGCAACTGCTTTTTCTTTTCATTGAAGAATGAAACATCTTGAAAAGGGGTGGTTATCGCTTGCGGTTGGCTTTTCAGCACTACATAGAAGTTCACTGCAAAATTGTTTGCAACTTTTTTCCTGCTGCTTGGACAATCTGTTCCGTAGGGTGCGCGACGCAGGGTCCAATTTCCAAGCGCGCATCGCCGCGCTCTGGCCCTTGACAGCAAGCCAAAGGCCACTCTCCTCGAAAGCGAGAACGCTCTGGATCGAGTCTGATATGGAAGACACATGAAGCGTTTGCTTGCACTGACCTGCAGCCCCCATAATGGCTGCCTGTAAGTTTTTGGGTAGAACATTTAAAACTTGTTCTGTTTTGTGACTGTTGATGAAGACTTGCGCATTAAAACAAGTTAATTTAAATTATTAGAGAATGAGCTTTACGAAAATGGAATAACACTATTAAATATTGGCATTTTTCAGTCAGAATCGAAAGTGGTTTATTGATTTTGGATTTTCCCCCGAGTTCCTGGGTATATCTAACAAAACCACGTGAACACCTTTTACAAGGACGAAGGCTCCGTAGTTTTCTTTCAATTTCTGCAAGCATCGGAAAATATACTGCGATTTTTGTAGGAAGAGCTCTCAAGATAACTCAAATCCCATCTTCGCGATGGAATATGTCACGGCATTTCGCGTCTTTTCTCGGTCTTGCCGGTAGAAGTCGCATGATCGCCAGCACTGCTTCATACGGTCGCGATCGTGCGAAATCTAGCGGAACGACTGTGAATGATACGAAATGCCGTGACATATTCCATCGCGAAGATGGGATTTGAGTTATCTTGAGAGCTCTTCTTACAAAAATCGCAGTATAGAAATATATTAGTAGACCCTCCGTCCTCCCCCCTTGAAATCTGACAATTCGGAAAGTTGTAATGCGACGAGCCATCCTGCTATTCTGTAAATGTTTCAACATAAAATCAGTAGAATTTATTAATTCAAATAACGTTAATATTTTATTCTCCATGTGAAATGTTTAATGTATTTACTGTAGAATCTAGTTACCCCAGATAAACTGGGGCCGAGGCCGGGCCGAGTTAACGAAAATCCGGGTTATCTAAGAAATGAAAACGATAAAAATAAAATGAACTTAACAAACATATTTTTAATGAAGCTTAACAGTTATTTTTGTAACAAGTCCTGCAAATTAGTCTTCTGTCCGAGACCTTAAAGATAAATAGAGGACGTGTTACATACAATGTTTTTTGTTATTTCTAGCTATTCAAAATATACATTTAACACTTTCATAAGTTAAGAATTGTCATCACTCTTGACATTCTTTAGCAAGGATTATTGTTACAGGGTCTTGGTGTACGGGGTTTAAATAACAATCAGGTATGGAGACAAACTGGAACAGTGGAGACAAAATGGCCAAAAGTGGAAAAGGTGAAGGAACAAAATGGGGAAAGGGGGACAAATCAGACAATGGCGATAATGAAACAGGACAATATGGGTCAAGGGACAAAACGGGACCAGGGGATAAAATGGGACAGGGAGGCAAATGAGACAAAGAGACGGGACAAAATGAGCTAAGGGGGCAAACGGATGAGGGGTAAATGGGGCATGGACAGAAGAGATGGAAGGGATACATTTATACAAAGACTTACGAGCACTGGTAAAATCTAAATCCCAGAGTCCGCTAAAATACTTTGAATGGACTCTCGAGAATTTTAGAGGCCGTTGCTATGGACGCGCTCTTACAGCGTTGTTTAAATGGTTGGTTACTAAAAAGCTAAGCGCGTGCTTACCAACGTAGTATATAACAAAAAAAAAATAACGGAACACTTTCAAATGAAATAACATTTTCGTAAATATTTATACTGTACACAATATAGGACATCAGTACAAACTAGTCGGTGGCCCTGAAATGTCCAAGGCATCCTTAGAGCCTCTTTCTCCCTTTCCCCTTTTCTTCTATGGGCGGTCCGTCGCTGGAAGTCGGAAAGGGAAGGAGAGGGTTGGCAGGTAGCATGAGGGCAATGAACTCGACCACTGGCAAGTGAATTCGAGTAACGTACCTTTTGAGAATAGCGATTAGTCTGTAAAGCAAATGTTCATTTACTACGCTACACAACATTTTTTTTCCAAAACGGCTCCGGGATTTCCGGACGTCCGGGTTTACAAGGTTCTACGATACTATTAAAATACATGCCACGTAAATGAAAAATTTGAATAGAAAAAGGGACCCTGAAATGTACTTGTACCCTCGACTGAAATGCAGTTTGTGATCCAGTTCTTTCACCCACGCGGAACCAGGAAACGGACAGAACGGATCTTGAGTTTTATGTGAGAATAGAAGAAAACTAGTGAGCCGAACAGAAGGGAAGAAAATGGAGGCTTTCTTGCAACTCATAAGGAACATACACGCCAAATGATTTTTAAGGTGAGTATTCGCATAAAATGCGTGAGACAGACTCAAGGATGTTTTATGTTAATGCAGGGCCGACGGCCCGGGCCTCGTCCTCAACTTGGACACGCGTAGCGAAGCGTCGAAATTCCGCAGGAAAGTGAGACGGCCGCGCACACTGTGGCCGCGTCGAGAGTGATTCATTCTCGTAATCGACAACGCGCGTGAACGAATCGGATCTCAATCTGTATTTCTATCATGGCGTAAGAAATATAGGTGGGTTAACTAGCCGCCTTTGGGGAAAATTTTCTAAGCCAGTTCGAGGCTAGTTCCTCGCTTGGCCGTACGGTGCGCACTATCGGTTTGGGCTACGGTGTAAGATATACATCTTAAGATGACATCTTAAACTGTGGCTATTACACAGTTTCACAAAACAGTTCCTACCCATTTTCGTAACTGTTCGCTTTACCGATTCCACCGCGAAACGACAAATCACTGATCTGAAATTTGAAATCAGCTGGCCACAGAGCTATCGAATGGATCACGACCAATCAAGACCTTGCCCAAATGAGACCCAAAGATCGCAGCGCTGATATGCGAGAACTGTGAGAACTAGCCTCACATAAGGTTCAGTTTTAGACTGAGAGCGAACACACCTCTACATCTTCCACCGTCATTTCTAGCGTGCTTCGGCTGCGCACGCCTGTGCTGGGCGCCCCTGCGTGTGGTGCACGTGGGTCCTGTTATGAATCGCGCCTCTCGAGCGCCCGTGGAGCTGCAACCTGAGCGGCCGCCGATGACGCAACACACTGCACCGCGCCGCGCCGCGCGACAGTTTCCCGTTACCCTCTCGCCGGCCTCCGGTGGCCGGCGCGGCGCGGGCAGGGAACTTTCCGGAGAGGGGTCGCATTTGAAAGGGAAGTTTGTGTAATTCACACCGGACATAAAGTACAGCAAACCAGTAGTGCAGCTAGGTTCTTGCGTAGCTAGTTGGTGTGTCCCGTTGCAATATTGTGCGATGATCCCCCCCCCCCAGTTAAATATTCGAATCATAGAATAATAGAATTTGCATATTTAGCCTATTTTTGCATACCAGTATTATAAACGACCTTTTTCCTAGAAAGAAATTATTCATAAAATGGCATCTCATGGCTCAGATTATGACTTATTGGTACGAATTACGTTGCTCTTTATAGTACGAATGATTGCATCATCACACGTCATAGTTGTGTCACAACTCACCAGTGATATTCAAGAAGACCCTGAAATTATATTAACAGTTACAGCGTAACCTAACATAGTTTTTATTTACTCTCAGATAGAAAATAATTCAATTAACTACAAACGTTTATTATTATTATTTTAGCATGTTAATATTAAATGGAGCAGTTTGTGATGTTCTTGATAGATAAAGGAACAGAGCCAGATACATTAAAAGTTTTATCGTTCAGATGCGCCTTTAATCCCTGTTAACATAGGGGCCGTCCATAAATTACGTAACGCAAATTTCGAGTATTTTCAATACCCCCTCCCCCCTTGTAACGCACTTCCCTATCTCTATGTAGCGCAGCTTCAGACCCCCTCCCTCTCCCTTTAGCGTTACGTAATTTATGGATGACCCCATACAACCACACAGGTTTGTGAACTGCACGTGTACCCGCTTGTATGTTAAGAAATTGAACAACCTTAGAATGGGTTTTAACGTTCTAGAAAAGTAAATAAATAAACAACCATCGATTCATCACAAGTTCGGTTCCGCTACGATCCACCTCGATTTTTAACATTTGTCGTCTGCAGTAGTACCTTTCATAAGTCATTACTAAAGACCGGATTTTCATGCAGTAAAACTCTCTGAAACGCAGTAAAAATCTCAAAACTTGCAAAATCGTGCAATAAAAAGATAAAGACTTTGCAAAACGGTGTACACTAAAAACTTCTGTTAATCCATATATCAACTTATTTGTATATTTGGAATGTGATATTTAAGGTGAATGAAATATGATTTCAGTGTTTTTATTATAATTAAGTTTGTAAATATTGTTAAAACAAACCATATTTAACATTTAAATATTATTCGCACCCAAAATTAAATTAGCATAAAACAAAAATAAATAAATAAATAAAAAGAATTGCATACCCTCAGGAATACAAACATATCTTTAGAAATAAAAAACAATTAAGTTACAGAAAAAATGTTCTTAATTGTTTTCATTATAACTTACAATTATGTAAATTTTTAAATTATTTTCTGAGAAATTATTTTATCATCTATCAACTAATAAATGTTTCAGACAGGAAAAACTTCGTTCAACATTTATACTAGTCTGTGCCGAGCCTCATTCTGATGTACGTGTGCACACTGCTACAAGCAGTCAAAACCGCGTTCATTCTCTCTCGTACCTAGCAGCCTGCAAGTTGCAGGGCAACGTCTGTTCTGAGAAATTTGACGAATTTGAAACGCAGTGCAGCTTGCCGAGCCCCGCGCCCCGACGTAACGTCAAATGTGACTCGCGCATGCCTTCTCGTGTTCGTAAGTTCAGCGCAGACTGACAAAAGGGATATACGATCCGATTGGGAAGATCGACCCGGAACATTGCGTAGGCTGAGCGGCCGCAACCAAGGGCCGCGCGGACCTATCCCTGCTCCAATTACTCAGAAATGTTAATTAGAGAATAGGCATCATGAAAGATACAGACGCGCACTTCGGGCCACATAATGAATTGATACATGTATCAATATATGTTTAATATGTATATTAAACAGCACTCGGGTTTCATAGACTACCCGAATGCACAGCTGGGTTATATCATACAAGGTTTTTCTTAAAAGAAAATTCGTTCACTAAAATCCTAAAATGTGCAATTTTCAGGAAGCATTAACTAAAACGTGTAATAGCGTGCAGTTACCCCCAAACGTGCTATTTCGCGCAAAATAAAACATGTACTCCGTAAAATAACGTCCGTTTCATGATTTAAATTTCTGTCAGTTTCATCCAATTTCAAGTTATCAAAGAAAATATGCAGTAACACGGGAATCCGGTCTTTAGTCATAACATTACTAGGGATGTTAATAGCTATTAGTTAATGTACGTGCTATGATATTTTTGTCATTTGACACAATTGCTCTATCTCGCTTGATCGTATTGTGAATGCACTCCGTCTGTAATATTTTAGGATCGTCATCCTGCACGACGCCATTGCCAGCTAAGCTATCATCGTAACCAATATTCTCCTACATTTAGAAAGAACCAGAACTGGCTGGTTTCTTTGCAGGTCAGTAATTTTATATACAATTGTATTTGCCGAACGATCGAGTAGATCAAATTGCAAATAAAGCAGATGTAAGAACAATATTCTCCTGAACGAATGTCTAGACTATTTTTCGAGATTCGGAAGTTGAAGGTATTCGGAGTTTACGAATTTTTCCAGAATGTTAATTCCAATGGGCTATAAAAGCATTTCCCTTTGTTATAAAACAAGAAAAGTTTATTATGTTTGACATTACAAGATCTTAGGACAATGTACATTTTATAAAAATCTACACAAGAAAATTTTTCATCCGTGTTTGTTTGTTTGTTATAGTTTCTCTAATAATTAAAAGCAATATAGAACCTTCAGAGACATAATCAGTGCACATACAATTCCCCTCGCTTTTAAGCTCCAAATAATGCGCAAATCGCAACCTGAAAAAATGCGCAAAAGGTGTGGCCCGACAGTTAATAAATATTTCAACTGAATTTTATTTGTGTACCTTCATCAAGAGATATTTTTCATCAGCCGTTTCTCTTACAATTTTTTCACATCTTGGAAAAGACTTCGTAGTTCGTTACATATATTTGAAATTTATTATAAGAAGAAATAACAACATCTTCAATTTTTAGCACTGTATTTAATTTAGAATGACTGCGTCGTTAAGTTGATGCCTTACATACCCCTGACTTCAAAATAATAGAAATTAGAAAATTACAATTACTCTATAACTTGTCTATTGTCATAAAAGGTAAGATAAACCTACCAACTCCGATATATAGAGAACTGCCTTCCATATAATACTCGTATTAACATTCTTTGTTTCCATCCAATTTCTTCCGGGAACGAATCCATCTTTCATTCGAATGCACGCGAGAATCGATCATAAGCTGTCAAATATGCGTGACGTCATAATACAAATGTCTATGTTGCCAACTGCCAAACTGCTTTTCAAATTATTTTCCAAACTCAATGGTGATTCTTTTAAAAAATTGTAATACTCTAATTCAAAAAAATAGCGTTCGCAACTCGTTTATAATGTTATTTTATTTCATTCGTACAAATTATCAAACTCGCTCCTATTGTCGTTCGTTTTCACAACAGGTACTTATGCAATAAAACAATTAGTTGCATAATGTGCTACTTTTATATACTCGTACTACTACCAGCATCATAAACCCTTTTATTGCAAGAAATCGTTAAAAAAATGGCATTTTATGGCATAGCTCGACCTCCCTGCCCGTCTTCATCTCCTGTCCTTCCTTGCATTTCCTCATCGCCCATTCACACTTCGGTCTCCACTAGCGATATTGAAAACAAAATATCGATATTACCAACCATTGATGTTGAAAATCAAAACATCTATGTTAAGAATATAGAGACTAAAATTCATCCATGTTTTACAAGTGGTTTAGTATTAAATTCGTGCGCAACATTTAATATGACAGTAGCCGGTGTATTAACTATTAATTAATATTTAACTGGAAACATCGAACAAAGCAGCCTGAGCGTGCGTAGTCACTCAAAGGTCAGTCTTCAGTTCTCCGAAAGGGTACGGGGAAAAAGAGCAGCCCCACCGCCCACGGCTCATGCGTTGACTGCCACTAAATTATCGGAATACGAAGAAAGACATACTAGGAAATAACAGTGCATGGGGGTCATCTGAAGTGGGAGATATTTTGCTTGATGAAGGTAGTACGAAAAGCGTTCCTTTCAAACGAAACTTTTGGTTTGGTTCGAACAGAACAACTAACAATGTTACCATCAGTTATTATTTTCATGTATTTTAGCTTTTACAACATTGTGATTATGGGAACTTTTCATTCACAAAGAAATCATCGATCACAAAGTATCGATGATATAAAAACATGGGCATTAATATCTTGATGTTTAAAAACATCGATGTTCTTAAACATTTGAACATCCAAATATCGACGTTAACACCTTCATTGCCAACTGCAAAACTGTTGTTTCCAAAATTAAATTTGGTTCTTTTATAAATTTATAATGCCATTATACAAAAAAACAGCGTTTGCAACTCATTTATAATGTTGCTTTATTGCATTCGGTCAAATTTGAAAACTCGCTACTAACGTCGCTAGTTTTCAAAACATGTACTGTACTTATGCATCAAAGCATAACATAATAAACTAGTTGCATAATATACTATTCTTATTTTTACTAATTAATAAATTAACAATACAAATTATTAATTATAATAATTAGTACGGAAAATGTCAATGACATGCGAAACTTAACATGGGGGAACACGGATATACACATTTTATGATGTTACTCATCAACCAAACCAAACTTACGTATTTTTGATTTTGTCAATGCCAATGATAACAATGAATAGTGAGTGTTTCGAACATCTATTGTTCTCTTAACTAAACCCAATTGGCTTGGCTCGTGTGTGGGTCGCGGTATTGTTCACGTCATTTCACCACCAAGGGCCTAAAATTACATGAATAATGGAAAGTATATGATAATATAGTTGTGAGAGAATGAGGGAGACTGCGGGAGAGCCTGTGGATAACGACATTCGCTGATAACAAGGACTGCACTATTCAGAATTCGAACTCTACTACGTTCGTTCTTTGTTCTTTACTGTATGCCTGCTCCCTCAGGAGCTCTTCATGCCAGAGATTTTAGTTGGGCCGAACTTTCTTGGGCTTGTTGCTTCCGCTACGTCAGTGATGTCAAGGTCTCCTTTTGGTGGCATGCCTCGCGGCACCGTGCCATGCCACGAGCCTCTCTGCACAACTAGCGGGAAAGGGAACTATTAGTAGCACCGCCATTCTACAATAGTAATGGCGTTGTCTTTGGTGGCGGGGTGATGAATTGTGTGGAGAGCGATATCGTCGTGGCACTCGTGCCACGGACTCCCGCTCGTGGCATCGACATTGACAGCACTGCGCTACATAGTTAAGTTAATGTATAATGTTGATATATCCTTTCTTCGAAGGACTTCCTAAAATTAAACTGACCATTCCACTCGTGAAATTAACATTAATAAAGTTGGCCTACATCTGGTACGCGCCAGTCAAAACGTGTATCCCCCAAGTCATCGCCTTTTCTTACCATATCCTCTCTGCAGACCAATCACAAGGTGCGATACACCATAGAGAGCGCTATCGTGTGCACTTGAAACGCACACAGAATATACTGTAGTATGGAACATTCTGAAACTTTTTGAAGGTAGTTTCATTCGTGGAATATTCTTAATACCACTCCTGCTTTGGAAATTTCCATATAAATCCCTTCGTCGCTGTGCGAGTCGTCATGCAGCTCGTGACGGCGCCACTCGTCCCTCTACGACTACAGAATTTATCGGAAATTTTCAATGCATTAGTATTGGTAACTATCTATGGTTGTACCTGTGATTATTTCCTACAAGGTTTTTTCGAGTGACCTCCAGAAAAAGAAACTTTCATTATTATTATTATTATTATTATTATTATTATTATTATTATTATTATTATTTTCCCATTACATCACGACTAAAGATGTAATGAGTCGGCTGAATATAAGATCTACTCCAGGTTGCAACCAGCTACCTAAGGAGCAGATCCGGTGACTATCAGTGCCTCTACAATACTTTACGCAAAATGTGGGCTGTTCCAAATAAAGCAATTTCTTGCACTTCCCAGTCTTTTGAATTACCAGGGAGTATAGCCAAGTTCTTACTCAAATTTTGCGGAACAAATCCTAGAGCTCCGATAACTATCGGGACGACCTGTGCTTTTACGCCCCACATTCGGCTGATCTCGATTTCCAAACTCTTGTATTTAAGACGTTTCTCTGCCTCCTTGGTAACGACGTTTTGATCGCAAGGTACAGCAACATCGACAAGTAAACACGATTTGTTCTCCAAATCCCGGATGACTATATCCGGTTTGTTTGCCGCTATCGTGCGATCAGTTTGAATTTGTTGGTTGTACAATATCGTACACAATCCAACAGACGTCACCGGTTTCGGTGAGTGTTCGTACCACTTGGGACATGTGTTCGGAACATCGAGGGCGGTACAGATCTGCCAGTGGAGGTAGCTTCACAGCCTGTCGTGTCTTTTAAAGTATTCGGTCTTCGCTAGGATTGGACAAGCTGAGACAATATGATCAATGGTTTCTACGTGCTCCTGACAAATGCGGCATTTATCATCTTGGGAAATTTTGAGAACCGCTTTACCATAATGTCGTGTCCTCAACGCCTGATCTTGAGCAGCTATTACAAGTGCTTCCGATTCTGGCTTCATTCTTCCCCTTTTAAGCCACATAAATGATTGATCTTTACTGATCTGCACCTTGTCCATTCGTTTCAAATATTGTCCATGGAGTGGTTTGTCTCTCCACGATTTAACATTTTTTGTGTCTCAAATTTCATGTTAAGTAGCATCAGAAGTTCAGTGTCTCTGTCATTCTGGGTGTCTTGCATAGTCTTGTTCGCAATGCTTCTTGCTACACTTACAATGCCTCTGTTTCCCATTCTTCGGTCAGATTTCATGACCTGCCTCATTAGAGGGTCATCTTGATGGCTGACTACATACTTTCCCATTCCGGTTATTGCATTGTGCCAGGAGGCTTCAATTTGTCTCAGGCCTCTTCCTCCTTCCTTACGTGACACAAAGTCTATGTACATCAGCTCGGGGGTGGGCAACATGATGCATGTAAGCAGTTTTCTGGTTTTTCGAAGCATGATGCGCATTTCCTGTTCAGTCCAGTCTACTAGTCCGAAACTGTATTCGGCTACAGGCACCGCCAAACTACCTATTGCTGATATTTTATTCTTTGAGTTCAGAGAGGACTGCAGGACAAGTCTCACTCTTCTATAATACTCCTTGCGAATTCTGTCTTTCATTGTGTCGTTCGAAATGGTCTCACATTCTTCAATGCCCAGATATTTGTAAGTTTTACCTGGCTCAAGATCTTGAATCACAGCGTGTCTATCAACTTCAATGTTCTCTGACGTGGTCATTTTGCCTCTTTTTAAGTTGACGTTTGCACACTTATCAAGACCAAACTTCATGCAAACGTCATTGCTAAAATCATTGATGACAGCATTTGGGAGAGAATCGCTTCGTTCTTAGCAATTATTATTATTATTATTATCACCATTATTATTATTATTATTATTAACTATCTGAAGAGACACGAAAAATAATAAGGGTATAAGCAGAGAAGGAATGGACAAGGATAAGGATGAAGGAGATTTGAGGAAACAGAGATAACGTAGGATGTTGTGTTGCGGTAACCTATAATTGGTCAAAAACAAATAGAGAATACCAAATTTTTGGCATTTTTTTCTTTCGAGTGTTTTCGGCAACCAAGCGAATCGGTAATCACATTTAGGGACTTTAAGCACAGCATATCGTACAGCAATCTCGACCAGTCTATCCCACTTTTGAGCATCTGGCATAGGCGTGCGCACAGGGGGTGCCGGCGGTGCCTGGGCACCCCCATTACAAGTACACGACAACTTTTTTTTTCAAATTACATATTTTTGTAAAATTAGTTTTAAATGTTGTATAGATTTCAAATATATTGTAAACATATATTTTTTAATAAAAAGATTTAAAACTTCTAAAAATAAAAAAAAATAAAAAGATTATAAAATTAATAATTGATTCATGGGGGGGGGGGGTAGCGGAAGTGTTAGGTCAGGCACCCCCATTCCTAAAATCCTGAGCACGCCTATGTCTGCGCAGGGGCAGAAGGTCGAGATTGTTGTCGATAGCTATACGTTACTCTGTCGATCCCTCTGACTTTGGATTCTTCAATCATTCCTTGGTCTCCTCTGAACTCATCTATTCGTTATCTCGGCGTTCTAATGGACACAAGACTAAATTGGCACAGTCACATCTCGTCCAAAGTAATTGAAGCCAATAGAAGGCTACCTATTTTTACGCCCAATTCATAACCGTAACTCTCCTCTAAAAATTCATTCCACTTTAACCATTTACAAATCTCTTCTTCGGCCAATATTAACCTACGCATGCCCTGTTTGGATTTCAGCTGCCCCAACCACATAAAACAAGTTACAAATCTTCCAAAACAAAATTTTAAGAATAACAGTAAATGCCCCCTGGTTTGTCAGCAATAAGACCCTCCACAACGATCTTGCAATAGAACCAATTACTTCTTTTATTACAAAGCTGGCACATAATTTTTTCAATAATTTAAATCATGTACAAGGAGCCGTCACTTACGAAATAGGAACCGATCAGGCCCCACTCTCCCGCCTAAGAAACAGACTCCCATTCCATATTTTCCTTCAATATCTCTCTGACATTAGATAAGGTAAGAACATTTCTAGCAATTACCTGTCCCTCCCACCGTATTTTCTTTTTAATCCTGTCATTGCTCTAACATAATTTCCTCGCAATAACCTTGGTTGAAGGTACAACAAATGCAATCACTATCAGGGAGGTAACAAACAGCTACCCCCTTCACAATTTTCTGATGCAAAGTTGCTCGGCCATTCAACTGAAGAGCCTCACGGCTGAACGTTGTACTGTCCTTAAATGTAAAATAAAAAAAAATAAAAATAAAAAAAACTCTGTCGATATTCTGCGATTAAAATATAAGTGAAATTGACGTGTGATCAGCTGGGACGGGAATATCCAATCGAGAACTGGGATTTCAAAAATTAATCCGTAACTAAGCTCCCGATTGGATAACCGCGTCCCAGATGATCAAACGTCAATTCCACTTATGTTTTAATCGGAGAATATTCGCTCACCGTTCATTTCAATCGGCATTTCCCCTAATTCACGGGACAAGCTGCGGCATCGATGGAGATCCTTGCGCAATCGGTCACTCTCCTTCGCAGCGGCGCGGCGGTGACCGTGACCTTGAGGAAGCGCGCCGCGCGCCCTCCTGTCTCCGGCGCGACCTCCGCCGCGGTCACGTGCTGCGCGCGAGATGGCTGGTGCCTTTCAAACCGCGAGGAGGACGTGCGCCTGGCATAAAGAGGATGCTCAAGGATGCGAGGGTGATGTGTTACAACTGCTGATCGTCGAGTACTGGATGCGGCGCGGAGTGAAAAGGAATTTCTTGCTTGACGTTAATACCCCACGTTTTACAGTGGAGTCCCGGTTTTGAGACTGTGCGTCGCGGCTCCCAGGGCCGTCGCGGCCGTATGGTAGGGGCGTCGGGGTGATTTAACAAAAATGATCTTTAGATTTGATTTACTTTAATCCTTCTGTCATTTGTCTAAAAAATAATTTTGTATTATCATACTATACGTTCCTTGTAATATATACGATCTATTTTTCTAATTAATTGTGGGTTAGTTGAACCTAGCAAGTTTTTCACGAATAAGCCTCCGTGGCTCCTTTAGCATCGACGCACACCCCTGGCGCCTGTCGCGGCCGTGGATATTTAATCTTTCTACCCACGCAGATCAAGAGTTCCCGTACTCACGCGAGAGCACGGCGGCGACACAAAAAGTGTTATGTGTTACTTTAACACATAATTACAATGGAGAAATAAAATAGCCTATTATATCACTTACTTGTGTTGAATCTTTAGTAGGCCTGTATTAACCCTTATATTTAAAAAAAATTGTTACCAGGGAAGGCGCGGGAAGTTTTGTTTAGGTCAAGGGAGCAGTGGACGAAAAACGTTTGAAAACTCCTGCCTAGCCTTTACGTCACGAGAACATTCAGTTACCGCAGTACTTCATTCACAGAGAAGGTTCTTCGCCTGTGATTCAAGTTGAATTCTGGGAAGAGAAGGTTCGTAAAGAGGGAGAGTGTCACGTCTTCCGGGACACGATGCGCGGAATCCAGCTCGTTGGGCACGCTTCCTTTGAAAACTTTAGAGCAGCATTGTAAACGCGAGTGGATTTCTCTCACGGATGTTTACGACTTGCGGAGTAGCTTCTAACATTCCGGTGAGTGATCCAGGGAAATAAAACACTGTTCCAGACGACTGGTTTGATAAGGATTTGAAAAAGGTATAATTCAGAACTATTTTACACTTACCAGGTTTCAGCATAATGTTTAATAATGACAACAAAATCTGCAGTGCGTAGAAGCCCAAATGCACATAAATCAAATATGAATTGTGCCATTTGGACAAAAGTTACTGGCGTGTTAGTGCCGACAAGATGAATGCTTCCTAATAGTACAGTAGATACATAGGGATGATTAATGGATTAATGAGCCAACAATTCGCTTCAACAGCGTTTTACATAATTCATTGCTCTCACTTGTCAGAGTTGAGGCCCATATCCTATGCGAAGTTATGCAGAATACAACGTGTAATGCAGAGAAGATTGTAATACTAACAAGTACCACTTGGAGGACGAAAGGTCTAGCGATTTCTCTTTACTCAATTATGCTGTGTAAATTCTAGCTATTTTTTTCTAAAAAGCATTGCTTTTATTTCTCTCCACAACAGAAACGAACGGAAAATTTTATTTATACGGGTCATTTCAATTTAAATGCCATCTTTCGCATGTTCAACCCTCCCAATTTTTCCAAAATTTAAAATGGCATAAACATTCTGATCATTTGTTGAACTAATTCTTATGTAAGTCTAATAATTTACAGGCAGACTCAACAGTAATATATTTTTTATTTTACAATCCTTCCTTTTTTTTCTCTTTTTACAATATAATATAATAAAATAATACAGAACATTATTCCATTTGATTATATGTAGATATTTTTACAAAATCTATATTTACAAATACAAATTATAAAATATAAAATACAACTTACAAGAAACCGACTGCATCAATAAATTTATGTATAAATCATTAGCTCAATAAATTATGTTTCTTTCACTTTTTTGAAAACAATTGATTACATATTTTTTCCTCAGAAGCCACCTCAGAATGTAAATATTTTGAAATTGATTAGCAGTTCCATGTAACTTTTTTCAGAGCCCTAATTTGAACGTAAATATTTTTAAAAATAATTGGCAGTATACTAATAGATGCTGTTTCAACAGGTGAATTATGTTAGACAAATATGATATAGTGCTGTTTATTTTTGAAAAAACATTGATTAAAGGGTCATAAAGTTTTGTGAATGTATTCCGCTCTGTCATCGTATTTAAAGTATGTTTTTGTAACTTTATATAAAGAGTCTCTTTAGTAAGTCGAGACAAATATTTCGAATCTTTATTTAAAATTGTGGGATTAAGAAAATCAAAATATATTACTGTTGAGTCGGCCTGTAAATTATTGGACTAATCAAATTAATCTTCCACTAATCAAATTAATATTACTCTCTACAAAGAACATTTGTTGAACTGTTTTGTCGATAACATTATATAGTTTGGCATTCATGTAGAGTGCTGCGAGTTTTAGCTATTTTGATTTTTTAAATTTTCAAGTAAAGTTTAAGAAATCATGAATAGTGCCAAAGTTCAAAAATTAATTATGTGGTCTACATTCATAGAAAAGATGTAGATTGCAGGGCAAATGTTAACGTCTTAATTAGTTGACATTACATCATTTATTTATTTATTTGTCAAAAAAAATAAAAACTGTATATGACGTGTGGGGAAAGAGATTTAACTGCGCACATTTTCTTGAGGGCCAAAATTTTAAAAAAAATTAGAAAATAATTAATTTAGAAAAATGAAAATATTTGAAAAATGTTTGTTCCCGAGTTATAGAAAATCAATTTCAACGTTAAATGAACTACAAGCAAAAGGAGTGCTCAACAAAATGTGCGCACGGTGAAGCTACATTTACGTCCAGAAGCAAAACAAGGGCCATCTCAGCATTTGCTCAATGGATCAGGGAAACTGGACAAAAACCTGATTGAGATGGGGGTCATTGACCCGGAAGCTGAAGTACATTACTTGTTACAGGCGTATTAAATATTTTTTGAAAATGTATAAAATGCAAACGTAAACTAATTCATTATATATCTTTGTTTTGTTACATTAAACATTATTTTTCTTTTTCACGATCAGTATAGTCTCTAATTGTATAGAAACAGTTTTGCAGCAGAAAAGATTTTACTTTTAACTTAAATTTGTGTACCGACTTTAATTGTTTAATGTCATCTGGCAATGCGTTGTAAAGTAACGTACATGTATGTTGATTTCTTATACTGAGCTGTTGATACTGACACTTGACGCACGTGATTTCTACGGCGTGTGTTGTAATTATAAATATCAATATTGCATGAAAATATGTTCCCTCCGTTTAGTAGATCATTTTTAACAAATATCACAGATTCGTAAATAAATAGACAAGGCAATGGTAAGATTCCCAGCTCAATGAAAAGAGGCTTGCAGGGATCACCTGGAAGGTATTTTTTCATTATTCGAATAATTTTCTTTTGCAATCTGAAGGTCTGAATACTACAGGATGAGCTTCCCCAGAATATTATGCCATATCTATAATAAGAAGATAATAAGAATCCCGATGAGTTTTTAGCATATGTTTAAAGAAAATTAGCTTTAACGGACTATAGTAAAGCGCGACGATATGCATGAACAGGATAGAGAAAAAACAGAAGAAAGCCGCGTTGCACGGAAGTAATATCTTGGTTTATTTATAATGCGCACAAGTAGATATGATTGGACATAATGGTTAAATAGATATCAATTGAGAAGAATTTCAATGTTGGTTTCATTAAAATTGAACCACGGGTTGCGCTATTATAACATTTTCAAGAAAATGAATGAAAAAGGCTTTAACTTCGGATGCGAGAAATTAACATTTTTAAGATGTTGAAATGAAACCCGTGATTTATGCCATAACAAGTATTGTAGGTCGATTTGGTTCAGTTGCGATAAATTAGTGAAAACCATACAAGACTGGTAGAGGATCAGATACTTTTAATTTTAACAATTTTCATTATGTAAGATGACAATGCAGAACAGTTGACGTGAAATGCAAAATACATGATGTGGAAATCGGCATTTTTCGGCGTGATGGGGGTCGAAACGTTTTGAATATAAACCAGAGACATTGAGACCAAATAGGGAATCTTCAATATTGTGGCAGGGTTATCTACTAAAAATAGTGGAAAACGGAAAAATTTATTAGTAACAATACTTGAACAATAATGGCGGCGGCCGGTGTTTGTTTTGAAAGAAGGAAATAGGAGGCAACGACAATGAAAGAGAAAAAAATGGGTATATGGATTCGTGAGTCAGCTTTGGTGGGAGATACGTGTGTTGCGTGAAAACATTTTTTGAAAAAAATAACTTTAAGTCTCGGTAGGACATGTTAGTAATTATTCGCAAAGTGAAAGTGCTATAAAAACAATAGTGATCTTTTGCGTGGAAAACATTTCCTGTTTATAAATTTGGATTGTGAAAGACATAGCAATGAATGTTGAAGTGGATAGAGCGCGAAGACACTGAATAGTTGCTCGCGAGCAGATCAGCGTCTACGGGGAGCGTGTGAAGATTCGGAGCCCAGGAGGCATGGTGTTACTTCAAAACCTGAAGCAGACGGCAACGAACACGGGAAGTGCACAGAGTTTTATTGTTTCCAGTATAAGGGTTGCATAAGACCAATAGAGTCAGCAACAATTAGTAATGGACGCCTATAGTAGTACTCAGATGTTAAATTTTGCCGTAAAAAAAATCAAAGATCTTTCAAATGTCATACATAATGTTTAAATAACAGGCAAATTTCATTGATTATGAGAGAATATAGAGATATTAAGGTGAACTTGAGAAAGTACGTCCCTGGTTAATGGAGAAAGGAATTCCTAGAAGAAAAAACAAATAAAATGGTTAATATTATTTATGTGCTTTGAGTGTTAGTATTTTTGTTGTGTTTACAGGTTATTGCGATTTCTGTGTGTGATGATTTCTTTATGTAATGCGTGCTGATTAGGAGTTGTTGAGTGTACCATCATACGTGGTTCAAGGGATCTATATATATTTTAATAAATTAAACGTTGAAAGGCAAGACTGCCAACCGAGTTTGTGCTCTCTCACACAAATGTGTTTTATTGTTTTGTAGTTAGGAACCTGGCAGTCCTGCAAAGTTGAATTATAGTTTATGGGTTTTCCGTATGGAACCGGCCACGACCCGCTTGATATAAATTTTCTGTAACAATATTTTGGGGCGAAAGTATACGTATGGGAAGGAATCAGCACTAAATAAATAAGAATACAGTTACAGTTCAAATAAGGTTACAATGGCACCACAACGTGGGGCTAGATTAAACGAAAGAAAATAAAGAGAAATAAAAGAAACGTTACAGTACATTTGCAAAATAAACGCAACGAGCTGCATGAAGTCTGACAGAATTTGAAAGAATTCTGAATGCGTATCATAACGAACTTAATTTAGTGTTTAATTCTGTTATATGTACATTCCATTTGAGGTTTGATTGAATTGAAAGACCTAAAATTTTTGTTACCTCAACATTAGCTAATTGCATATTGTACATTTTCAATGGAATTTCCGATTTGAAATGCAGAAATGCATTGAAACAGTTTTTCTTTCGTTAACAATTAATTTGTTATTATTAATCCAATTTAAAACTTCTAAAATACTATTATTTACTGCTTCTTTTTTTCAAAGAACATTCGTGTCATCGGCAAACAGAACCGTTCTTCCATTTTTAATCGACGAGGGCATATCGTTTACATATAACAGAAAGAGAACAGGACCTAAGATCGAACCTTGCGGGACACCATGCTCAATTGGAAAGAATTGGAAATATAACTATCTAATGTCCTTTCGTGCCAGTACGGTATTTCTACTCTTTGAGTCCGATGTTTAAGGTACGAAGTTATCCAATCTAGGGCAATACCACGAATTCCATACGAAGGTAATTTTGAGAGCAAGATCTTATGGTCAATAACATCAAAAGCTTTCGAAAGATCTAAGAATATTCCAATGGGTACTTCATTTTGGTCTATTGATAAAGCAACATCTTTGAGAAAAGAAAAAATGGCAGTTTCCGTAGATTCTGATTTTCTAAAACCGTGTTGCGAGTCTGAAAACGCTTTGTTTTTCCCGAGAAAAGTTTCCATTCGTAAGTAGAAAAGCCTCTCTAATATTTTTTAGAAAACTGACAAAAGAGAAAATTGGCCGGAAATTTTGAATATCATTTTTGTTCCCTTTTTTAAAAAGTGGCTTAATATTTGCTGTTTTGAAAATATCTGGAAATATTCATGTACATAAAGAAGCATTGAAAATGTGAGTTAACAGATGTATAAAGGCAGGTGCACAATATTTTAATAAACAATTAGGAAATTCATCTAAACCAGATGAATATTTATTTTTTAGTTTACTGACTATTCTGAGGGTTTCTTTGGGAGAAGTTTCGGAAATAAACATCGTATCGGCAATTTTTTGGGAAGTGTAAGATGATAATGAATTGAATTTTGTGATTTTAGTCCCTTCTTGAGACGCAATTATAGAAAAGTGTTTGTTGAAGATATTGGCAACTTTTTCCGGATTACTCGTTTCTCTTTCATTATCCTTTAAAATAACATTTTCTATAAGGTATCGAATGATGTGGTTGTATTTTTTACGATATCCCACATTGCTTTAGTTTTGTTACTAGCGCTCAAAATGTCCTGACTATTTTTCATTATTTTTGCCTGAACTATTACTTTTCTTAAAATTCTTTTGTAGGGTCAAGTGGGGTAAATGTAAACGTTTTTTTTCAAGATACGATGTACACATTTGGTTTACTGTATATACTAATCATTTGAACATGCTTTCAAATATGCTTTGGACATTGTTTGGTAGATACATGTACCTTTAATGAAATTCCAGCATATCAGAATTTAGTATGCTAGTGGAAGATGAATATTTTGATGTTTACATTTACCCCACAGCATTTTTAGGTATTTACATTCACCCGATATATATGGGGTAAATGTAAACGGTGTCATTTTCATTAGGCTATCCATTTAAAATCGACATTTTTGACAAAGAGAAATAATTAAGTAGATATTAAAAATAGTATTATAATGTAGTAATTATTTATTTTTCTATTATAGTCTCATAAAAGCAATGATTTCTGACAGATATACATCAATGAACAAAGAAAATAAGAACATTGGTACAAGGTATATTTTACAATTCAAAAACTGGCACTTTTTGTTTAAATTTGTAGAAAATTCTTTCCCCAATTACTTTGAGGCATGGGATAGGCAATATGCCTACAATCTGAGTGTATTCTATTGACGCAACTTTATTTTCAATTAATTGAAAGATTTTTCTTGAGTTGTCCACGCATCTACATTCCAATACCATTATTTCTTCATCTTTATGAACATTTACTCCTTTCTGAACGCGGCATACATGGCTGAATGTAGAAGCGTTCCTCTTTCCTCCTTTAAAATGAACCAAAACAAAGTCTCCTTCCTTTATATTTTCGACAGCTCTCTCTTCCACGTGAATTTCTTCTTCCTCCTCCTCTTCGACCCAGTCACTGTCGCCACTCTCAGCCAATGAAATATTGCCACTTTCGTCACTTTCATTGTCAGACACAGTTTCGACCACTTTTCTAATTTTACTTTTCGTCTTCTTGCGAGGTGCTTCAATGTTCATTATTTCCTTCAGTTTTTGAGACGAGTGGTTTTTGATTTTCATTTTTGGGTCGACCTCTCTGATTTCGGCCTTTCTTTGTATTTGATTTCTCTTCAGCTTCTTTAAGCCTTTCAAAAACAATTTCAGTCGTCAGCACTTCTCCATACGTGAATTGCTTAAGTCTAGGTACTGACTTTTTCTTTGCCATTTCATGATTGGGTAGATCAAATAGAGAGCTTAAACTTTTAGAAATATCACAATCGGTAGATTGACCTTTCGTCAGTTTTGTTGCTGCTGCTGCTGCTACATGTGTCAATGCGTCTGGTTGACTACTTGTTGAAGGCTTGGAAGAGACGCTCAAATTAACATTTTCCCGTCCAGTTAATGCATGAGTTAAGGATTGAAAAATTTTAACAATTGAATGCTTTACGGGGCTACCCATTTCAGGAATTTGCATTCTAGCGACTGGATCTGTTTCATAAATCGACGAATCATTAATTTCATCCTCGCGATTTTCCGTAGTGCTGGTTTCAATGACATCGGTTGTGTTTACTTCCGGCAATGACTGGTACCTTGCCGTCTTTTCTTCATAGTACTTTTCAAGATCTTCCTTGCTAAATTCGTCAACTGGAAATTTAGAAGAATCAACTGGAAAAACGCCCGTGGACATAAATCCTGATATTATATTTTCTTGCGTAAGTGTCTCATTCCACACCTCCGCAAGTAGAGAAGCGAATGTGTTCTTGGGAAGCCTTCCTGTACCTATTCCCAACTGACTTTTTCCAAAGGCCACCAATTTTTTGTCCCAAGCTGTTTTCACTGGCCCGAAGACATATTTATCTAAAGGCTGAAGCTTGTCAGTCAAGTGACTCGGAAATTTAATAATTTTAATATTATTTTCCATTGCAAGTTCTACAATTCTCATACTAATATGGGAAAAATGGCCATCGTACATAAGAAGGGCACTTTTATTTTGTTCAGCCTTAAGTCTAAGATTGTTCACGTGTGCTATAAAACAATCTTTGAACCAGTGGAAGAAGTGTGGTTCCTCCATCCAACCGTTTGTTGAGGCGGCATAAAGCGTCCCAGGATAGCATTCTGAGGAGGTCCACCTTGCCTGCACTGCTGCGCCTTTGAAAACTATAAAAGGTGGAAGTTTGTTTCCATCTGCAGAAACGCAGGCCAGTACAGTAACAGATTCTCGCCCTCATCCTCCTGATATTCGACTGAGAGCTTTCCCTTTTTCGCCAATTGCACGGAGTCTGCTGGGATCAAGATTAAAACCAGTCTCATCCGCATTGAAGACAAATGCTCCATCGGATATATCACCTTCTTCCAAAGTTTTCTTTAGTATATCATAAAAATCGTATACTACATCTGGTTTTCTGGCATTTTTCCTGGATTTCTGGAGGGGCTCTGGCTTTTTTAAAGATAGCTCGGGGTGCCTCCTCATAAAGGAATAATACCAATCATTTCCAGGAACACCGTTTTTAAATTTAGTTTTAAGATTATTCAGTTTAACATACTGTCCCACTAGTTTCAAGAGTTCTTCTTTACTACAGGGATATCCCATTTTCGCCCGTTGTTTTAAGCATTCCACGATATCTCTCTCCACATCTGGGCCCAAGGTAGCTCTGACACCTTGTCCCACCCGCTCCATCGTGCTTCTTCGACCTTTCACCCTGTTGTAAATTACTGACACGGGCACCTTGTACGCAGAACTTGCTTGACGATATGTCATTTTCTTACATTGCACTTCGTGAACCGCCAATCTAAGATGTTCGATGTCGTAAGGAAGTTCCGGCTTCTTTTTCTTGTAATTTCGAGGCATTGTTAGCTAAAACAAATAATAATTCTGAAGAAACGGTTTTATTTTCACTCAATTAATAATCACGTAAAATGTTTACATTTACCCCAATATCATGTTTACATTTACCCCATAATTACAAAACACTGGGGTAAAAGTAAACACTGCGATGGAACAAGAAACATTAACCTAATCATGCAATGATTTGAATAAATTGCTGTTTAAACTTAATATTTACCAATTATGTTATCACAAAAAAGCCACTAATAAGAATAATTGGGATATAAACTTACCACGAATAGTCTGCAGATCCGTGTGACACTTTCAAAGACACCAGTTTAGAAAATAACCTCAATGCACCCTTACCGCGCTAGAGAGAATAAACAAAGAACATGGCTGCTCCGCGTAGGAAACAAATGAACGCGATGACACCATTCAGAAAGTAATTGCTCGACTGCAGGCGGAAAAAAAGGAAGTGTTTACATTTACCCCACTTGACCCTATTCTCGGAAGTATATATGGAAACCGGGTGATACGTTATAATGTTTAGAAATAAAGTAAAGCGTACGTTTGTTTTACACGATGTTCTAATTCCTTGTGTGATCGAAGCATTACTTTTGCTTGAAATGTTTAACCCTTTGCGGTCCTCTGTCCCGTGTGGCGGGACACAGCGTTTTCCTCGTTGCAGACCCTTTAAATCCCCAGGGAGCTGGTTGCATTGGTCCGACTTGCCGCGGCGTAAGAAACTGTATTCAGGTTTCAAATTATTTTTCGTATTATTACAAACAAAAAATTTTAATTTATTTGCCTAATTCATAATACATAATTTTGTAACTTAATGTTTGATGCAGAGAGCTTCACCTCATTATCAATTACGCCTGTGTATTGCATTGTATGAACAAAGTCCGAGTTATCATTACTGTCATTTTCTTCACACTCTTCGGAATATCTCGAGAAAATGTTTTCAAATTCTTACTTTCCTGAAGATTGTTAACTCTGAGAATTGTTTACCGATTCACACAATTTAAGCTTCGACAGTCTCGAACACTTACTTCTCGATGTCAACATAAGTTCAACTGCAACCTCGTAAGCAATCTGATTTTAAACAACATAAAATGGGCAAAGTCTGTCTACAACAGGGCCGCTCAAGCAGAGCAAATCGGCAGCGCGGAGCCGTGTTGTCAGCCGAGAGCGGGACACCGGAGCCCGAGCGTTGCGCGCCTTGCGATAACCTCTGATACAGTGTCCCAGTCGCGGAAACATGGAAGTCGACGCGAGCACTTCACAGACCAGTTCATCTACATCGACAATTTTCAGTGCATTATAGGAAGAAAAGTATCTTTTCGCCGACTACGGCAGCTATGCCAAATGTTTGGTTTACATAAAGGCTTCAATCACGTGAAGAAGTTTAATTTGCCACGACATTATACATTTAATCATGCTGATGAAAATGAAAAACACGCGAAAACGAAAAGGAAGTTTTCAGTGTTCTGAAAAACGACTCACTAGAAGTAAGTTTTGGGTGTATTTTGATGTTCCCATGTTGTTTTGACTGTAAAATAACACTATACAAATGAGTTTAATTTTATTGCATACCGATACAACGTGAGCATTTAGGAAAAGAATTTCCCAGAAAACCCTTTTCCAAAACTGCATCGGAGTGCTGCTCGATTGTTAAGAACGTTTGGATCAACATACACCTGTGAGCAATTTTTTGCTAGTTTGAAAATTTGTAAATCTCGAATGAGAAGTACAATTACAGATCACAATCTGAAATGCATGTTACGGCTCAATAGCACCATGTCATCTCTTCCAAATATAGAAAATATATTGCGAGAAAAAACACTTAGAAGGTGTAATAAGAGTATTTGAATGAAGAGATTTTGCAATCATCTTCATTTTTTAATTTTAATTTTCTTTATTTTTAGTATTTTTAATACTAGTTTATTTAATAACATTTTTTGTGCAACCTTTATAATACTTTTCATATTCAACAGCATGATAAACTGTGTAATGTCACCGCTATTAAATTTCTTTATGTTATTGAGCACGTTTTTTGCAACTAAACATTTGGCATTGCAGGCGCAATCTGCAAAATGATACTTTTCTTTCCATGCTGCATTGCAATTTGTTTTTAAATTTCCAAATTACACTAATGTGTTTGTGTCTAGTAACTGTTCCAATAAATTTTACAAAAGTATTTTACTGTTTTTTATGTCGTAATATCCTTTCCCAGAGCAGTGAGACGTTTTCATTCCGAACAACGGAAAATACTCCGCAGACGCGACCCACTGTTCCACATGCCGCCGATCGATATTTGATGACGTCATTTGCTCTTTCTGCGGCGAAAGAGGAGAGAGCAACCGGCCGGTCCTCCTCGGAGCAAATGGTTGAGCGGCCCTGGTCTACAATGAAGAAAAATACTGCCTAATCTCTTCTGAAGATAATTAGTTGTACAGGAAACAGGTGCCATTTACCTGAGTGAAATAATACAGAGTTAAATATAGGTCCCGCCCCACGGGACAAAGGACCAGAACCAGGAAAAAGGAAAGTCCCGTGACGCGGGACATCGGACCGCCAGACGAAGAAGACGGAAAAGTGAAAGGACCGCAAAGGGTTAATTTTCTCTTTTTAAGAGGAAAGCACGCGTCAAAATGAATGGAAAGCTTGGAGAAAAATAAATTATATTTTTCATTTGCGTCAACAGCGTTATAAACTGCGTCCCATGATTCCTTCATCAAGTAGTCCGTAAATAATTTTATATTAACTTTAGTGAATGCTCTGCACATGCGTGTATTATTTATTGTGTCAGTGTTTGTGTTCTTAGTACTTGTAAGAATTTGTGCATCGTGGTCACTGTAACCTAGATTATTCGTTATTATTTCATATGTAGTTGTGGTTTTGTTAATTATAATTTGATCTAATGCTTTTTGTGATTTAAGCGTAATCCGTGTAGGTACATTCACTGTAATATCTAAATTAAAAGAATGAAGTAAATTGAGAAACTGCTCTTTTTCGTGGGATTCGCTCAGAAAATCAATATTGAAATCTCCACATACAACAATGGATTTAAAAGAGAGTTTACTAATTTTGTTCAGAATTATCTCTAGATTTTCCAAGAAAGTGAAATAATCTGAAGCTCGCTTTGTTAGAGGTCTGTAAATGCAAAGTAAGATAATTTTGAGCGTAGTAAGATGTACTACTGTTGTTTCAAAAACTTTTTCAACTGCATATAAATTGAATTCTGACAAGAAGGTAGAATCAATATAATTTCTTATGTAAATACATGAACCTCCGTAAGCAGGGCCCTTATTTGATTCCCTCGCTCTACAATACGATCCTGCAAGGTAAAAGCTAGGAATTTGGAGTGTGTTTATATCATTTTGAGACAACCAATGTTCTGTAAAGCAAAATACATCTATTTGTCTTAGATCATTATGGAGATATGAGGCAGTTCGAACTGATGAATTAACATTAATTTACATTCCACTCACTTTAACTCCAGTTTGATTTCTCAGTTGACGGAGGCCTGGGCTGACGGACGGAAGATTTAAAAAAATCACTATTTCCATATCAGAGGACCTCAAAATGTGTATTTCCCCATTCACACATATACACATACGTTTCCGAGAAAGTTCCGTATACACATACGTTTACGAGAAAGTAAAAAGAGGCGTAAAAAGGGTATAGGAGAAACATTTCCACTTTTCAGCTCTCTCGGAAGGAAAGCTCGCCATACTAGATGTTAAGCAGCAAAGAACAACTGCCAACTGTTTTTCATTACATGTCTGTAAATTGATTGATTTTCTCTTTCCTATTATATTTTTATTATAGATCATTATTTTCCATTTTATAAATTATGTCAATTCTACTGGGTTCGAAATCATATGAGTTGGACAATTTTGAAAATCATTGAGTTTGATAGTGCTCTTGTTATTAAAGTATGAGGACACACATTTATATCTTGCTAGGTTGTGAACTTAAGTCAACTTTTTCTAACTTTGAACCAGTAAACTACATGAAGTACGTGAGCTATTATTACTTTTACTGGATCAGTTTTATGTGCTGTAATTGATCAAAGTGACAGAAATGGTATTGGTGAATGAAAAATATTTAAATTATAATTAAAGTTTTAAATTATTTTCTCACTTCTCGAGTTACATACCCTAAGCCAAAACTCAGGCTACGCCACTGTTTGGAACATAGTTACGAGTAACAGAATTTAACAAGTATTGCGAAATGAAGACGATCGTCGCGCCTGTACAGTGCGCTCTTGTGCGCAGCCGCTGCGGCCGCGCGGGCGGGCGGGCGGCGTGCCCTGCGTGACCTGGTGCTCACGAATCGGTGCCTTTCGGGGCCACACGTGCGCCTGCCACAGAGCCCCCAGTGTCCGCTCCGCACTCGCCATGCCCTACGTTGCGACGACCGACCACGGACCAGGGGATCTTCTCGGGAGGCGTGGCACAGCGATCAGTGTTCATCCTCGGAGGGTCACACGATGGCAAATAAAACAGGAAGGGGATGGGAAAGAAAGGAATGGAGAGGAGAGAAAGGAGGAAAAGTGAGGAGAGAGGAGATAGAAAGACAGGCCAAACGGATATTACAGAGAAGAAAGAAAGAGAGAACAGAGAGAGGGTAATAAAGAGAAAAGGGAGGCGAAAAGACTCAAGAAAGGGGAAAAGAAACTTTGAAGAAGCGATAAAAGACAAAGTGAGTAAAGAAAGTAAAGGCAACCTTTAGAGACGCACAATAACTGAGAAGGGAGAGAAGTAACATTAAAAATAATGGACTTTGTGATTTAAGATAGGCGAAAGTTTTTCTTGGGAGTCTCGACTGGATTGTTTGTTGAGGGTGGTCTAATCGTGCTAATTGCTGAGTCATAAAATATGTTTTCAGCAAATCATTCTGAATGTCTTAAACTACAAAATAAAACTTAAACAAGAAATAACACTTGATTTACAAGACATTGGCAAATCTGTACTTGCGGGGATCTACCTGGTTACAAAAAATACATTGTTAAAAAAAATCGGGAAACAGGTTTCATCTCAGAGAGGACTGTAATAAACACCAAAATTCGTTAGAGATTCCGCTTTGTCCGCATCTCCACAAAGGATTCGAATCATGGGCGGAATCTAATGGACGAAAAAGTAACACAGCCCACTGGTTTAAGGATAGATACACAGGATGCGAGGATGTCCGACTTAATCGTATTGCCATACCACGATCACGGAGCACACACAATTTGAGGCCACTGCCTTACTTCCCACGCTCGAAGCTCTGCGCATACGCAAACTCCAACATTACGATAGTTGCGAGTATATCTGAAAGCGATCCACCACCAGAATCGAGTACAATCTCGTCACTCGTATCGTGTATCATACGAGTCATTTGATGACAATGAACAGAATTTGTTTCCAACTGTAGAGGCAAAGTTTGCAGTTCACTCCATATTCCCATGATGCAACATCATGTTATACACAGTTGCAAGCTCTAGATACATAAATGCCAAACAAAAGAATGTTAACTTCACGTTGGCAGCACACTCTGCTGACACTGCATCGACACTATTTCCATCTTTTGGAGTCTTAATATTAGTGTAGAAGAACCGTGCAAAAAAAGCTCTGTACATTTCATACGATACGGACAAGTCACGTTGTTGCCTTCACGACGCATCATGTTTTTGGGGCAAGCGCCGTACAAAACCTCGCATGCACGGGCCGCCCGGCACCGCCCACTACTGCGTTGCGTAACCCGGTCGCTATCAGGCGGCCTTGGCGTTGCGTCACGCCCCCTCCCGCGCCAGCAACCTCGCGAGAGGCCTCTTCGTCGCCCCAGCCAGGGCCCGCGCGGCGTGCGCGCGCGTTGCGCACACGCGTGACAGACGGGAGAAGCTTGGTGTCACTCCTTATCATTTATATGTAGCAGGCTCCCCCTTTCAAATCTGCAAATATTCATGATTTTTTAACCCGTGGTCCGCTAATATTAAATTTTTAAAGATAAACATTTATACGATAATGATCAGATAATAATCGTTTCAAAAACTAAATAGCACCTGGTTAATACATCAAAATCTGCCATTTGGATCTCCAAATTTATAATTTGAAAACCCGCTGTCCGCTAATATTAAATTTTTAAAGATAAACATTTATACAGTGATGGTCAGTTAATAATCTCTACAAAAAATAAATAGCACCAAGATAATGTATCAAAGCTGTAAATAATATAATACTATAGTATTAAAGCACATATGATGGTTTTGTTATATTTAATCCTTAAAGATAGCTAAATTGTTGACCACATATTAGTATAATTGACATTAAATAACTGAAGTTTAATTGTCACAAGTTTTGTCATTTGTTCTGTTTGTTTCAAATAGGCATTTGGATTTTTAGTTATATTAAAAAATGGAAATGACCAGATATTTTTGCGATTCATCAAAATTTTTTGGTCAACAACTACGAAAATTCACGGTACATCGGTCGCGTACATGTCGAAGCTTTCAGAGAAGCACTGGAGAAAGCAGTCTTTATCAATCGGAAACGGATAGCAACAGGAATAAGATTAAGAGATCAAAAAGAAAAGAGTCACGCCAGAAAAAATCAACAAGAAAGCAAAATCCTATCGCTGAGAACTGAGTTTTTAAAAGAAATCGGAAAACCCATAATGGACTTGGAAAGAACGTGAAATGGCTTCGGATTCGTAGGCTTTCAGTTTTTAATAGTTTCATGTAATCACTTGCTGTTTCCTGCTGTTCTGAGATATGATTTTCCTCTATTGTGATATTTTTTCTGGCCTTCCGCGGTTTTTGTTTCCTCCTCATGTCATCAAATTTTTTCCGCTTAAGCTTCCTGGTTATCTATTTCCGATTGATGAACGCTGCGCCTTCCTCCATTGCTTCTCGGTATGCATTGGCACGAATGTCAACGATGTACCAAATTTCTTCGTAGTCATTGACTAGGTTAGCCTTTGTTCACGTATAGCTGCATACAACATATTATTCGTTAGCAAAATCAGGACATACCATATTTCCTTAATCGTTTTTCTATAAACCTGCAGACCTGTAATACATATCGGGTGGTTAAAATAAACTTTCCCTAATTTACGTCTCTCTTTACATAATGAAAGGTCACACTTTCGGGAAACGCAATGTGTACAACGTCAAGGACATGAAGGGAAATGGTGAATAATCATTTCTACTTTTGATGTGTTGCTGATGGTACAAAATCTTTGGTTTCTGTAGGACATAGGATCCGTCGTACACCAAATCGTATTCGAAGCGCAACAGACCAGAATAGTTGTATCACATTGTCGCTCGGCATGCACATGGGTATGCCTGATATCTTTATTGATATGCTTTCTCTTAAGGGGAATAATGTGAACCGTAAATCCGTGACGCCAGGAAATCTTTTGACCTATAATCTGGACATTATTCTTCCTGAGATTTATATTCTCAGTATAAATATTTTTCCGTCTAGATAGGGTATAAAGGAAAGTATAATTATAGCCACCCGGTACTTAGTTACTATACAGAATGCCTAATGATACGAACAGCTAGTGCGCAGTTTAGTGTTTGGTTGACTTTCCATGGCATTGGTAGATCATGAAACTCACTCTCTGGGATGAACTCATGCGTCACGAGGAAAGCCTTTCTGCTTCCATGACCCACACTGAACTGTCGGAGATTTTGTGACCACTGGAAGGAGTCTCCTTTAACACTCACGTGTATAGTCCTTGCACAAATCAATGTTCGTCACGTACTAACGCGAAAATATCCACAGAGCCTTCCAAAGAATTCATATCACAAAACTGATAACGTGCAGTGAATCATTCCTCGTGTTCTCGCCGACTAATCGGTCGGAGAACTCATTGATATCGATATTTCTTAATGCAGTTAATATCAATACTATTTTCATTCATTTACATTTTAATAAAATGATAACATTCTCGACCAATATGTAGTGAGTTTATACAGAGTTTATTTAAGAGTGTAATTGCAACAAAACGTGGGACGGACTTATGAGGCGAAGGGCATCAACTGATGTCACTGCAGTGCCTCTGATCGGGAGGTCGGAGGGTTCGTGTCCCGACAGTGCCAGATTTTCGACACTTTAACACTTTCGACACCAGTACCTTAACAAAAGGGCCACGGACAACGCGCAATCTTTCCTTCCTGATTAATTGAAAGTTAGCAATTCCGGACACGTCAACTACTAAGATCATTAGACCCGAACGTTTAGTGCATGTTCATTTGCTTGGGAGGTGGCGGTGATCTTGCCCTGCTGGATGGCGAGATCCGGCGCTAGAGAGGTTTTCCCCAACCAGGTATATCTCACCAGCCGGGAAAAGCTCCCGGCATGTGTGGTAGTGTAGTGAATGTAAGTGTAATGTAGTGTGTGTAATATAGTATAGTGAATGTAGTGTGTGTAAGTGGGGGTGAGGATGGCACAAGGAATGCGATGGAAAGATCGCTCGTGGTGGCTGCGCTTCATTTTATGAGCGATCAGTTGGCAATACATTGGAAACGTCGCGATACGGCAATTTTGAATTCGTAGAAATCTTCTTATTGTTAGTCAACGTAGATGAGACGATAAGGGGTCTTTATTTATTTGTCTTTTATGTTACAATGTCTCTTCGTTAATCAAGATGATCCTATCATTGACGAAAGGGCAAAGCACGCCAAAAAAATGGCTCATTTTCGTTAAAACCTCTAAATTTTCTGAATTTGTAAAAGTGCATCAACTAGAATATTGGCGATCGAGATTTTTCTTAATAGAATCCCTTCTTGGTAAGTAAATCTTTACACTATTTTGTGAAAATATGAGTAGTTTTCGTGGCATTTTGTGGGAAACAGACTTAATTTTTAAACAATTTTCTCAAAAATGGCGCCAAAATATTCCTTTACATTTTTTCCTCTGATGTGGAAAAGGACGGTAAAGACTATAATACTGTTTCAATTTTCTACGAACCCTTAATTTTCAGAAACTGCAAAAACTGAACTTTGCAAAAGTACAGTATTGACGATAGAGATGTTTTTTTCTTCGTGAAATCTACTCCAAAGATTTAGATCTCTCAATAAGGTTATGTACACATTTTTGAAAAAAAAAAGTAGTTTTCGCGTAATTTCTGCTTGAAGTGAATGCAGTTCATAACTTTTTTCTCAAAAAATCTCCAAATATTTTTCTTAAAGATTCTTTCACGGAAAAAGCAAATGACTCTTAAAATTGCGCAGTTCAGCGAACAAATTGTTATTTTTGAAAATCACAAGCAAAAAATTAACATTGTAAAACCATAATAATGATAACAGATTTTTTTCCTTAATGTAATCTGTTCTTTAAAACTAGATCAGGAAAAAATATATAAATGAAACTGTTTTTATAACTGCAAATGCAAATGTTTAATATTTTTATAGCATCGGCAAGATAAAGTTTAGCTGTGTTTTTGATGGTTTAGGAGTAACGCGATTGGCGAGTTAACTCTTAAGGACCTGACTTTCAATCCCAGCGCGGAGAAAAAATGCTGGATGAAAACAAATTTTGCAGGTTCATGTATTGTAATATAGCGTAGCCTTTACAAATAATGCGAGAAAGTATGTGCAGTAATAGCCCAACAAGTTTTCTCATTATTGGTTTAGATTATAACAAATAAGATAATTGGCTGACTTTATGGACAGGGTTCGGCTCACTAAAACAACGGCGCACGGTTCACTTGCGAATGGTTCACTCGCGCGGACCACGAGAACGGATCACTCAGGGAGCGAGCGGGAAGATGCCTTTGTGCTTGCATTGTGCATTGTGCGGTGTGGTGCGAATGTGTAATGGAGAATTACAATGGTTTATTTTTCGCGTTTTTGCGTAAACTATATTGTGAATGTGTAATGGAGAATTACAATGGTTTATTTTTCGCGGATTTGCGTAAACTATATTGCGAACGTGTAATGGAGAATTGCAATGGTTTATTTTTCGCGGATTTGCGTAAACATTTCAGGTGAGTATTTGCATAAAATGCGTTGGTAATTATGCGTTGGACAGACTCAAGGATGTTTTATGTTAACGCGAGGGCCGAAGGCCCGAGCCTCGTCCTCAACTTGTACACGGGTAGCGAAGCGTCACGATTCCACACGAAAGAGCGTTGGCCACGTGGCCGTGTGGCCGGGCACACTGTGGCGGCGCCGCGAGTGACTCGTTCGGAACCGAATCGTGCGCGTCAATAGGAGCCGAACCCTGTCCTTGAAATTTACCAGATAATTAAATACAACACAAAACAAACAAAAAATTTGGCGATTCAAATGTTTTCCCTGTCTCTTGTTGAAACAGTTTATATACTTTTTTGAAACAAATATTTGTTCGCGAAATTTCTGCTTGAAGTTCAATCAATATATAACTTTTGGCAAAAATGGCTCCGAATATTTTCTTAATTTTTTTCAGCAAATGACGCTTAAAAATTCTGCGAACAAACTGTAGAATTAAAAAATAAAAAAAGTAACGTAAACAAAATTCTATTCTCAGTTGTTTGATAGAAAACATCAGGCAAACGTATTTTCATATGAAGCCGACATTCATTCATTATTCTTGGAGTACACTCTGCACTTACATTCTCCACTTCAGAGCGTACATGATGGAAAGATCCATCATGAGTGTGCAGACCCTTTTCTGGATTTGGAGGGAAAATGGGAGCAGAATCAGGGAAAATTGCCCGTGCTCGCGGAAGCATCAGGCCAGTCAGTATTCCTCCATAGTCAGGCATCCCATGTGGGCAAGTAGCTCGTGCGAGCGTAGTTTGACACGCCTGCCCCTGGCCAGAACCGTTCTAGTTTTGAGAGAATTCAGAACCTGACATGCCGAGGGAACTTCGCTCTGTGGATACGATAGAAGAATATAAGATTAATTTGTACTCAAACAACGATTTACAATGTATATATCAGAAAAAATAATTTTAGGGTGAACGTTTAATTAAATCTTTGAATATTTGTTATTGAATTTTTAAATAATTCACTAATTACTTGTAACATAAATGAGTTTTTTTGAGTTGTTTATATCACTGAAACTTACAGACATCTGAAGATGGATTGAAATTTAATATAATAAATAATAAAATGATATTTTGAATAATGAAATGTTGACAGTTTTGAACACAAAGAATGTAATTTATATTGATTGAGTGAAATGATTGGAGTCTTTCAGTTCGTAGCTCTAAAAAAATTGAGAAAATTAGCTGAAACATGACAGCTTCGTTAGTTAAATAAACGGGTAAAAAAAAAGAACTGAAGCTTTTAGAAAACTAAAAGCTTTTCCTAAAAGCTTCTATTCCTTTTTTCTAAAAAGTGATATTTTGCATTCTCGTGATTTATTTTTTAAAAATTATAAACTAAACAGAAAATACAAGTGGTTCACTGCTAGAAAGGATGTTCTAAAAGGAAGATCTGGTAAAAAATAAGAAATTGTATATTTAGTTTATCTTAATTTTATTGAAAAAAAGCTTTATTTTTATATAAAATACAATTCACTGAATTTATTCCAGAACATTAAAAAAATGAACTGTCCATTTTATAATAACATAGTGAAATTACACAATTAAGTAAGTTATAAACACATTTTTCGAGAATTTCTATTGATCTACAGCGACATCATAAAGGATCTTGCAAATTAATACTCATTAGTTTTCTCCCTTCGGAGATCACCGAAGGAATACATCATGTGTTGATACCCAGTGTTTTCAAAATCACACCCACGGTGTCCAGCCTTCGTACAAAAGCGCCAAGTTATCCAAATTCATAGCTTCATTTGTAACATAATCGACTTGTTCCTGCACAGAATATTTTCTTCCCGTGTCCGGATCTCGACCCTCAAGTTTCATTCGAACTCTGCGCCACACACCCAACGCGTAGGAATTTCGTGCTTGGACAGCTTTCCCAGATTTTGAGCCTCTTTCAGTTTTGACGACTTTTGGAACTTGTGTATCTTCCTTTGAAACCATACAATTTCTTTCAGCACGAGACCCTCCTAAGAAAATTTCTTCGCTTGCTGTTTCACGTTTCATTTGGTCTCCGATATTATCAGCTAATTCTAGGATTTCTGCATAAATATAATTGGTCTTCTCTTTAATAAATTCTATGTGTTTCAGGCTTTGTATAATTTTATCATCATCTAGATTTTCATTCATCAGTTCTCTGATTAACGTTGAGTAATACTCAGAAAATGTGCGGTAAGTAATGAGATAGTTTTTAAAGTCATCACGGATACCGGCTTCACTTTTCGCTAAAGACTTAATAAGTTTGTGTACATCAAACATCAATTCTCGATGGATTGCAAAGTAATCTCTTATGGTCACAACATGCTTTTTAAGATTTTTCTTGACTACACAAAAATCATCTAATAATTTTGTCTTCTGTTTCTGAAACGTTTTTATCTTATCAGATATCAGTATTTCTACTTTATGTAACCAATTGAGGTCAACCGTTTCTTCAGGAGCCAACAAGTGGATTAATGCTATCTCTCGAGTACTAATTGACTGTTCACAATTTCCAGCTAAGGCACAACTTCTTTCCAAGTATTCTAACATCTGCAAAAACGATGTATCGTTCGCAATTGCTTCCGATGTTCTTGTCCTCAATGCTTCGTGGTGCAAAATAGCGTTACACGTACTGCCTACAACTGTTGTCAGGGTTTGTAGCGTACCAAATCGCGAAGTTCGTTTTTGCCACTCAGAATCAAAAGTTGTCATTACTTCACTTAATGCAGGATTTGCTCCTGATACCCACTTCAGACGCTGTTCAATACTGACTACTAAGACATTATGATGATTATGGACATCATTTAAGCGTGATTGCAGCGTTAGCAGTGAGGTAGATGTTTTCCTTATTTCTCTCATGAATGTCGTTCTGTTGACAGGTAGTAAAGAAGACATTAGAACATTTTGTGGTAAAAGATCTTCGTACAGCCAATGATGGGCGGTGAGTTGAAGCTGTAGTCTGTGTGATGTTGACCTCCAAAATTCATATTCCTGTTGGATTCGTAAAGCATATTCACGCTGTTGCCAAGCGTTTTCGAGGTTGCTCGTGAGGAGTGACGCTTCTTTAAGAGCTGCGGTATTTACGAGACCTCCTTTTACACAATTGTCCACACACGTGTGAATTAATTCTTCCAGAGAAATGTCGCCTTCAGAATCTTTGCCTCGTCGCTCCACTTCCATTTCGATGTTAAATCCTAAGCAGTGGCGCAAATGGAAACATAATAGCAGAGCAAGAATTTGCGAAGACACGCCAAACATATGTCGTCGCACATAATCCGCAGTGAATTGTCTAATTGGTTTACTTATACGGTTATTATCATATATCGGAGATTCCATACGTGCCATTTGAGAACACAACGCAAAGAAATCTTGTATTATCTGCAGACGTTTCAAAAAGAAAATGGCGTCTAAAACACCTCTCACACGATCACCTACTACAAACGCCGACAATGCTTTAGCTTCTCTAATTTGGTCTATGGTCTTCCAGGACATAGGAATATCAATTCTTTCAAAAGCAGCTGCAAACGTAGTGCCTTCAATTTGCAATGCTTCGAAAAGACAGTTAAACCCCATTAACAGCATATTCCCTGGACTCAGTCCATCTTCTCCGCCAATTTCCTTATGCCTTTCAGAACAATAAAGAAATAAAGATTCGAATTTACTTTGGAGCACATTAACAAGTTTCTGTGTGTGGTTATGAGGGGACTCCATGTCCATTATAACGTAACGCAAATGCAGTTCCAATTGAGCTATCAAATCTGGAATAGGACATCCAATACTTTGAATAATTTCGTCTAAAGTGTTAATAACTGACAGAACACTAGGCTCTTCGATCTGAAGTGTCTTTAGAGCTTCGGGAAGAATGATTGTATGAAAATTAAAATTCAGTTCTTTCAAATCTCTAAACATTATATTGCACGAATGTATACACTGCAAAATTAGTCTGAGTCTTGCAATATCATCAGCTTCTGTAGGAGGGAGATTCTCTTCATGAGAAAGGAGTTTGCAAAATTCGTACAGTAAGGTGTTGAGAAAGTGCATTTCATCAAGAAACCATTCCCCATCAAATGACGTCAGATCCATTAGATATTCTCCAGCACTCGTAGCCGTTGCTTCTTTCATTAGATACTGTCGGTTGAGAGAACATAACGTTGTGAGTGCTACGCACTCTATTGCCATGTTTGTGGTTTGTTCTCTCTTGCGAAAATTTTCTAGTGCTTTCTGGGCTTCTCTATAGTCATTTTCAAACTTAGCAATACTATCAGGTAAGCCTTTTGAAGTCATCTTCTCTGCAGCGTAAGAAAGGCGAACATTGGCATTTTGTAATGCAGATTGTAAGTGATAACTGAAAGACACAGCAGTATGACAAAGGATATTGTTTCTGTTAGTGTCAGGTGAAAAAAGTGATTGAAATTGATCTGCCACTTCCCGACACCTTTCAACGGATATGTTCTCGAGTAAATATTTGGCCCAACGAATAAAGCACACTGTTCTATGCGATTCAAAATACGAAACGGGATATAATCCTGCAATAGATCCATACTGTCTCAACAAATCCAAACAAGTGCGTATCAACGTAGTTTGTTGTTGTATTAATCTTTTAAATTCTATATCCGATTGCTCATACTGTATTACCATTTGATTTTGTCCAGCATTCTGCAAAATTTCGTTTACGTGAACATTTACTATGTTATTACTTTCATCTTCACGGTAACTCAATTTTGCTGCCCATTCGTCCAATTCTGTACTTCTAACAGAAGACAAAGCTGTACTTTGAATATTATAACGCTTTTCTACGTCTTCCAATTTAGTTTTTAACATTTCTCTAGCGTTTCTTTTGGTATCTTGAGCTTCCTTGAATTTAATATACCGAGATCCTAATGTGTAGAGTCGGTTATCACTTCCAGGACCTTCAGTTATGGCTTCTTTCACCAACTCAATCTCCATGAGATATTCATGTGAAGCCTTTTCTATTAGTGGAATCTCATTACGTATCTCGATCCACTTTTTCAAAAGATTTTCTAATTGTGGCACAGAAATAACTAAATCATCTCTATTATTCATCCACACTGATTTAATTTCTGTCATGCGAATGCAGAACATAGACTGTGCCACTTCCCTTTCCAACTCTTTTCTTCTTTGTTTTGATTCTAAAACAAGAGCCTGACCTCCGTACACAGCTCCCGTGAAAACTTCGTCATTTTCTGGTTTCCAGTCAATAAGAGGATCATAAACAAACGCTTCGAGGAGGGTAAGTAGTGTCTCACGACCTTTTCTCATAACTTTCAGAACATGTTCTGATGTTTGGCGAAAAATCCCTTCTACTCCTGTTACTCCCAGGCCTGTGCAAATATTAGGAGTCATGCGGAAAGGTACTTTCTCAGGAATTCTGAGTGTTGTACCTTTTTCGAAGCAAACATTGTAATCAATATGCACCACCTCTCCTGTATTAAGATCTACCAAAATATTATCCAAGTGTCGATCACCAAGACCAATTATGTAACCGATCATTGACATTACTGCAACTGAACACGAATATGTTCGTACGATTTGCCACCAATGACTAGCGTTTACACTATTGTACCACAGTTCTTTCGCCAGAAGGTCTTTTGGAGTTTCTTCCATCAGTTCGGTTAATACTTGTCTTAATACCGGTAACGGCCACTCCTTGCGGTTGTTCGTGTTGCTAATGCCTACTTCTTTCAGAAGAGGGCGAAGTTTATTGAAGAATAGTTCTGATGGTCTCATAACTTGCGCTGTACTGTTGGGTGCGGTGTCACCACCAGATGCTTGGACTTTAAGTGAAACCTGCAAAACCTGCCGTTGCTGCCAGCGTTTGTAAAGACTAAACAAGGGGGTAACGCCATCAACCCAGCTGATCAACCCACTGCATGGGCCCAGAGGAATCACTGAATAATGTCTGGCAATATAGCTGTCGGCGTCTGGACCATGTTGCATCATTGTGTTGGCTACTCTAAGAAACTGCATAATACGCTCATCAAGATGCAAATCTTCTAGACCCTTCAGCAGATACGAATACACATGTCCATCAGATCCACGGAACATCAGCTTCTTCGGCTTTGTTTTCGTGGGAAGAATTGTAACATTATTATCAACAGCAGCAATTCTAATCGAATGCTTTTCACTAGACGGAACACCAGGCATAGCAATGTTAGACTTCATTGCAGAAAGAACAGGACTTACATTAGAAATGTGGATTGTATAAGCTGTGCGTTTCTGAAAGCGTTGTTGAAGACGGGACTGAAATTGTTTCATAGGTTGCCATGATTCACTAGGACAACGTGGATTAGCCGGGAATTTTAATTTGTTCAATGCATCACACACACAATCTCCAAACTTTTCCTGGAACCATTTTTCATGAGGAGTTTCTGGAGGAACAGAAGTGATACACTGTAGTTGCTCTAACACAAACACAATTGGTTTGAAAACGATGCGGTGTTTTTCTGTAATTAATTTCAATTTGAGGTCAGAATCGAGGGTCATGTTCTTGTCAACTCGAATTACTTCTTGTTCTAGTTGCGTCAGGCAACGTGCTATTTCAGACTGATGCTGTACCAGTGTACCTAGCCACAACTCATCCCATAGTAAGGTGATACGTCGCAATTCCTGTACAAGTAGTTTGACATGCAAAACAATCTCTGGAAACTTTTTGGCAAGAAAATCAACCATCGTCTGGAAGCAATTTTTGAGAACGGGAATCTTATTCTCTCTTTCAATGGTCTCATCATCGTCGTCTTCCTCTTCTATTTCATCTGGATAACTGTACATATCATTTTTTTCTGAAGTTTCTAAAGAATGAACACTTAACAATTCATGAGTTGAAGTAGGCATATGTATGTCTGAAAGCCTCGTTCCTGTAATGGCACCGACGACAGCTGGGAAAGTAATTTGATGAGAAGCATCAACTGCAACCCGACAGAGAAGTTCTGACACTTGTTTTCGAACATATGCTTCAGGATGGCCTAGCCTAGAAAACAATTGTGGAATGATTCCTTTCCAAGGTCGTGTAGGTGTTGAACTCAATCCATTTTCTAATACGTCTTGAAGTGCGAAAGGATACTTCGCGATAAGACGCAATAAGCGTAGGCAAGCAGTGATAGTTGTACCATCAGGACCCTCATAGTTACATAAATTCAGGTACTTAAAATATGACTCAGCAGAGATTTTATAATACATGAAAGATCTTTTGTGAGCACTTCTCCAGATTTCAGCTAATTGTGGAAGTAATTCGTGCGATGATTCACTGAGTATATTAACTGTTCTAAGATGCGTTTCAATCTTCTTTGAAACACTGTCGTCCAACACAAGGTCTTCTCCGTCAAATGTAGTTGTCTGATTAAGAACTGCAAACACTTCATCCAAATTTTCAGAAGACGTTCCCAAGGGAAAAAGATCTTGAAGGGCATTCCTCTCCGCGTCGGTGAGCTGTAATCCTCCTTTGCTGGACCCGTCAACACATCGTCGACCGCATCGGTAACACCAAGCAGCGAATCCACTCCATGCCTTTTCCAGAGCAGGGCATTGACAAACACTTGTGTACAGAAGGCGTCCTATGACAGTGTCTGTGGAAGACACTACATTACTGTCACGCTGAAACAGCGAATCGAATTGTTCCGGGGTAATAGAATTCAATGCATTTGCATAATTACCACAACTTGGAATTTTACATGAAAATATTTGGCTCAGGTGTTCTTTTAATTCGACCTCTAAATGACATTCTATTTGAAGCCATTTTGCTAATGTGAGCAACGTTCGAGATTTTCTTTCTTGCATTTCAAGATCAATATCAACAGGCAAATCCAGTATTGCGATGCTTGTTAAAGCACACACTTCTACTGCAGAACTATGGCAATTTGAATAATACAACAATTTTGCTCCTTCCATGCATGCCTTTGCAGTTCTAGCATTCCAAGTTTCACTGATGCACGAATTGAAACTAATAAAATCTGTTATAACTTGTTTCAATGAAATATCTTTAAAAGGAATACAATCCGTTATTAAACCACTACATGACACACATTGTAATAGCAATTTTTTGGCCAAACAGTAATTACCTTCTTTACGAGCAATCCTTGAGATGTCTAAATACAAATCATTTACTTGATTATGAAATCTTTTTCCGTTCATCTGATCAAAATATTCGGTCCACCATACTACATTTGTGAGAACAGATGTATTTACATAATTCAGTTTTGATTTCCACTCACTTGTAGTAAACATATTTTTTTCTGGTTCTCCGCGTAACACTGATAGAAGTCCTGCTCCAGCGAAATTTGATATTACACAGCTATGCAAAATTTCAGATGGCATATTTCCTAAACCTTCTTGTAGGTATCGTTTCGTTACTGTCATACATTTTTCAATAAGCGCTTTCATGCAAGCCTTTTGTTCAGAAAAACGCGTTTCCTCAATTTTCTTTCGGTTGATATCAATAGCTAATTGCAAAGAAATGTTCACCAGAGTTGCTTCTATGTAGTTAATTAGAACACTACTGTTCCAAAGCTTATCTGTATTAATGGAAGATTCTTCAAAATGCAGGCTATTCCACTTTTCTAGTTCAACGAAAGCCAATAATCCGTATTCTTGAAAATGTTTCATGGCATGGACTTGTTCGATAGTAAACCCATTTCCAAACAATTTTTTCGATGTGGCATTTACTTGTTCAGTATCGACAAAATCATCTTGTTGATTCCATTTTAGAAATTCTTCGAAATTTTTAAGCGACAAATAACAGTTCTTTACTTGCTCTGAGATGAACTCTGTGAGTAGCTGATCAGATTCACGCCGGTCATTGGGTTTCACAAGACCACCTTCTTCGTTTTTGGTCGATGTTGCTGAAACTTTTACACCCAAAACTTGAGTATAACTGTTCAGTGCGGATTCATATTTACTAGCTGCTTGTTCAGCAACAGCATGAAGCCATTGAAACTTTCTGCCATGTCCAAGGCACCAAGAAAACAAACCAACAATTGCTCTTGGTTCACGTAATCTACATAACGCCCAACTCAGATACAATACTGTACGCTCAAATTCTGATCCCTGGATATTTTTAGAATCCACGAGATCTTGAAGAAAACAATGAGCATATCTCACAACTGTAGCAGCACAGCCGGAATGAAGTGCTACTACAATAACAGCCATTCGAATTCGCACAAACCACTGAGCACATGTATTCTTGTTCGTGTGAAAAAAGAGCCTCACTGTTTTCGAAGGGGGAGACAAAGTCGTAGAACCTTCGGCTGCATTGTAGATACATTTCTCTAAATTTTCTAAGAACTCTAGCAACAACCTCACTCGTCGATGTTCCCAATTTCCCATATCAGATTGTCCATTAAAACGACTACTGGCTGAATCCGACGGTTTTTGAGGCGGTAACGGAATTGCTTGCTGTTGATCTTGCTCTATTGCCAAGTCGCTCGCAGAATTAATTGCAGTTGAACCATTTCTCATAAAAGAATTGCTAGAAAGGCTAACATAATCACCTGATCCGAGGCTGCCATCATTTCGCAGTGGAGCACAGGAGCTGGAAAAAGTGTTGTCAGAAAGGGTATCTGGTTTGCCCTCCATTTCGGGAAGACAGAACGTGGTGTGCAACTCTTGAACCAAGTTTTTTATTGCACATTCAATACTTGTAAATGTATCTTGGGGTTTTCCTAACGGAGTTCTTAACTTTGTTGTAGTGCAAAACTGAGCAGCTTGCCAGGATAAAGATGATAATAATACCATGTCATTTGCAGACACAACGTGATTAAACAAAGTCCATGTTTTCTGATCTTCTTGTGTATGAAAACATTTTCCAGAAGAACTGTGGAACGTATCTAGCATCCAATTCGTCTCTAAAGACAAAACCCCATTTAACACGTAACCAATTAGTTTCTTAAAATGAATTCCTGGCATTCTGCCGCATGTATTCTTAATTATATAATGCTTTTGAATGCCATGTATACACTGTTGAGAAAATGTAATATTTCTTAAGTTATCCCGTTTCGGTTTCATTAATTCTTCAATTCCACTAATAATTATATACCAAGGAAGCAGAGTCATCACCTGACACGATTTTGAACTAACAACATCATTATTTGAATTATTATGAAGGAAACAAAGACTCAAAATACTTAACAAAAATTGAGGGTTCCATGGAGTTTTATTACAGCTAAGCAATTCTTCTAAATTCTGCAATACTTTCAACACTATCATTTCATCATGAGTGTGTCCAGCGGACACAAGTGCTTGTAGAAAATCGCCAAATTCCTGAGCGTGTTGTAAGATACGTATATACGACTTTACTTGTGTGATAACATCTCTTGTCCAATCCAGAGAGAGAGATATGGTTTGTTGTGATGAAACATTAGTCAGAATTTTGGTTAAAACTACAAGTATCAGAGAAAAATATCCACTAGTTGGAGACGTAGAACCAAAAGAACTTAAAACCAATTGAAGACCCAAGACATCACAAACATTTGAGACATCACTTACTGCACTAACTAAACCACTACTAGAGACAAAATTATTATTCACAGTGCAGTGAGTGTATAAAAGATAAATAATACAATATTGCAATGTAGGACTGTAATTAACAAGACTTTTGTTAAAAGGTTCAAGTTTCACAGCTAAAAGTTCTAATATACTTGGCTGAAGTGCCCAAATTCCAATTATAGAACTACTGGCTTTTGCTAGATCGGCTAATGCTCTCATATGAAACATTATAACCATTTCTACATCTTCATCTGCATATTCCACATCAACAAATGGATTTGTTGGACATATTACAGAAAGGGATGGCATTACCTTTTTGTATGCAACTTCCAAATCTCCTAATATGTATCTGTAAGCTTCCTGAAGAGGAGATATATTTTTCAAGTTAAGAAGACTGTGATAAATTCCCAACACAGCATTTTGAATTTTATTATTCATCGAAAAGCGTAGTTTTAGAACAGGAGATTCCGGTGTCAAAATTTGATGAACAAGCTGCACTGGCAAATTAGCACTAACGTTAAGCACGATTCTGGATGTGAACGAGAGTATTGAGATCACTGCTCCTTCTCCAAAAACATTCAAAACACCAAGTTCTAAGTTTATCAGTGAACACAATTTAACACTGTTAGATGAAACTTTATTTTGCAAAAATGTCATCAATAAGCTTGAACATTCATTAGCAGCAATAATTAATTCTTCACCTACAAGAAATTCCAAAGAAATAATTACTGTGTCAAGCATTTTTGAAAAACAATTATTTAGGAAATTCCATTTCATTGCAGATGTGGAATGTAAATGTTGGCGCATACATTTTAATACCGTATTGAGAACCTTGATCAATGAAGTGATTTTTATAACGCACTGCTCTTTTGAAAGTGTACATTTTTTGACATCACTCTGGTAACTTGAAACATGTACTCCATGTGCATAAGCTTCCATGTCTTCAAAGAACTGACTAATGAGAGTTATAGAAAACTGTTCATCCTCAATCCAGTAGTGACTCAATCTTTGAAGGCTTCGTGATGTATATTCTGTAATACGACTTCCTTGACTACTATCAATATGCCAGCCAACAAGTATATCCACCATATCGCGAAAATGTTTCGTGAAAAACGATGGATACATTTCAGCTACAAGCAAAATTGCATCAACAATAACAATGAAGAAATCTGAAGAATGGGTAAATTCTAAAGCATTAACGAGTCTTGATATCAAAGTGGAAGCAAATGCTTCTGTTTTATGTGTTTTTGTATCTAATTTCAAAGTTTCAAGAAGTGCTTTTAAAAGCAACAAAGAAACATCTTCATTCCGTTCAGAACTGTATGTCGAAAATATCCAATCAATAAATCTTTTGATATTTTGGTCTAATATATAACCAAGACGGCCAAGGCACTTTGCAGTTTCAAATTTTGCACTTAGTCCTGGCCCGGTGTGTAATAAATCTAACAGTGATTTCGTAATCATATCAAATGCACGTCTTATGTATTTTCCGTTCTCCGGTAGCTTGAAAGATTGTTGGAGTTGTCTCGCCAAGGAACAGAATTTATCAGGATCATTTTCTCTTGAAAGCAATCGAAGGAGTTTTGAAATTCTTGAGTCTTCTGCAGACATGGAATTCTGAATCGTCGAATTATCATCATGTTCGTTTGTCCCTCTTCTGCCAAACGAGACATAAACATTGCTGCTTTGACGTGTGGTATCCCCCTTGCCCATGAACACGCTAAGTAGGAAGACATGTCAAAAATTAAGAGAAGTGAAAACTTCTGAGGATTATAGCACACTTCATAAGCGCACCAATATCCTCCTTGAACAATTTTATATCGAAATAAACGAAACAGTATTATTTCTTTTATAAATATAAAGAATAATATGCATTTACGTACCTAAACTTGTTGGCGTGCAACCGGATTTCAGGCATCAACTTTCAAAGAATACTCTTTCCACAGAGTGTACAAATTGAGTTCAAGATGGGAGGTTCGAGCAACGTTGCCATATCTCCAGGTTTGGTTCGTATAAAGAGGTATTCACAATTATTGCAAATTGATTTTAATTCCTGAGTGACATAGAATCTTGTTTGATAAGATTTATTTAGAATAAATCAATATTTTCAAATTAATTATAATTATTACTTATATAAGGCGTCACAAGTCGACTAGTGACCAAATTACATTTATTACTATTGGAGTCTGTTTCTTTATAATATAATTAAAGAAATATATGGTAATTTACCGCATTAATAATGAAATAAAATAATATGAAAGTTACTTAAATTTATTTAGTTAGTGTGCTTAAGAGTTCAAAACACGCCACTATTAAAGTACACATTTTGTGAAAATTTTATTTCTATTGTTGAAAAATGAGTAAATGGAAGGGTGATTGCAGAGTTCATTCATTACAAAGATCGCTAAATGATTTGCCTAATGTTATGTAACTAAAAATACATTAACATTGTAACTTATTACACTGCGTAACTTAAGATACATCAACATTATTCATATGTCTGGGATAATTTTGCTTTTCCCAAAACATCAAGATCATCCTTAACTGAAAACTTAAATTCTTCACAAATCATTTCTATCATGAATGTAACTTTCATCACAGTGTTGACACTAACATTTGCTATTTCGCCTCCCGTCGAAGTTTTTTAGTAGTTCTGAAATGTCACAATTAGAACTGGTTCCAGGTTTAAAGTGAACACGAACGTTTATACCAGTGACAGTATCCTTAGTCTCTGTCTATGGAATATGTCGATGCATAATTCTCTATTTTTTTCGTGAAATATTTCATGTTTTTAAGAGGAAAGCACATATTCAACTTGAAAGAAAGCGTTGTAATACAGTTTTGTTAATAAGCATTCTTAACCACGTTTTTTGATTTCTGCAGCTAAAAGTTTATTTTAAATTTATTAACAATCTACGCATATGTATATTATTTAATGGGCCAATGTTCATACTTTGTATAACTGAAAATAAGTGTATATTATATTATAATTTTATTATTGCATACTCATTTCTAAGTGGTTTTGTTAATTATGATTTGATTGATTTCAATATCTCTTAATGCTCAAACTGCGTCGATTTGTGAATTGGCCTGAATAAACGTGCTGTCCCTCTTCTAAAGTAGCACGGTAACGAACAGAAGAGAAAGTGTGGTCACAATTTTAATTTGTGAGTGATGGTACGTACATTTTCGTAATTACTGATATTTTGTTCTTACTGTAACATCAAACAATTTTACATCTTACATCGGTTTATATTGAAAAATCTACAATGAAATCATATCACTTTGCAACATTTACCAATATAAATGTGAGGACTTATTTATTTATTTACGTCAAAAACAGTTTAAAACTGTGTGAGACGAGCTATGAAGAGAAGTGACTATGGGGATTAGAAGACAGTTATTATGATCAGGGTTGCCAGATTGGGCAGAATTCCGCTTTTTGAACGGGAAAACTACTCTCTCTGGCGGGACAAACATTCACTTTGCGGAATTCCCAATGGGCGGAAATGCATGAAAACATGTGCAATTGTGGGCGGGTGTTTAGATCACCACGAAATTTTCAAAACAACAACGTTGATAGTGAATTCGATTTTATTTAGTTTTTTACTTTACACATGATTTTTCATTAATCATTTGTTAATTCGTTCAAATTTACTTTGAGAAGTGAGTAATGTTGGTTTTAGATCTCTAGTATAGGTTGTTTTCTAAAAGTCATAGCATCTTTGTCGTGCACATCATGAGTACATATCATTTTCAAAAAAATGTGTAAATACATTTCTACAACGTTAAAAAACTCGGCCTTGCTATACATTTAGAGATTAAGAGGATTTTATGTTATTAGACTTGATGAATTCTACTATAATTTAATTTATATTTTAAATTCTGCTATATTAACCTAGTATCATAAATGTCCTTAGTACCGTAATCCCTTGCTGGGACCAACGTTTTGTTCGTGTTATGGCGAAATTCGTGTCAAGCGAGTTCGTGCTAACTAGGGCTTACTGCAATACAAACAAATTATATTTCAGATCCACTTCTTTACGATGTAAATCTATAATAATGTAAATTTATTACATTGTGATATCCACAATTTAAATATATTATGATAAATAATCGCAAAATTATAACTAAAATATATACAATTAAAATAGCATATTAAATAAATAGCAAATTAATTTTCACCAATACAATATATGTTACATAATTATATATTCCAATATGTCCAAAAATGATGTACCTTGATATATTTTTAGGTACTACATAATTCAGATATATACCTATTTCTTGATTTATTTTTACATACTTATGTAAGATTTGCATGCTCTCAGTACGTTTTGTTATTAACAAGTTGTCTGTAGAAAACTGTAAAGACGTAAAACTATCTGCGACAATATCGATAGCCAACGACAATCGATAGCTATCGATATCGATAGTTTTAACTATACTAACTACTACTATAGTAGACATCGATAACAAATTCTTAAACATCGATATACTGTCGATGTTTAAGAAACACTACTCATTAGGGAGTTTTTGCCACCTCGAACGTTAGGCACTATCGACCTTCTACGCATGCGCAAATGCACCAAAGAGATGCGCATGAGCAGAAGATCGATAGTGCTTACCGTTCGAGGTGGCAAAAACTCCCTTTCGCCAGCATTTCACCGTTAAGCCACAGGGAATGAGCATGTATATATTTATATTTCTGTGGTAATCGTTTTAAGCGCGGTTATTTAAGAGGAGAAAGAGTGAAAATGCGACGAAAATCGTGTGGAAGTTGTCAGGTTACTTGCGAAGGTGAATCCTAGCAACAGGCCTCTGCTACGCCCATGATTGCAACTATCGAAAGCTGTGGCAAATAGAAGGCCACGTAAGTCGCCATTTTGTTGGAAAATGAAGGCGGGAATTCGACTTGTAGCACGCATTCGAATGAAATTTTATTTTCGACTAAATTTTCTTCCGTTTTATGAATTCATGATTGAACATAGAAACTCATGTGACTTGGTGCAAGAAGGTCCAATGTCAGTATTCTAAGATTGACAGAATGGGTGACTTTCTCTTTTAGCAGAACATGGCATCTCGATTACAACTTCTGCATATATCACTATTTCTGGTAAAGTAATAATTTTTACTTTCTCGCCTTATGAATACTTCGCAAGGAGAGAAAGTTATGTTATTGTGCTCCAGAAAAAAACTCTTATAGCTGGGGTCTGGTTACAAAAAAGTGGATAAAACCTGTCCTTAAACTTAAAAAAAATCCGCTAACTCGAGGAGTACTCAAAATCCATGTTTTGTTGCTTATTGTTACCGAAAACTCGATTGACTGCAAAACGTCCGTCAACAATAAATCATAACAATAAATAACCGTAACAATAAATCATAACACACTCGCCAATAAAAAACACTAAATTAATAATTTGCATATATTAGGGCTTATAATTTGAAAAAAAATGCATTTTAAAATCAGTAAAATCTAGAGTAAGTAAATGTTGGCCATTTTAAATAAAGATTACCATATGAACCCATCGCAGTCCTATTTTTAAACTTGCACCATCTGTTTGGATATATACAAGGATTATTTTAGAATTTTTTCAATTTTTTTGAAGATGAGCATTTTGAAAAAACTCAAAATCAAAATTTTAAATTCAAATTTGAAAAACGTTTTGAACGCAACTCCTATTGAGTTGTATATCATATAAAAGGCCATAAAGAAAGCTGCAAAATGACACCTGTTCCAGCTCTCTATCTTAATTTGGTGAGGTTCTACATCAATTTAAAAAATTTCGGGAACCCACTTTTGCAAAATTTTACATGGCTGTATTTCAGAAACGGGTGGAAATATTTTACTCAAAATTTGTAGTTTTCATATTCTCCATTCATACTACCTACGTGTCAAATTCCATCTGAATCTAAAATGGTGAGGTAAAATTTTAATTAAAAGTGTGTTGATTTAATATGGAATGACCCGTATGGTTTAGGCGCTAGTAGTGTTCACAGACGGTTGGACGAATGGACAGACGGACGATTTGCTTTCAATTGGTTTGTCGGTATCCAAAGACTTACAGAACAGGGATTCTGGCTACACCACGTGTTAGGGTATTTTTTTTTTTCATAATTTAGCAACTGGATTTATCCACTTTTTCGTTTTCAGGACCCAGCAACGATTTTTTTTCTGCCGAAAATTCGCCATTTTTTCGCGCAGCATTACATAACTTTCCCTATATTACGTATATTACTCCGTGTATACGTACGCATACGGGAAAGTAAAAACCCCCATGTTGCATGTGAGTGCATTTGCCTATGCGGCTGTGTCAGTTTTCGTATCCAGCATTTTAACCCCATTTTAAGGTTACAAGCATGGATGAATATAATATGATTCCGCCAGAAATTGCCAGCGCCTCACGTAGTGTAAAAAGCTTCCGCAAGGTGGCACTTCTCTACAGGTTCATAAACGCTGCTGCCATCTATCAACGTGGATGCGAACTCTAGCTAGTAAACAATTTCTTTAAATTGTAGTGTAGGCATTTAGTGTACAAGATAGATGTGTTACGATACGATACGATCGGAAGAGAATTTTACTAGGTTATTGTGGCGCTTCCGTCCGCAGTTCATGTCAGTTGTTGCAATGCTATGCAAGGTTATATTCACAAGAAAATCTTGACAATGAAGTTGCCTGGTTCGTCTATCCTAAAAAGCTCTGACAAGAAAAACTATAGAACACTTTTTAAAAAATCCTATTGCATTTCATAAATAGAATTCCATCCCCAATTTGATGAAAAACTATCGTCAATATTTTGAGTTATGTAAACATTCTCGTTAAGCCGGAAAGGCAGTGTTTTAGCAATGTAGATGCCTTAAAATCCCTCAAAAAATGTTTTTCTAGAATATTCTGAAACTAACCGACTAGAAATAAAACGAATCGACCTCGTCGAGAACAATCGAATGTGATATCTCTGTAGGTGGTTTTAAAACTCACCAACTCATCTTTAATTCCTCCAATACGTTTTTTTTGATACATCAAAAAATTGTGTTCTTTATTACAAATTATTCATTTTGATACTTCCATTAACCCATTAAACCATTTTATCCCAAATTATTTTTTTGTAACTTTTTCAATTTTTTTTATATATTAACAACATAAAATAGGTCTGAGGAGAATATTGTGAGAGTAACTGGGACTTTATCAATTGTTGTTTAGAAAAAAATGCATGTTCCAAAAATGGAACAGTGGGATCGAATGGGTAGTATGTTTCTAAATATATATATATATAATTTTTAATTCGGTTATTTATTGTTTTATAAAGATAAATATATATATATATATATATATATTATTTCCGCAGGTAGGTTTATACAACCTGGTGGCGGAACACTAAAATTTACATATTATATCTACGTATTATAATTATGAATTAAATACAATGTAACTTAAAATTATTTTAAGACAATAATAATAATAATAATAATAATAATAATAATAATAATAATAAGATAACAATGGTAACAAAAATGCATTAATAACAATACCCGCATTAATTCTACTAATTCTATTAATTATGGTGGTCCTGTACAAATACTTTATACTAACATATACGACTTTTTATACACTGCACTCCACTTCACTTCACTTCACTTCTCTTTCTACTTCTATATAGCACCACACTTCACAACACGTCACCACACGTCAATACGAATACTATAAACCAATGCATCTAATAATTATCACAATACTAATAATGGTTACAATAATTACTAATAATAACAAACAATTCTAATGAACATAACTCACAAACTAATAAAATTTACAAATATCATTAGTTAATTTACTTTTAACTCTCTGAAGACCTAGAGGAAAGGGTTCCAAGGCTGTCGCAGGCAACTTATTCCAGTCCGTTATAGTTCTATTTGTAAAGGAAAATTTTCCAACATCTGTTCTCTGTGGCCTGAACTGTATTTTGTGCTTGTGATCCCCTCTACTAAAATACGTGGGTCTACTGAGCCGGATGTGGATATCTTTCCAAGCTGGATAACCGACATACGCTTTGTACAAAGCACAGAGTCTTGCCTTAACCCTCCTGATTTCTAATGACTCCCACTCTACTTTCTTCCTATTGCTTCGGAAAATAAATTTACATGCTTTTCTCTGTACTCTATTCAAATATTCCTTTTGTGATATTCTATAAGGGTCCCAACAAACCGTCCCGTATTCCATTAATGGGCGAACTAGAGATATATAAGCTAATTCTCTTGCTTTCGCAGTACTCTTTTTTAGTATTCGCATAGTAAAATGCAAAGATTTCCACGCTTTCCCCACGACAAAGTTTACCTGATTTTCCCAACTCAATTTGCTATCAAAAAGTATTCCCAGATACAAGACACGACTCTTGGAATATTTTCGTTGCCTAAACGGTATTGAGTTTCAGTATACTTGCGGCCCCCACCAAACGTGATGGTTTTGCTTTTCGAACTATTTATTGTCATGCTATTTTTTTCCGCCCAGAGATGTAATCTATTTAGATCATCCTGCAAAATATCCTCATCTACTTTTGAATGAATAACTCGATATAATATACAGTCATCTGCAAATAGTCGTACCTTTGAAATTAAATTGTCTGGCAGGTCATTCACAAAAGCTAGAAAGAGGAGAGGTCCAATAACGCTTCCTTGGGGAATCCCTGAAGTTACCTTTGATAGATTTGAAAATTGTTGTCCAACTCGGACTTTCTGTTTTCTATCTCGAAGAAGCTCATCAATCCACGCGACAACTCTGGTGTCAATACCTGACTGCAGTAATTTATGAACCAGTTTGTCGTGAGGCACAACATCAAATGCCTTCGCAAAATCTACTATTACGGCGTCCACCCTCCCATTATCATCAACTTCATCTGCTATATCCTGAAACAATGATACTATCTGACTCTCGCAAGAGAAACCATTCCTGAAACCATGCTGTCCCTGAAAGAGCCATTCTTTTTGTTCCCATTCTTGTCTAATATAGTTAGTTATCAAATGTTTCATTAGCTTACATACAACTGACGTAAGACTTACCGGTCTATAATTGGCTAAAACAGTTCTATCACCACTTTTAAAAATCGGAACAACGGTAGCTAGCTTCCAATCGTCGGGCACTCTTGAATTGTTGATTGAAACATGAAATAATCTTGTTAAATACGGTAAAATTGCCTCTCCTCCGAGTTTAGCTTAAAAAAATAAAAATGATACTTTAAATTACATTCCAAGAAATATTTCAAATGATTCTGCATGTAGAGGAATGTTGGACTTCTTGAAATTTCTATGTGTGTTTCTTACAATGCCCATATCTAGACTGCTTGTGAGGACCCCACAATTAAATGATTGATATGATCATATCTCACATCATTAAGCATACTCTTGCAATTTTCGAAGGATCTAGTGATGGTCGTCCTAATAGAGAACTTGTATATTTCTGGAAGCAACACGTAGTAACAAGTAACACGTCTTGTAAAACGGATTGGTTTTCCCATAATGTGCTGCTTGGTGCTCTCCTTTCCATAGCAAGATATCACTGTTTCGTCGAAACAGTTCTTTCGTTTGTAAAAGCATGATGCCACTGCTCGTTTAGCGTGTTCCATAAAGGACAAACTTTAACAAATTTATCTAAACTTGATAAACGTGAATTATCGGACACGTAAAAAATTAATGTTCAAGAAAATTATTTCTGCAACAGTTACTTCAAAACGAAAGTCATTCCTATAACTGGCATTTAAATTAGTAAGCTGTACCATTATATTTAAAACTTAAGGATCATAAAACAATTCAAATAAGTGCACAGGCCTCATTTCTTCTTCCGTGAAAGAGAGCGAAATCCAATTTTTTGGAGATCCTCCTAAATGTCTTTGAGGAATCATTTTCGAATTCTCTTTCTCTTTTTATTACAATTATCTAATTTTGATACCACTTGTATACGTCTTCCATCTGAATTTCCATTATGCTATCTGTAATTCAGTGTTACTACAGGTTCTGAACTCAGGGCCGAAACATCAGCAACAACAGATATACACTGTAGAAATGGCATTCTAACCTGGAAATATGTAATATTAAGGAAGTGCATACAGAATGTTCCAAAAACCACGAAACAAACTATAATTCCACTGTCTTCTATAATAATTTGGGAGTCAGTTTTCTCTGGAGCACATTAGCTTCTGTACATACTCTTAGCTGATTCCTGCTGAGGTCATTAAAACTTCGATCTTCGTCCCCCTGCCCCCAAAATCCTCATCAGAAAGGAAATGATTCTCTGGAGAAGAAATAGAAACTTCTGTGTACAATAATAGTCTTATTCTTTCAGAATGCTAATGATCTCGTCGACATTTAGGCTACTAAGGGAAAATAAAACATGCAGGTCGTTCGATCCCACTGTTCCAAAAAATGGAACATCAAGATTTATTACATAATTTCTGGGTTATGTTTTAGTCAAATAAAAGGACGATAGGTTATTCATCAAAATACATGTTTTATTCAATGTTTACGAATATTGATAAGCAAATACATCACAATGACTGTAATTGCATACTTTCGGTTTCTTTTCAGACACCTTGTCACCAAATGGGGGTATTTTTAAGCTATTATTCTTCCTCGTCACTGAGATTTCACGAAATGTGAGCATGTAAACCACACAACTAATCCTTCCTCTCAATAGTAAAGGGAACTAGCACGGAAACAAGAGCGAATAATGATGTTTCTGAGATAAAAGAAAAAATGTTCCGAAAGTGGAACAGTATGATCAAATGGGTGAGAAAGGAGGCCGCGATTGACCTACAGATCGCTTTGGCGAACGCTAACTCACGACTGAAAAGTCTTCACCGGGAGCGATAGCAGGAGTGAGTTACCTACAAGAGAAAGCCGAGAAATAGACGTAGAAAGTGTATAAACATTCAATCATACAAACGTCCAGAAGGCAGTTTTATTTTTCGGAGAAATTATACTCTCCTTCCAAACTAAACGATTCTAATTTTTAGAAATGTAATTTATAGTATGTACTGTACTGTTTGTACTATGTTTATAGTATATATTGTATTTTTATTTCACAGGAAAAAATAGTGATCAGAATATGAGTTCTATATTTAGAAATAATTTTCCATGCATTGAAACATTTTTAAACGGAATTTTCAACGGTCAGAAAAAAATATTCGTTTTGTATAGAAGTTCGATATATGGAGGACCGACTGTACTTATTTTTCTGACCACTGTGGCCAGTGTCGCGAGTAGAACTGCCCAAGATTTCTGCCCCGCGAGAATACGCAGTGACGCCATTCCATGCAGCGGAAATTAGCTTGTTAAAGTCCCTCTGCACAGGCGCGGGCGGCGTTGGCCTCTTTCGCCCACAGCCAGCGCGCGGCGCGGCGCGGCGCGGCGCGGAGGCTGCCTGCATGTGACACGGCTCGGTTCGCGAACGCCAGGACAGCAGACGGAGCAACGATCATCATTGTCGCCGTAAGTGTCGGAAGAACATTCGACGGTTAGAGTTGAGATTCCCAAACGTGCTTTCAGAACAGGCAAAAGTGAAGTTTAAGATAAAGCAAATAAAATTCTTAATAATAATTGTTATTAGTATTTAATATTTCAATCGTCTGCATTGCAAAAGCGATTTTTTCCACGACCGCGAGAAAAAGTTAATTTTATTGTTAACAAATCATCTAAAGTGAAGCATTCCCTTCCTAGGAAGATTTCTCTAGGGATCTCATATTGTCTCCCTTGTTTACATTACGATAATGAGAACAAACGTCCCACCTGAGTAAACATGTATGTATTTGAATAAAACGCGAAACAAGGGATTTGCACTTCTTTGCTTCCTCACCAAAGTACGCCCGAAGACGTTTTCACATATTTTAATATTTATTTATTTTTACACCAGTCTTAAAATTTACTGCATCATACATTTTCTTAGATATTTTGGTATTAAATTTCCAATAGCTTCATTAGAATCGTAAGATAGAGTACATTTAAGTTCAGCCATTAAATGCCAGGCCTTCACTAAACGCGAAATTGTTTAATGATAGTTTCATTGGTAACAGACATTATTCACGTACCACTAATTTAAAATTCCATTACGTAATATTCTAAGGACATATTTTGAAACTATTATGGACGTGAAAAAATAGCATATACATCTCGAGAGAGAAAATATTTTTCCATCGGTATACTCGTAATTGAAGCCCTCCAGCACAAACCGTCGGACTACAATTAAATCGATTATTTTTAAAATCCCGCAAGAAAATAACTCAAAATAAACTTAACGCTATACTAAAAAGTGTAATTAGCACTATCCGTTACAAAAGTTTCAAGAAAACATTTGCCGCCATATACCAGAAAATGGCGTTTGAGCATTTCTGAAAATGCCGAAATTTGAGCTACTTTTCACAGAAAACGGTTGTGTTTTCGAGAAACTTTACTTGACATTATTTAAAGCCTATATACTCGTAAATATAATAATGTGAAAAAATCGCCGATAATGTAAATATTAACGAAATGAGAGACAAGTAAAACAATTTAGGTTTTTGTAATTTTTGAAAAAAACAACCGATAGACCAATATGGCTTTTTTGTCATCTGATAGAGTAAATTTACCACTATCCCTACCAAAAGTTTGAAGAAAAAATTTGGAGCCATTTTTGAGAAAATTTTGTTTTTGTAATTTTTTAATGTTGCACATATTGCACACACTATTGCAGGAAATCTCTATCTTCAATTTTGTTGGAGAAAGTCGCCGAAAAAAATTCAAACTTTCACAATTTTCGAAAATTCAGAGTAATTCGTGAAAATCGGACCTATGCCATGTTAATAAGTGTATTTTACTCTATTCATACAAGAAATTTACAGAAAATATTTGGAGCCGTTTTTGAGAAAATTTTGAAAATCCCCGGGGGCTTTATACAACGTACCCCCAAATTTTGAAGAATCTTTTCAAAATCTCAAAGCTTCGACTAGAAGCAGATCGACTGGGGAATATCCATTTTGGAAGAAATCGTACGTATGGTTTAGACGCTAGCAGTGTTCACAGACGGACAGACAGACTGAAGGACAGACGGACGTTTTCCTTTCAATTGGGTTTTCGGTATCAAGGACCTAGAAAACAGGGTTTCTGGCTACACCACGTGTTAGGGGATTTTTTTTCTTAATTTAGCAACTGGTTTTATCCACTTATTCGTTTTCACGGCCCGGCAATGAATTTTTTTCCGCCGAAAATTGGCCATTTTTTCGCGCAGCATTACATAACTTTCCCTATACTATGTTTATCACTCCGTGTATACGTACGTATACGGGAAAGTAAAAATGACTTTTTTTCAAGTTCTGTATTTTACAAACACATTTCTATAAAAAAATGTATCTTCAGTATTGTAGTTGTAGAACATGCCGAAATATTTTATTTTTTATCTTTTCGCAAAATCAGACATTTCAAGGAACACGAGACCTCACCATTCTCTTAAACGTCCTTTATGCTACCTAAGCTTCCAATTTAATAAAAATAATGTTCCGTTTTTAAGAAAAAAGTGTTTAAAGAAAATAGAAATTGCCAATGTTTGACACAGAATTTCATGTAAAGTACTTATGATTTATCCACTTTTTTGATACCAGGGCCCTGTAAATAAGAGTTTTTCTGCCGAAAATTCGCCGTTTTTTTCGCGCAGCATTACATAACTTTCCATCTTAAGTTCCATCCACCATAAGTTCCATCTTAAGCGCGAGAAATTGGACCCATTTTTGAGAAAATACTTTTTAATTGCCTTTATTTCCAGCGAAAACAACTCATATTTTCAAACAAATATATATGTTTTTTTAGATCTAATTTTGAAGAATAGATCTCGTTTAATAAGAAAGCTCTCGATCATCAAAACTAGTATTTGCCAAACGCATCGAATATTGAAGTCATATATTTCTTTCTCTATGTAATTTATTCAAGAGTATATATTTAAATGCTATTTATTTTTGAATGAGTTATTTTTAGGACATTTCAAAAGAATTGGGTGTGAGAATGTGAAGAAGTAGAAAAGTTTTCGCTGAGCCGCGCATATCCACTGTTTTTAAGTTTGCCTGTATCTTTGTCACTTGACTCTCTCTGCTACAAGCAGCTACAAAGACGTCATTACTCTTCTTGCTCACTGGAATGAAGTGTTGCCTTATGGACTTTTACAGAGAAACGGGTACAGTTCTAGTGGAGTGTTTCAGTCAAGATTTGCAACACATGCTTACTTCACATTAACATACTATATGTAGGGATGTAACTATTTAAGGTAATGAATAGAAGGTAAAGTAAGAATCAATGTTTAACTTAAACATTCTTGAACTTGTAGTTGTAACTTGTATTTTCCACGTTCAGTAAACACTAATAAGCGGCACTTTATAATTTCATAAAAACATACGTTCTTAAAATTCAATATACTTACTGACAAAATATTAGAAAATTAGAAGAAAAGCGACTCATTTTGCGTTTACATGCGTCGTGTTTGTACGCAGGAAAAGCAAGTTTCTCAAAATTACACTAACGAGAAATTTTTCGTAGCAAGAAGTAAAGAAACTTACCTTTTTCCCTCATCCTATAAAAGTAGGGAGATGAAGCAGACTTGTGAAAGAGATTGAACGCCTCTACCTTGCAGAAATGGATATTTCTGGTACTCACCTGAAACAGAAAATGAGACATTATTATTATTATTATTATTATTGTTATTATTATTATTGTTGTTATTATAATTATTATTGTTATTATTATTATAAAATAGCTAGTAAAAACGTTTGGAAACCATAAATTCTTGAGAGACAACTGAATAAATGACACGTCCAGAAAAAACTCTTGTAATATTGTAATTTTATTAGTGTTAAAAAATGAAAATATAGAACTTGGTACAAGTGTATCAACTCGTACGAGAACGAACTAGTGAGTAAGGTAATGGGTTGCTATGGAGGTCCGTTTGTTTAGAGCGAGGCTAGCTACAGTTCGTAAGAAATGGATGTTGCAAGGAGGTGCAGATATTTGAAGTGATATTTATGTTTAAATACCAAACTAGTAGCTTCTTAAATCGTTTTGAAGATTGGCGAAACCTTGGAGAAGATATTTGATATAATTAATCGGTTGTTCATGAAAACAGAACAAGCTATCCGCGAAAGCGGAGCAGGTAACAATGTGCCAATTATTTAGTGAACCAGAGCTTCTTCTTTTTCTTCTTCTTCTTCTTCTTCGACGGTTTCTACCCCTAAGAGTTTGCCTTCTTCGATTTCTATATGTTTCGGTCCTACCATTTACCTTCTAATCGTTTCTCCTCCATTACTTCCTGTTTATAGGACTTCCAGATCAAAACAGGTCTGACTCTTTTATGCCTTTTTTCAGTTATCCAATTTTCTTTTGGACATCTCTCATTTTGCATCGTCTAGACATGTCCATACCACTGAATAGCTTAATTTTCTGGTCTTCTGGTTATGGTTGTTTGAACCCCAGCTCTTTCCTATACCGTTCCCATACCACTTCGTTCCTTGTCGTGTCCAGCCTTGTTACCTGCAAAGATCTCATAAAGTGGAGCACTTCTAATTGTATTCTGTCTCTATGGCCTCAACCTGAGCTTACGAACAACATATTTTCTTTATGTTGGAACTTTGGGTTGAAATTACGAGGTGAGACGAACTGACAGCGACGTTGGGTATGTGAAAAGCAGCGGCAGATGAATTATATTGGAAATACCCATATCATCCCAACAATAGTCAGCAATTTACAGACCTCTCTCAGCCTATTTTAACTACAATAATGCAACATTACCATAAAGATAATATAAATCTACTCAACTGGAATGCCAACGGCATCAACAATAAAAAATTAGAACTAACCTACTTTCTAAAGGATAAACAAATCAATCTAGCATGCATAACTGAAACACATCTGCACCCAGACAATTCATTTAATATTGGAGGATATAATGTTGTCAGAACTGACAGATTAAATGCAAACGGAGGTGGGGTATTAATTCTAATAGAGAAATCTATACCATATATCCAAACCAATCTCCCACTTACCCCAGGCCTTGAAACTATAGCAATTAAATTCCCTTAATTATAACAGATAACTAACAGATTACTAACATTAATAGCTGCTTACAAACCTCCGAAAACAAAAATTCCCGATACTAATATTTCTTTGCTGTTCCAGATGAATTTTCCCACTCTGCTGATTGGAGATCTAAATGCTAAAAATATCCATTGGGGATGCAGAAATACCAATACTGCAGGCAACCAACTCAGTAAAATAATTACAGACCTTAAACTTCAGTTAATCATACCTGCAGAACCCACTCACTACCTCATAGATCATAACAAACACCCAGATATATTAGACATTGCAATTTCCAACACAGAAAACAATTTTTCACTCAGCTCCCTTTTTTGAACTACACTCAGACTATCTGCCAACCATCATCTCAACTCAACAAATCACACCCCTCATACACCAACTCTCTCACTCTACACACAAAATATCCATTGGAAAAAATTTAAAAGCATAATTGAAAAACAAACACCCCAGTTTAAAATATTAAAAACACCCTTAGAAATAAAACAAGCTATAGCCCTCTTAAACAATACAATAGTTGATACAATCAACACTCTTAATAATAATACTCATCACCACACCATCAAGCATCTCAATAAAAACTTCCAAAAAACATACAATAATTAACACTAGAAACAAAACAAGAAGACTTTGGTGCATCACAAGAAACCTACAACTTAAGAAAGAGTTAAATTTACTGACCAATATAGTAAAAAATCATTAAGGGAACATAAACAAACAGCTTACAATGATTTAATCCAATCTCTAACCACAAATATCAACACGTTGTGGCAATTCACGAAAAATATCTTAAAAAAGAAAGTAATAATACCCCCACTAACAACTCCAACGGGCAAGAAATTCGCTTCTTATGAGAAGGCTGAAGCACTAGCCGATCACTTCGCCAAATCATTCACTCCGAATACCACCCCACCCCACCCCTTGCATTCAAATATTCTCGAAATAGCAGCATCCCCCAACTATAATGTACCACACAAAATCAACTACATTTCCCCAAATGAAGTCATCAATTTAATTAAGAATTTGCCATTAAAGAAAGCCCCAGGACATGATAAAATAAGTAACACAATTTTAAAAAACTTACCAAATTCTACCGTCGCATATATTACCAATATTTACAATTCAATAATTAGGCTATTTTCCCCTTATTTGGAAAAATTCGAATGTAATACCCATCCCCAAGCCATTTAAGAATCTCTCCAGCACTGATAACTACAGACCCATAATCCTCCTTCCAACTATGTCAAAAATCCTAGAAAAATTAATTCTCAAAAGACTAAATTCCCATCTGAACAAAACTCAAACCATTCCAATGCACGAGTTTGGCTTCACTAATAAAGTTTCAACATCTCATCAGCTATTAAGGATCACAGAACACATACACACTGCATTTCAAAAAAAACCTTCACACAATAGTCATCTTTTTAGACATTTCGAAAGCCTTTGACAAAGTGTGGCATCCCGGCTTAACATTCAAACTTAAAGAAATAGGTACTCCCAACTATCTAATCAATATCATTAATAGCTTCCTCCAAGATAGAACATTTTCAGTCACAGTTGACAAACACACATCCAATCCCCGCGGAATTGCAGCTGGATTGCCTGAAGGTTCACCACTGTTCCCCACGCTTTTCAATATATACACGGCCGACATTCCCATAACATCACATACGCACATCTCCCACTTCGCCGACGACACCGCCATTTTCATGTCCAACCGTTCAAATGATTTAATCTGTAAAGAAATTCAAACACTTCTAAATAAAATTGATGACTGGTCAGTCAAGTGGAAAATCAAACTCAATCCTGCAAAATCATCCGCCAAAATATTCTCATTAAGAACATTTTCAACACCAGCTCCACTCCAAATAAACAATCACCCAATTCCATGGACTCCACACAATCAATCTGTCAAATACCTAGAGCTGAATCTTGACACCAGACTCAATTGGAAAAATCATATAACAGCAAAAACACAGCAAGCCAAAACTAAATTAATTCTACTGAAGCCACTTGTAAATCGCAATAGTAAGCTATCAATCATTAAACAACGCCATCACCCTCTATAAATCAATAATCCGACCTCTAATGCTTTATGCATGCCCCATCTGGGTCAATGCCTCTAAAACCAACATCAACAAATTACAGATCATCCAAAACCACTTCCTCAGACTTGCCACTCATGCACCCCGGTTTATCTCAAACTCTCAACTGCACAAAGAATTGAATTTACCCCCTATAGTTCACCATATTGCGCTCCTATCAAACAATTTCTTCTCCAAAATATACTCCGTAACCCAAGCAACCCATTACGACTTAGCCACCACCTACCAGCTCCCAACCAGAATAAAAAAAAAATACCCATTAGATTTATTCCTCAGCACATTTTCAGATCTGAATTAATCCCTTAGGTGCTCTGTGAGTTTCCTATTCATGTGTAGTTAGATATAATTTTACGATTAGCATTTAAGTTAAATATAAATCGGAAAAATACATATGATGTAGTATATATAATACTGAACTATGTATATCCATTCATTAATAAATGTGTATTAAAAAAAATTGGAAATACCCACGATCGCGGGCGCCAATGGGAGCATACACTATTGCAGGACGGAAGCTCATTAGTTAATTAGCATCAAACATGGCTTTTATCATTTAATTATCTTAAAATTTTGTTAAATACCAACGGACGTTCTCAAAAAAATTTGGAGCCGTTTGCGATGCAATTTCGTTTTTGTGATTTTGAAAATGTGCTGTTTTAGTTCACATTCACTCGCCAAATTTTGGATTTTCGGGTAATTTAGACGAGATTATTAGAAACTTTCACTACAAAAGGCATTAATTCATGAAATTCATATGTAATGTAAATATTCAGTTTTTGGTGAATATATGATTTTCTTAGCTTTTTACGTGAAATGAAATTATTACAAAATCTGTTCAAAATAATATTTTTCATGATAATGCATCTTATCATACCGTTATATAAATTCGGACCCATTTCTGCTAGCAGCTCCACCTCTTATTTTCCCTGCGTTTGCCGCCGCCGCAGTCACGGCCTTCAACTGCGCGTAACCGTGTACGAACTTGCTGTTTTCCTCATTTCAATTAACATTGTGTTGTCCCCACACTCGATCCTCAGCTACCTCTCACCGCTTGCCCTCGCGGTCGCCAATAATCTTATCTTTTCCTTTCGCCGCCAGTGGCAACTCTGAGCAAGGTCACCCACCTGCGAGGGCATGTTTCTTCCTCTAGGAATTTTTATATTGTCGATAGCCGAACTGTGCATTGTTCACGTCAACATTTCAGAAAGTTTTCACATGAAATGATTTAGCATCATAGTGTTAATGCCAAAATCGGGGAAAATTGTATAACAGTACTTGAATACATGAATGAAAGAATTAATTAATTTTACAACTTTGTAAATGCAACAGTTGGATACGCTTAACAATAAAAAACTGAATACATTACAAGAAGTGTACAATATATATGCTATACATATGTTTAACTGAGTCGATAGTACTTGTTAAATTTTTTATATATTAATAAAATCAATAACAGTAGAGATATTCCATTTAATTTTGACATCATCGGATATAGTGAACCAAAACTGTTAGTCCCCAGTAGCTCATTATAACAGGAGTCGATCGCAAAATTCGATTTTCTTGACACAATCACCACAATACGTTACATTACACAACTATATTTCTCTTTATTTTTCACTTCCGATATTACCCATAAAAATATAATTCATTACAGTGCTGTCAAAAACAACACGGTTCCACCTACACGAATAATCCTGATAAAAACTAAGCTTCTCAGCAATATGCATTGTGCTTTGTCAACAATAACAATAATATATTATTATAATTAACTACACTATTTTTTGTTGCTCGTTTCGGATTTTCGAAAATTCAACAATTGCGAAAATTGCTCCGATCGGCAGTGTTCTGTGGTTACTCTGATAACACAAGGCGATTGCCGAGCGCACTTAAATACGAGTAAGTGAGCAAATAATTTCACAGCTCGGATCACATTAATTACCCAGCTGTTCTACGCGCCGCGATGACCCTATGTAAATGGTAGGCTGTTCCCTCTCCGCGAAGGTGCCTCCCCCACTTCTTGCACTTTCGCCGCTCTCGCGGGCAGGCGTCCGGCTCATGAGTAGAGACCGGAAAAATACGTAGTATAAAACGTCAAAATATGTACATAAATATCTAATGAAAATTGTAAGAATATGTAATAAATATGTAAAATCGGATATGATATGTAATCTTAAAATACACTAATAATAAAATACATTTACGTAATATGAAATTAGATTTATAAAAACTGGTCACTTCACATCATACAACTTTCTCGTCAGTAATAAAAGCTTCACCTATTGTAATCCAGGACTGTAGTTTAGCAGCCGGACTTATCGCAATAGAAGCCATCGCACAAACTGGCGAGATCTACGACCAGGAAATATACACTGTAGCATCTTCAGCGATGCTGTTACACTCAGTGATCGCAAATTTTTCTCCGAAATCAAGGTTACATATCACAAAACGCGGTCTCAATGATGATTTGGACACCCAGATTTCCCCAATAAGGTAGGGAAAATGCTGATATTTAAAAAAAAATACATATTTTCATGAAAATACGGAATTAAATAGAAGAAAATTGATAAAATAAGAAAATATATTGTCGAAACAGCAAAATATGTAAAATATGTAATATAGTACTAAATATGTAACGAAAAAATTCGATATTGTGTTAGGAGGGCTATGATTCGCCAAGATTACAATTTTGAGAACGATAAGTAGAAAGACAAAAAATATGTAATTACATAAAAATCCGGTCTCTACTCATGAGTGCAGAATGCCCGCGGAAGCACGCGCTGACCTACAATAGGAGACTCATCTTTCGACATTTTCTCTTTCAGTTGCAGCCTGGGTGAGTCCGTGACCCTGCTGCTGGAGGGCGCAGGTTCGCCCGCAGCGGGGTTCGAACGGCGGAAGTTATGGATCGCTCGAGGCCCCTGACCCGGTTACCGCCCGATAAAGGGGACGTGCCGGTGCGCCACACCCACCGCCCGATCCGCACAGCCCTACGAAATAATGTTTCTCTACGACTACCCCAGAATGTATACAGTTCTACACGTTATCGGATGCAGTAATGATCATGATTCCACATGCCGTGCAAGAATATTACTCTCGTACGGCTGTCGACCAATCACATTCGTCGTAGTTCATTATACACGGCAGAGGGTTCTCGCAGTTCCCCACAGAGGAGCTGCGCGCTCTGCCGCGGCAGATCGCAACTGTCGTAAGACAGGTGAACCACGAAACAGTATGCGAGTTGGTGTTTGTTATGGTCAGAGAACATAGAGTGTTCTGTAGCCGTTTTGTTAGGGTTTTTAAAATATTTAAATTTTTAAAATATCAATTTGAAAGTCGTAGAGAAAATATTGTCTTGTACTCGCGTAGAATGGCCATTATTCACTCGCAGAAATTCCGACACTCACTCCTACGTCGCTCGTGTCGTAAACATCAACTCGTGAATAATAGCTATTATTCGACGCTCGTTGAAGAATATAATTCCATTCTAAAACGTTGCGATTTATATCTGCATTTCTTCACGCTTGAAGGAGCTAGTTGAGTACTAATGGCTAGAGCCCGGAAGTTTGGCAAAATGACTTTTTGTTATTGCGACTATTTTACGACAGTTAACGAAAGGAATTACTTAATTGAACTTCTGGAGTTGTTTTAGTAGATTTGTATTTTGATTTTTTGGCTGTTTTAGCTTCTGATACGTATTTTTTGCCATTTTGTATATTTCGGTCATTTACGTCATTATTTTGCTTTTTTGTGCCTGCCACCGATCTTGATGAAGCGGGATATATATCTGCAAGCCTGGACAACACGAAGGCATGGTTGTAGTTTGTCTTTCTATGGAAACAGAGGTTGTGTTAAAAATGTAAACGAAAAAGTAAGATGATACCAATTAAGATTTTTTACTTTTTTCATTGATGACGACAGGCTTTGTTCGCTCAAGAGGAATACCATCCTACTTTTCAGTATGACCTCCACTCCCTTTTGAGGACAGCTCTCTGTATGATATACTGACTTCATTCGATTTTCAGTGCTCGCGATTACGCAAGTGCGAAGAACGAAAAATATATTTCATATCATTTTCACATAGGGGCCGTCCATAAATTACGTAACGCAAATTTGGAGTATTTTCAATACCCCCTCCCCCTTGTAACGCATTTCCTTATCTCTATGTAACGCAGCATAACGCTGCTTCAGACCCCTTCCCTCTCCCTTTAGCGTCACCTAATTTTTGGATGATCCCTTATCCCATTTCAAGATTCAAAAGAGTCCACTCGATAATTTCAAAGAGTCAGAATGAAACGAAGTAGTACCCATCATACCGGATGGTATGTGGAATCAAGACTACAAAGAAAATATAATTTCCCCCGTTAATTTTAGAGTTAGAATAAAAATGTGCATTTTTAATTATTACTTTTTTACAATAATTCCTTTTAAAAGTGGTTTGTCATTGTTTATATGCCTTTTTGCAGCCTTACTTTAGCTTGAATGAATGCCTTTTTACAGTTTTGAATGACAGTTTTATGAAACGTATTGTGATTTAATAATGACACATGAAAATATACAACTTTAAATCATGGAATAAAAGGACTAGAACGTCTAAAAAATAAATATTTTTATAACACTAGATGTATGCTGAAAGAAACATGAATCTGTGCTGCTGAAAACCTGTATCTAGCAGATTTATCATTTAATTAAAAAATATAAAAAAGAAAAATGTGGGTTTTAAGAGGGATGCACTTTCACATAGACTAACTGATCGATTGAACGAGTATTTTCAAAAGCGTTCACGCATAAATCAACGTGATCATTTTTTGAATGTTGAAATTTCGAATATATATTTTGGATAATGTTTTGTTCAAAATATATTTATAATAATAAAAATAATAATTATTATTATATTTAATCACTTTCTGAAGTTCCTTGTGTCACCCACGCTTTTAACACAAAACCTATGACAAGAAAAGGAATGAATTCTATCTAAAATACATTTCCACTCCGCCATCTACTAAATATCATACTTGCCAAGCTTTGTTGTGAGATCACGTGTACAAAATTTCGTTAAGATCAAAATAAAAGTGTAGATTTGTGTAAACATTGTTTCATCTTTTATAATGGAAAATAATGAGATGAAAAATATGGCATAAATTATCCTTAAGAAAAGGTTCTTTCAGAACTCAAACGAAATTGGTTAAGCCGTTTTACATTAGTCCTGAAAACAAACTTTAATTTGCGAGGAGAATAATTCAGGGTATGGCCGATGGCAGATACGTGCTTGTATCCAGTAAGTAAAATCTGCCAAGTATTTCTAGAGGAATTTAAAAAAATGATTTTATTAGTCAAAGCAATTGTGAACTATTCCGATAAGTTAGAGGGTAACAGGCTCTTTATAACTGTCAACGTAATGTCCTTCATGCGTAAAGCATTGCTACACATTGCTGAAGGAAATCCGTTTTTGACACTCGGGATATCCCGAGTGTAGCTAATGGTAATCAAACGGCGCGTTCCACAGAATAATTAAGCAGGTGGGCGTTTGCGGCTCGCGTTACACAATTTAAACACGTCCGCTCTGACTCACTGAAACGGCGACAGCCCAGCTCACACTATCATCAGGATTCTCACAGAGCATAACTGGAAGACGGGCGCAAAAACACTACACATGCTTCCTTCACGCCTGTTCAGATTTTGAATATTCTCAATTAACTCCAGGAGACTGCCGGAGCAGTACGCTAAGAAATGGACTGCGATCCGCCCACGTGCTCTCCTTATCCATCCTCGTGCCTTCCTCTCCCGTACACACACTTACAAGCACTACACTCCCACACACGTGTAAAGGCTGATCGTGAGCTTGCCTAGGCTGCGGCGATGTCCCGCTAGAAGAAATATTTGGAGAGGGAAAACCTCCATGACGTTAAGGGTCGCATTTGACGTTCTAGCGATGAAGGAACATACTTTCTCGAGTAAAACTAATTGTAATACTTGCATTCAGGACCATACTTTCTGAGCTTTCTTGGCACGTACTATACTATTTAAAATAAAGTCGAATATTTCTATGCATAGCATTCATAGCAAACATTTCCTTTACGTCTAGTAATAATCCTATTTTATCTCCAGAAATCCATTTAGAGATCCCAGGCAGGAAATTACATAGAACCTCACATCACTATCTTGTTCTTTTTTTTTTCATGTTTCAAAACACCTTTGTTAGAAATGTCTCTCGCATTAGCACATAATACAAAATTACGTTGTTCTTGTTGTGAAATCTAGGGGTTTCCAAAAGAACTTCGCAACGGTCGGAATATAATCTTTTCTTACTTGACATATTCAGACTATCTGAATATTTATGGCATTATAACGTCATGAACAGACGTAAATTGCTAAAACAAGCTGTCATTGCTGACGATAGGTTATCGCCGTTTTCTTTCACATGATCAAAGGATGGGAAGGGAAAGGAAGGATGGAACTGGCAATCTCCCATACACGCAAGGCAACTACCCACCCACTCCACCGCACTACTTGCTGCACATCCTGTCATTCCCTTTTTCTGAGTACAGCACGACACAAGCATGAGGTCACAGACATGAATTCAGCCTGACAACGCGCGTCGGAGCCCAGTGCCATAATACGCGAGTATCATTCCCGCCTGATAATGAAAGAGCGCGCACAGCAGTCCGGGCCTTCCTTATTCGCCCACGCGAGCTCTGCGGCAAATAGGACATCGTTCATCTAAAACTCGCACAAGGGGTTTGCCTCCATTTGCCGGTTTTCCCAATGGAATAAACGCGTGCAACCACATGCACCCATATTTTAGACAGGCGTCTTGCAGAGAGCCAACCACGAATCCATGCACGAACAGATACTATGTGCGCAGTTTTCTTGATATTCCACAGTGGGGGTGCGGGGAAAGGAGGGCTCTGGTTTCTTCACAGCATAAAAGAGCAGCATAAAGTCGGTACGACTGTGGAAATGAATTTGACGCGCTAACTCCTGGCCTGAGAAATACTACGATTATTTTGAAGGTAGGTGGTGGATGTAGGCACCATTGTAAGTTGGCACGTGCCGTTCCGAGTCGGACACATACATCGCAAAGTGCCGTGGTATTCGTGCTGGGCAAGGACTACACCAGTGTTGTCAAGGTCGATGCCACGAGCGGGAGTCCGTGGCACGAGTGCCACGACGAAAGCGCCCCTCCAAGCAGTTCTTTACCCCGCCACCAGAGACAACGCCATCCCACTTGTAAAACGGCAGGTAGTAGTTCCTTTCCCCGACGCTAGTTGCGCAGAGTACCTCGTGGCATGCTACGGTGCCATGACGCGTGCCACAGCCACCAGTAGAAGACCTTAACACCACTGGACTACACTGTACCTATCAAGAAAACTTGCTCAGAATTGCTGGTCGGACAAGTTGCATGTCGTCGCGACGCGGCGCTGGGCGCTGGTGCGCACTCACCTGGCCGGTCTCGAAGGCCAGGACGATGGCCGAGACGCGCCCGCGGATACCCAGGACGCCCAGCGCGCCGCCGGCGCCGCCGGTGCCGCCCGCGGCGCCCGCGCCCGTCGCCGTCATCCCTGCTCCCCGCTCCCCGTCGCCCCCGCGACGACTGCGCGGGCACTGCACTCGCGCCACCCGAGGCGAGCGAGGCGAGGGCGTCAAGGGCGCGGCAATTGGGAGGCAACGCGGCGGCGGCGGCGGTTACAATGGGGCGCCGCGGAGCTGCGACGCAGGGACGCGGTGGCGTCGCGACGCGGCGCGGCTCGGCGCTGCGCTGCGCGAGGGAGGCGTGCCCCGGCCCGATTGCACGCCGCTCGGGCCGGAGCAGAGGCCGACGCCCCACGGCCCAACCGGCCTAATAGGCCGCACGCGGGAGGGGCTAAGCGGTGGCCATTAAGCCCCACACGAGTGCTCGAGCACGGGTTAAGAGCCCTGACGTACGGAGGCACTCCCCGACGACAATAGTTCAGCGGCAACTTCAGGAAGTCCTGGTGTTTGACTCCCGAGAGCGGCGAGTTTCCGCTATTGTATTGTATTGAATTAAATTGAATTGCTTAATTTTTTGAGGCAAGACTCGGGCCACGAGGCCTGCCCTTCCTCCTGACAACGGAAATTTCGCTACGCTCCTTTCACCATTTAGCGGAGAAAGAAGGTATTCTTTGGGCGACGAAATAGGCGACTTGAATTTATCTCAGAGGCGTCATTTAGGCTTGAGGATCTTTTACATGCAGTAAATCTACTAACATGGGACAGCCGGATTTACTTCCCTCCGAAGGAAGGTGTACGAACGATTTTTTCGCCCTTAAAAATCCACGGCTTCGATCGGGATGGCGTACTTGGGAATAACAGTATGATACGCTGACCGTTACACCATCGCCGCCGCAAACCATTATTTTGGTCGAATTCAACCACTCCCCTGATAGGAGATTGGATGCACCTATTGGTAGTTTTCAGTGTTTTCTCCGATCAACTCCAGACAAATGTAGGAGTAGTACCTTATCAAACGGGCCAAATGGACTGCGCGTGAACTTTCCTTCGTCATTCTAGCACCTTCCTTTAGCCTCACATATACACTTACACTTTCATGCACTACACTACTACAAATATCGGGAGGCTAGTCCAGAGCTTGTCCCGGCTGAAGCGATCCCACGGGTGAGATACCTGAGGAGGGAAACCCTCCGCAAGCCGATGTGCAGATGGGCGCGGATCTCACTTTCCAGCGGGGGAAGGGAAATCGCTCTCAAAATGTAGCATCCACTACCCTTACGAAAATTATGACCCTAGTAGTTGACGCTCCCGGAATCGAAACTTTCTCTCTCATTCATATGGCGCTAATGGAGCGCATATGGAGCCAATTGATGCTTTTAAGAAATAGCTGCAGCATGGTTAGACCAACTTTCAGGATAGCAACTCGGAGAGTTTCTTTGACAAGGCAGGGCATTAAGTGTCCTATTACATGGGGTTGCTCAGTCTCAACCACATTGAGAGAGTTGCAGGTGGTTCATGGTTGAAGGAGTTTTCCGGGATCCAGAACGGATGTCGTCGTTTGATCTCTCAAGGTACTATTTATAAAAAAATAATTCAATTAGAAAAGCGTTGGCACTCCTCGAGGAGTGCTGCCCTGGGCGATCGTCCATTTTGACTGTACATCATTTCACGCCTGATTTGACATAAAACAGCTGACAACAATAATTGTTGAAGTTGTTGGTGATTATGCAACGGAATTGGTAAATCGGGAGCTTTTTTATTTCTCTGTTAATTTTTCTTTGTGAACAAATATTTTCATTTCTTTTGCAAATAATAAACTATTTACATGTTTACGGTGTTAAAATGTTTCTGAAATGCAAATTTTTGCATAGAAAGTATTTTTGAGTGCTTATTGCTGCTCATCCATTCGAAATATCGACGGAGTAGGGTAGCAAAGAAAGTAATCAATGCTTGTCTGACTTGCAAGCGTTGGCGCGCAATTCCTCTTGGCCAGATTATGGGTTCATTGCCCCCTAGCCGCGTAAATCCTTCTCGGCCATGGGCTCACACATCCTTAGATTATTGTGGCCCAATTTTGACAAGGCCGTCTCTCACGAGATCAAAAATGTCTCAGAAGACTTGGATTGCTGTATTTATATGCCATTCCACGAAAGCTTCGCATTTAGAAATCGTCGAAAATCTATCCTCCTCTCAATTCATTGCGGCCTTTGAACGTTTTGGTTCGAGAAGAGGTTATCCTGTGCACATGTACAGTGATAACGCTAGTACATTCAAAAGTGCTAGTCGTATCCTAGCCGAGGCTAATCGCCTTGTTCTTTCCGCTCGGGATTTAGAGGTTATCACCAAATTTTTATCAGTGCAGGGTACCTCCTGGCACTTTTGTCCCTCCTACTCTCCGCACCGAAACTCGTTGGCTGAGGCTTGTGTTAAAAGAGTAAAATTCCATTTGCGTCGCGCTTTAGGGCAACAAGTTGTGCCCTTGCTTACATTGTACACCCTCTTAGCCAAAATAGAAGCTTGTTTAAACTCAAGACCGCTTGAAGTCACGTCTACAGATACGGATGTGAATTTGATTTTGACCCCGAATCACTTAGTCTACGGGCACGCGCTTAATAATTTTCCTATAGATACTGACTCGCCTCTTGTGCAGATAATTCCTGCGCAACAATTCCGCCATTTAAATAACAAATTAGCAATAATTTGGAAATATTGGTCTCGAAACTACCTTCACACCTTGCAACAAAGGGTGAAGTGGAAAAGGGAGTCACCACCATTAGGTGTAAATGATTTAGTACTTTTAATTGAGGAATCTCCGCCCTCTCAATGGAAATTAGGTGTAGTGGAGAAATTGTTCCCTGATCAAGCCGGGGTTGTGCGTACTGTTGAAGTACGAACTAACCAGGGTAAATTATTGCGGCCAGTACAAAAGTTATGTGCACTGGCTAGATCCTCCCACGAGTAAGCCCCAATCCATGATATTTATCTCTACTTTTTCCCTCTCTGTCGACCAGAGATGCTCAGCTGATTTTTCTTTCGCTTCGCCGCCTGGTGAACAGGCGTACCACTATCATTTTATAGGTCATACTGCGTGGGCCTGCCACTTGGCGTTTTGTTAATTCCTTGTTGTACTAATTGGTATAATTTTTTGATTAAGCACTGCTACAAATTCTATGTGATTTTGTTACTTCTTGGTTAGGGTAATTGTTACGAGGTACTCAGTAATGGTTCGAGGTGATTACAATATGTACGCTAGGCAAACGCCTATGCTTTCGTTTGTTGTATGCCCTCCTCACGTGTTTATAGTAGGAATGGAGTCTCTCAAGATAATGCAGAACTGTGGTGGACTTCTCAGTGCTTGTTGCTGAAAGAAGTGAGTGGGAGACGGACGGTGCCGAACTCGAGCATCGCCATGCGCCCGGCCCCAATAAATGTTAGCACATTTTGCTCGGCGCGGACAAGTTCCTGCGACTTCCGCCCACCTGGGCACTCTTTGGAGTGCTTCCCGCTAAATTATGGGAGTTCCATGCTAGACCAGGGTGTCATGGGGGCGCCAATTCCAAAATTCGCGCGTCCCACTTTAAAAAAAAATCCATCATCAATCAATCAATCCATCAATCAATCAATGAAATGGAATGAAGACATTAATTTAATCATTGTTTCCCCGCGCCTTGATGCATGTGACAGTTCTTCCGCCGCCCTGCCAGGTTGCAATCAGCTACCCTCGCCGCCGACACCGGTGACGTCACTACATCACCACCGTCACCGCCGCCACCAACACCATCGCGCCGTCGCGCCCGTATCTCTCCCCCCGCCTACGTCCGCCCCCCGCCGCCAGCTAGCCGGCTGCCCGCCCCTCTGCGCCCTGCCCGGGGTCGGAACCCGGGGCAGCGCCAGAGCATGCGCGGACAGCGGGCGACACAGCTGGTGGAGTGTGGGCCAAGCGGAAGGAGCTGTGGTGGACCGGGAGCATGAAGCATCCACGGCGGTGAAGGGCATTTTTCACGATTTCTGCATTTGAGACCCTCTGCTGGACAGCGGTGTGATTTTTAGGAGCGGTGGTGCTGTGACAGTGGTGTGGTTCGACAACCCGGCCATGTGTGCCTCGTAACCTTTCAATGTTACATTCATTTGGTTTTTGCTTGCTGTGTTAGTCAGGTAGCATCGCTTGGTCAGTGTGTGCCTTTAATTTTGTGTTTCGCAACACTGCAAGAGTTTTGTGAAATTGTTAAAGTTTTTTTTTGTATTCTTTGACAGAGGTAGAGGCCATATCTCTTACTTAAACGTTAACATATTTTTTTTCGAACTGGTGCGTGAATTAGATATTATGTATAATAAAAGAAAACTAGTTGTAGTACAGAATGACCCGGACTTTCTTGGACTACTTAGTGTTTAATCTCTTTCGTCCAGGCTAGCTTTTCGTTACTATCCCATCCTCTTCAGAGTTGGAACCTATCGGCATTCAAAATACCCTTTTTTAAACGTTAACATATAAACGTTAACATTCAAAATACCCTTTTATTTATCAGACGTTTAGATAAGTTCTTGCTCTGGCTGATTTATTTTGTACTTGCGACTGATGAGCTGAAATAGAGGTCATTGGTATAACAATATACCGTTAGCAGGCATACGAGCGAGTAATGCAATAAAAAATGGGAAAGGTATTGCAGGTCACACAGGTGGGAGGGGCATCTCTGGTTAGAATGTGCTTGTGAGAATTATAATGACCAGTTCTTATTCGTGATTTTATCACCTGTTCTTTTTTAGAAAAGTCTTTGTAAGTTTTCTAAAAAAGAACAGGTGATAAAATCACGAATAAGACTGGTCATTATAATTCTCACAAGCACCTTCTAACCAGAGATGCCCCTCCCACCTGTGTGACCTGCAAACCTTTCCCATTTTTTAGTTGCATTACTCGCTCTTATGCCTGCTAACGGATATTGTTTATACCAATGACCTCTATTTCAGCTCATCAGTCGCAAGTACAAAAGAAATCAGCCAGAGCAAGAACTTATCTAAACTCTGATAAAATAAAAGGGTATTTTGAATGTTAACGTTATTGTAACGTTAAAAAAGGGTTTATTTGAATGCCGAGAGGTTCACTCTGAGAGGATGGGAATAGTAACGAAAAGCTAGCCTGGACGAAAGAGATTAAACACTAGTAGTCCAAGAAAGTCACGGGTCATCTGTACTACAACTAGTTCTTTTCTTATACAATTAATATCTAATTCACGCACCAGTTCGAAAAAAAAAATATATTAAACGTTAAGTAAGGATATGCCTCTACCTTGTCAAAGAATACAAAAAAAAACTTTAACAATTTCACAAAACTCTTGCAGTGTTGCGAAACACAAATTAAAGGCACACACTGACCAAGCGATGCTACCTGACTAACACAGCAAGCAAAAAACCAAAGAATGTAACATTGAAAGGTTACGAGGCACACATGGCCGGGTTGTCGAACCACACCACTGTCACAGCACCACCGCTCCTAAAATCACACGACGCTGTCCAGTAGAGGGTCTCAAATGCAGAAATCGTGAAAAATGCCCTTAACCGCCGTGGATGCTTCATGCTCCCGGTCCACCATAGCTCCGTCCGCTTGGCCCACACTCCACCAGCTGTGTCGCCCGCTGTCCTCGCATGCTCTGGCCGGCTGCCCCGGGTTCCGACCCCGGGCAGGCGCAGAGGGGCGGGCAGCCGGCTAGCTGGGCGGCGGGGGGCGGACGTAGCGGGGGGAGAGATACGGCGCGACGGCGCGATGGTGTTGGTGGCGCGGTGACGGTGGTGATGTAGTGACGTCACCGGTGTCGGCGGCGAGGGTAGCTGATTGCAACCTGGCAGGGCGGCGGAAGAACTGTCAACATGCATCAAGGCGCGGGGAAACAATGAGTAAATTAATGTCTTCATTCCATTTCATTGATTGATTGATGGATTGATTGATTGATGATGGATTTTTTTTTAAAGTGGGACGCGCGAATTTTGGAATTGGCGCCCCCATGACACCCTGGTCTAGCATGGAACTCCCATAATTTAGCGGGAAGCACTCCAAAGAGTGCCCAGGTGGGCGGAAGTCGCAGGAACTTGTCCGCGCCGAGCAAAATGTGCTAACATTTATTGGGGCCGGGCGCATGGCGATGCTCGAGTTCGGCACCGTCCGTCTCCCACTCACTTCTTTCAGCAACAAGCACTGAGAAGTCCACCACAGTTCTGCATTATCTTGAGAGACTCCATTCCTACTATAAACACGTGAGGAGGGCATACAACAAACGAAAGCATAGGCGTTTGCCTAGCGTACATATTGTAATCACCTCGAACCATTACTGAGTACCTCGTAACAATTACCCTAACCAAGAAGTAACAAAATCACATAGAATTTGTAGCAGTGCTTAATCAAAAAATTATACCAATTAGTACAACAAGGAATTAACAAAACGCCAAGTGGCAGGCCCACGCAGTATGACCTATAAAATGATAGTGGTACGCCCTGTTCACCAGGCGGCGAAGCGAAAGAAAAATCAGCTGAGCATCTCTGGTCGACAGAGAGGGAAAAAGTAGAGATAAATATCATGGATTGGGGCTTACTCGTGGGAGGATCTAGCCAGTGCACATAACTTTTGTACTGGCCGCAATAATTTACCCTGGCTAGTTCGTACTTCAACAGTACGCACAACCCGGCTTGATCGGGAACAATTTCTCCACTACACCTAATTTCCATTGAGAGGGCGGAGATTCCTCAATTAAAAGTACTAAATCATTTACACCTAATGGTGGTGACTCCCTTTTCCACTTCACCCTTTGTTGCAAGGTGTGAAGGTAGTTTCGAGACCAATATTTCCAAATTATTGCTAATTTGTTATTTAAATGGCGGAATTGTTGCGCAGGAATTATCTGCACAAGAGGCGAGTCAGTATCTATAGGAAAATTATAAGCGCGTGCCCGTAGACTAAGTGATTCGGGGTCAAAATCAAATTCACATCCGTATCTGTAGACGTGACTTCAAGCGGTCTTGAGTTTAAACAAGCTTCTATTTTGGCTAAGAGGGTGTACAATGTAAGCAAGGGCACAACTTGTTGCCCTAAGCGCGACGCAAATGGAATTTTACTCTTTAACACAAGCCTCAGCCAACGAGTTTCGGTGCGGAGAGTAGGAGGGACAAAGTGCCAGGAGGTACCCTGCACTGATAAAATTTGGTGATAACCTCTAAATCCCGAGCGGAAAGAACAAGGCGATTAGCCTCGGCTAGGATACGACTAGCACTTTTGAATGTACTAGCGTTATCACTGTACATGTGCACAGGATAACCTCTTCTCGAACCAAAACGTTCAAAGGCCGCAATGAATTGAGAGGAGGATAGATTTTCGACGATTTCTAAATGCGAAGCTTTCGTGGAATGGCATATAAATACAGCAATCCAAGTCTTCTGAGACATTTTTGATCTCGTGAGAGACGGCCTTGTCAAAATGGGCCACAATAATCTAAGGATGTGTGAGCCCATGGCCGAGAAGGATTTACGCGGCTAGGGGGCAATGAACCCATAATCTGGCCAAGAGGAATTGCGCGCCAACGCTTGCAAGTCAGACAAGCATTGATTACTTTCTTTGCTACCCTACTCCGTCGATATTTCGAATGATGAGCAGCAATAAGCACTCAAAAATACTTTCTATGCAAAAATTTGCATTTCAGAAACATTTTAACACCGTAAACATGTAAATAGTTTATTATTTGCAAAGAAATGAAAATATTTGTTCACAAAGAAAATTAACAGAGAATAAAAAGCTCCCGATTTACCAATTCCGTTGCATAATCACCAACAACTTCAACAATTATTGTTGTCAGCTGTTTTATGTCAAATCAGGCGTGAAATGATGTACAGTCAAAATGGACGATCGCCCAGGGCAGCACTCCTCGAGGAGTGCCAACGCTTTTCTAATTGAATTATTTTTTTATAAATAGTACCTTGAGAGATCAAACGACGACATCCGTTGGATCCCGGAAAACTCCTTCAACCATGAACCACCTGCAACTCTCTCAATGTGGTTGAGACTGAGCAACCCATGTAATAGGACACTTAATGCCCTGCCTTGTCAAAGAAACTCTCCGAGTTGCTATCCTGAAAGTTGGTCTAACCATGCTGCAGCTATTTCTTAAAAGCATCAATTGGCTCCATATGCGCTCCATTAGCGCCATATGAATGAGAGAGAAAGTTTCGATTCCGGGAGCGTCAACTACTAGGGTCATAATTTTCGTAAGGGTAGTGGATGCTACATTTTGAGAGCGATTTCCCTTCCCCGCTGGAAAGTGAGATCCGCGCCCATCTGCACATCGGCTTGCGGAGGGTTACCTCCTCAGGTATCTCACCCGTGGGATCGCTTCAGCCGGGACAAGCTCTGGACTAGCCTCCCGATATTTGTAGTAGTGTAGTGCATGAAAGTGTAAGTGTATATGTGAGGCTAAAGGAAGGTGCTAGAATGACGAAGGAAAGTTCACGCGCAGTCCATTTGGCCCGTTTGATAGGTACTACTCCTACATTTGTCTGGAGTTGATCGGAGAAAACACTGAAAACTACCAATAGGTGCATCCAATCTCCTATCAGGGGAGTGGTTGAATTCGACCAAATAATGGTTTGCGGCGGCGATGGTGTAACGGTCAGCGTATCATACTGTTATTCCCAAGTACGCCATCCCGATCGAAGCCGTGGATTTTTAAGGGCGAAAAAATCGTTCGTACACCTTCCTTCGGAGGGAAGTAAATCCGGCTGTCCCATGTTAGTAGATTTACTGCATGTAAAGATCCTCAAGCCTAAATGACGCCTCTGAGATAAATTCAAGTCGCCTATTTCGTCGCCCAAAGAATACCTCTTTCTCCGCTAAATGGTGAAAGGAGCGTAGCGAAATTTCCGTTGTCAGGAGGAAGGGCAGGCCTCGTGGCCCGAGTCTTGCCTCAAAAAATTAAGCAATTCAATTTAATTCAATACAATACAATAGCGGAAACTCGCCGCTCTCGGGAGTCAAACACCAGGACTTCCTGAAGTTGCCGCTGAACTATTGTCGTCGGGGAGTGCCTCCGTACGTCAGGGCTCTTAACCCGTGCTCGAGCACTCGTGTGGGGCTTAATGGCCACCGCTTAGCCCCTCCCGCGTGCGGCCTATTAGGCCGGTTGGGCCGTGGGGCGTCGGCCTCTGCTCCGGCCCGAGCGGCGTGCAATCGGGCCGGGGCACGCCTCCCTCGCGCAGCGCAGCGCCGAGCCGCGCCGCGTCGCGACGCCACCGCGTCCCTGCGTCGCAGCTCCGCGGCGCCCCATTGTAACGCCGCCGCCGCCGCGTTGCCTCCCAATTGCCGCGCCCTTGACGCCCTCGCCTCGCTCGCCTCGGTGGCGCGAGTGCAGTGCCCGCGCAGTCGTCGCGGGGGCGACGGGGAGCGGGGAGCAGGGATGACGGCGACGGGCGCGGGCGCCGCGGGCGGCACCGGCGGCGCCGGCGGCGCGCTGGCGTCCTGGGTATCCGCGGGCGCGTCTCGGCCATCGTCCTGGCCTTCGAGACCGGCCAGGTGAGTGCGCACCAGCGCCCAGCGCCGCGTCGCGACGACATGCAACTTGTCCGACCAGCAATTCTGAGCAAGTTTTCTTGATAGGTACAGTGTAGTCCAGTGGTGTTAAGGTCTTCTACTGGTGGCTGTGGCACGCGTCATGGCACCGTAGCATGCCACGAGGTACTCTGCGCAACTAGCGTCGGGGAAAGGAACTACTACCTGCCGTTTTACAAGTGGGATGGCGTTGTCTCTGGTGGCGGGGTAAAGAACTGCTTGGAGGGGCGCTTTCGTCGTGGCACTCGTGCCACGGACTCCCGCTCGTGGCATCGACCTTGACAACACTGGTGTAGTCCTTGCCCAGCACGAATACCACGGCACTTTGCGATGTATGTGTCCGACTCGGAACGGCACGTGCCAACTTACAATGGTGCCTACATCCACCACCTACCTTCAAAATAATCGTAGTATTTCTCAGGCCAGGAGTTAGCGCGTCAAATTCATTTCCACAGTCGTACCGACTTTATGCTGCTCTTTTATGCTGTGAAGAAACCAGAGCCCTCCTTTCCCCGCACCCCCACTGTGGAATATCAAGAAAACTGCGCACATAGTATCTGTTCGTGCATGGATTCGTGGTTGGCTCTCTGCAAGACGCCTGTCTAAAATATGGTGCATGTGGTTGCACGCGTTTATTCCATTGGGAAAACCGGCAAATGGAGGCAAACCCCTTGTGCGAGTTTTAGATGAACGATGTCCTATTTGCCGCAGAGCTCGCGTGGGCGAATAAGGAAGGCCCGGACTGCTGTGCGCGCTCTTTCATTATCAGGCGGGAATGATACTCGCGTATTATGGCACTGGGCTCCGACGCGCGTTGTCAGGCTGAATTCATGTCTGTGACCTCATGCTTGTGTCGTGCTGTACTCAGAAAAAGGGAATGACAGGATGTGCAGCAAGTAGTGCGGTGGAGTGGGTGGGTAGTTGCCTTGCGTGTATGGGAGATTGCCAGTTCCATCCTTCCTTTCCCTTCCATCCTTTGATCATGTGAAAGAAAACGGCGATAACCTATCGTCAGCAATGACAGCTTGTTTTAGCAATTTACGTCTGTTCATGACGTTATAATGCCATAAATATTCAGATAGTCTGAATATGTCAAGTAAGAAAAGATTATATTCCGACCGTTGCGAAGTTCTTTTGGAAACCCCTAGATTTCACAACAAGAACAACGTAATTTTGTATTATGTGCTAATGCGAGAGACATTTCTAACAAGGTGTTTGAAACATGAAAAAAAAAAGAACAAGATAGTGATGTGAGGTTCTATGTAATTTCCTGCCTGGGATCTCTAAATGGATTTCTGGAGATAAAATAGGATTATTACTAGACGTAAAGGAAATGTTTGCTATGAATGCTATGCATAGAAATATTCGACTTTATTTTAAATAGTATAGTACGTGCCAAGAAAGCTCAGAAAGTATGGTCCTGAATGCAAGTATTACAATTAGTTTTACTCGAGAAAGTATGTTCCTTCATCGCTAGACGTCAAATGCGACCCTTAACGTCATGGAGGTTTTCCCTCTCCAAATATTTCTTCTAGCGGGACATCGCCGCAGCCTAGGCAAGCTCACGATCAGCCTTTACACGTGTGTGGGAGTGTAGTGCTTGTAAGTGTGTGTACGGGAGAGGAAGGCACGAGGATGGATAAGGAGAGCACGTGGGCGGATCGCAGTCCATTTCTTAGCGTACTGCCCGGCAGTCTCCTGGAGTTAATTGAGAATATTCAAAATCTGAACAGGCGTGAAGGAAGCATGTGTAGTGTTTTTGCGCCCGTCTTCCAGTTATGCTCTGTGAGAATCCTGATGATAGTGTGAGCTGGGCTGTCGCCGTTTCAGTGAGTCAGAGCGGACGTGTTTAAATTGTGTAACGCGAGCCGCAAACGCCCACCTGCTTAATTATTCTGTGGAACGCGCCGTTTGATTACCATTAGCTACACTCGGGATATCCCGAGTGTCAAAAACGGATTTCCTTCAGCAATGTGTAGCAATGCTTTACGCATGAAGGACATTACGTTGACAGTTATAAAGAGCCTGTTACCCTCTAACTTATCGGAATAGTTCACAATTGCTTTGACTAATAAAATCATTTTTTTAAATTCCTCTAGAAATACTTGGCAGATTTTACTTACTGGATACAAGCACGTATCTGCCATCGGCCATACCCTGAATTATTCTCCTCGCAAATTAAAGTTTGTTTTCAGGACTAATGTAAAACGGCTTAACCAATTTCGTTTGAGTTCTGAAAGAACCTTTTCTTAAGGATAATTTATGCCATATTTTTCATCTCATTATTTCCATTATAAAAGATGAAACAATGTTTACACAAATCTACACTTTTATTTTGATCTTAACCGAAATTTTGTACACGTGATCTAACAAACAAAGCTTGGCAAGTATGATATTTAGTAGATGCGGGTGGAAATGTATTTAGATAGAAATTCATCCTTTTCTTGTCATAGGTTTTGTGTTAAAAGCGTGGGTGACACAAGGAACTTCAGAAAGTGATTAAATATAATAATAATTATTATTTTTATTATATAAATATATTTTGAACAAAACATTATCCAAAAATATATTCGAAATTCAACATTCACAAAAATGATCACGTGATTATGCGTGAACGCTTTGAAAATACTCGTTCAATCGATCAGTTAGTCTATGTGAAAGTGCATCCCTCTTAAAACCCCATTTTTTTGTTTTTTATATTTTTTAATTAAATGATAAATCTGCTAGATACAGGTTTTCAGCAGCACAGATTCATGTTTCTTTCAGCATACATCTAGTGTTATAAAAATACTTATTTTTTAGACGTTCTAGTCCTTTTATTCCATGATTGTAAAGTTGTATATTTTCATGTGTCATATTAAATCACAATACGTTTCATAAAAACTGTCATTCAAAACTGTAAAAAGGCATTTCATTCAGCTAAAGTAAGGCTGCAAAAAGGCATATAAACAAGACAAATGACAAACACTTTTAAAAGGAAATTATTGTAAAAAAGTAATAATTAAAAATGCACATTTTTTATTCTAACTCTAAAATTAACGGGGAAATTATATTTCTTTGTAGTCTTGATTCCACATACCATCCGGTATGATGGGGTACTACTTCGTTTCATTCTGACTCTTTAAATTATCGAGTGGACTCTTTTGAATCTTGAAATGGGATAAGGGATCATCCAAAAATTAGGTGACGCTTAAAGGGAGAGGGAAGGGGTCTGAAGCAGCGTTATGCTGCGTTACATAAGAGATAAGGAAATGGTTACAAGGGGGAGGGGTCATTGAAAAATACTCCAAATTTGCGTGACGTAATTTATGGACGGCCCTATGTGAAAATGATATGAAATATATTTTTCGTTCTTCGCACTTGCGTATCGCGAGCACTGAAAATGAATGAAGTCAGTATATCATACAGAGAGCTGTCCTCAAAAGGGAGTGGAGGTCATACTGAAAAGTAGGATGTATTCCTCTTGAGCGAACAAAGCCTGTCGTCATCAATGAAAAAAGTAAAAAATCTTAATTGGTATCATCTTACGTTTTCGTTTACATTTTTAACACAACCTCTGTTTCCATAGAAAGACAAACTACAAACCATGCCTTCGTGTTGTCCAGGCTTGCAGATATATATCCCGCTTCATCAAGATCGGTGGCAGGCACAAAAAAGCAAAATAATGACGTAACTGACCGAAATATACAAAATGGCAAAAAATACGTATCAGAAGCTAAAACAGCCAAAAATCAAATACAAATCTACTAAAACAACTCCAGAAGTTCAATTAAGTAATTCCTTTCGTTTAACTGTCGTAAAAATAGTCGCAATAACAAAAAGTCATTTGCCAAACTTCCGGCTCTAGCCATTAGTACTCAACTAGCTCCTTCAAGCGTGAGGAAATGCAGATATAAATCGCAACGTTTTAGAATGGAATTATATTCTTCAACGAGAGTCGAATAATAGCTATTATCACGAGTTGATGTTTACGACACGAGCGAAGAGGAGTGAGTGTCGGAATTTGCGAGTGAATAATGGCATTCTACGCGAGTACAAGACAATATTTTCTCTACGACTTTCAAATTGATATTTAAAAAATTAAATATTTTAAAAACCCTAAACAAAACGGCTACAGAACACTCTATGTTCTCTGACCATAACAAACACCAACTCGCATACTGTTTCGTGGGTTCACCTGTCTTACGACAGTTGCGATCTGCCGCGGCAGAGCGCGCAGCTCCTCTGTGGGAACTGCGAGAACCCTCTGCCGTGTATAATGAAACTACGACGAATGTGATTGGTCGACAGCCGTACGAGAGTAATATTCTTGCACGGCATGTGGAATCATGATCATTACTGCATCCGATAACGTGTAGAACTGTATACATTCTGGGGTAGTCGTAGAGAAACATTATTTCGTAGGGCTGTGCGGATCGGGCGGTGGTGTGTGGCGCACCGGCACGTCCCCTTTATCGGGCGGTAACCGGGTCAGGGGCTCGAGCGATCCATAACTTCCGCCGTTCGAACCCCGCTGCGGGCGAACCTGCGCCCTCCAGCAGCAGGGTCACGGACTCACCCAGGCTGCAACTGAAAGAGAAAATGTCGAAAGATGAGTCTCCTATTGTAGGTCAGCGCGTGCTTCCGCGGGCATTCTGCACTCATGAGTAGAGACCGGATTTTTATGTATTACATATTTTTTGTCTTTCTTACTATCGTTCTCAAAATTGTAATCTTGGCGAATCATAGCCTCCTAACACAATATCGAATTTTTTCGTACATATTTAGTACTATATTACAGATTTTACATATTTGCTGTTTCGACAATATATTTTCTTATTTTATCAATTTTCTTCTATTTTAATTCCGTATTTTCATGAAAATATGTATTTTTTTTTAAATATCAGCATTTTCCCTACCTTATGGGGAAATCTGGGTGTCCAAATCATCATTGAGACGCGTTTGTGATATGTAACCTGATTTCGGAGAAAAATTTGCGATCACTGAGGGTAACAGCATCGCTGAGATGCTACAGTGTATATTTCCTGGTCGTAGATCTCGCCAGTTTGTGCGATGGCTTCTATTGCGATAAGTCCGGCTGCTAAAACTACAGTCCTGGATTACAATAGGTGAAGCTTTATTACTGACGAGAAAGTTGTATGATGTGAAAGTGACCAGTTTTTATAAAAATCTAATTTCATATACGTAAAGTATTTTATATTAGTGTATTTTAAGATTACATATCATATCGATTTTACATATTTATTACAGATTCTTACAATTTTCATTAGATATTTATGTACATATTTTGACGTTTATACTACGTATTTTTCCGGTCTCTACTCATGAGCCGGACGCCTGCCCGCGAGAGCGCGAAAGTGCAAGAAGTGGGGAGGCACCTTCGCGGAGAGGGAACAGCCTACATTTACATAGGGTCATCGCGGCGCGTAGAACAGCTGGGTAATTAATGTGATCCGAGCTGTGAAATTATTTGCTCACTTACTCGTATTTAAGTGCGCTCGGCAATCGCCTTGTGTTATCAGGAGTAACCACAGAACACTGCGATCGGAGCAATTTCGCAATTGTTGAATTTTCGAAAATCCGAAACGAGACACAAAAAATAGTGTAGTTAATTATAATAATATATTATTGTTATTGTTGACAAAGCACAATGCATATTGCTGAGAAGCTTAGTTTTATCAGGATTATTCGTGTAGGTGGACCGTGTTGTTTTTGACAGCACTGTAATGAATTATATTTTTATGGGTAATATCGGAAGTGAAAATAAGAGAAATATAGTTGTGTATGTAACGTATTGTGGTGATTGTGTCAAGAAAATCGAAATTTGCGATCGACTCCTTTATAATGAGCTACTGGGGACTAACAGTTTTGGTTCACTATATCCGATGATGTCAAAATTAACGGAATATCTCTACTGTTATTGATTTTATTAATATATAAAAAATTTAACAAGTACTATCGACTCAGTAAAACATAGTATAGATATATATGTACACTTCTTGTAAGTATTCAGTTTTTATTGTTAAGCGTATCCAATGTTGCATTTACAAAGTTGTAAAATTAATAATTCTTTCATTCATGTATTTCAAGTACTGTTATACAATTTTCCCCGATTTGGCATTAACACTATGATGCTAAATCATTTCATGTGAAAACTTTCTGAAATGTTGACGTGAACAATGCACAGTTCGGCTATCGACAATTATAAAATTCCTAGAGGAAGAAACATGCGCCTCGCAGGTGGGTGACCTTGCTCAGAGTTGCACTGCGGCGAAAGGAAAAGATAAGATTATTGGCGACCGCGAGGGCAAGCGGTGAGAGGTAGCTGAGGATCGAGTGTGGGACAACACAATGTTAATTGAAATGAGGAAAACAGCAAGTTCGTACACGGTTACGCGCAGTTGAAGGCCGTGACTGCGGCGGCGCAAACGCAGGGAAAATAAGAGGTGGAGTGCTAGCAGAAATGGGTCCGAATTTATATAACGGTATGATAAGATGCATTATCATGAAAAATATTATTTTGACACAGATTTTGTAATAATTTCATTTCACGTAAAAGCTAAGAAAATCATATATTCACCAAAAACTGAATATTTACATTACATATGAATTTCATGAATTAATGCCTTTTGTAGTGTGAAAGTTTCTTAATAATCTCGTCTAAATTACCCGAAAATCCAAAATTTGGCGAGTGTGAATGTGAACTAAAACAGCACATTTTCAAATCACAAAAAACGAAATTGCATCGCAAACGGCTCCAAATTTTTTTGAGAACGTCCGTTGGTATTTAACAAAATTTTAAGATAATAAATGATAAAAGCCATGTTTGATGCTAATTAACTAATGAGCTTCCGTCCTGCAATAGTGTATGCTCCATGGCGCCGCGATCGTGGGTATTTCCAATTTTTTTTAATACACATTTATAATGAATGGATATACATAGTTCAGTATTATATATACTACATCATATGTATTTTTCCGATTTATATTTAACTTAAATGCTAATCGTAAAATTATATCTAACTACACATGAATAGGAAACTCACAGAGCACCTAGGGATTAATTCAGATCTGAAAATGTGCTGAGGAAAAATCTAATGGGTATTTTTTTTTTATTCTGGTTGGGAGCTGGTAGGTGGTGGCTAAGTCGTAATGGGTTGCTGGGTACGGAGTATATTTTGGAGAAGAAATTGTTTGATAGGAGCGCAATATGGTGAACTATAGGGGGTAAATTCAATTCTTGTGCAGTTGAGAGTTTGAGATAAACCGGGGTGCATGAGTGGCAAGTCTGAGGAAGTGGTTTTGGATGATCTGTAATTTGTTGATGTTGGTTTTAGAGGCATTGACCCAGATTGGGCATGCATAAAGCATTAGAGGTCGGATTATTGATTTATAGAGGTGATGGCGTTGTTTAATGATTGATAGCTTACTATTGCGATTTACAAGTGGCTTCAGTAGAATTAATTAGTTTTGGCTTGCTGTGTTTTTGCTGTTATATGATTTTTCCAATTGAGTCTGGTGTCAAGATTCAGCTCTAGGTATTTGACAGATTGATTGTGTGGAGTCCATGGAATTGGGTGATTGTTTATTTGGAGTGGAGCTGGTGTTGAAAATGTTCTTAATGAGAATATTTGGCGGATGATTTTGCAGGATTGAGTTTGATTTTCCACTTGACTGACCAGTCATCAATTTTATTTAGAAGTGTTTGAATTTCTTTACAGATTAAATCATTTGAACGGTTGGACATGAAAATGGCGGTTCGTCGGCGAATGGGGAGATGTGCGTATGTGATGTTATGGGAATGTCGCCGTGTATATATTGAAAAGCGTGGGGAACAGTGGTGAACCTTCAGGCAATCAGCTGCAATTCCGCGGGGATATGGATGTGTGTTGTCAAATGTGACTGAAAATGTTCTATCTGGAGGAAGCTATTAATGAATTGATTAGATAGTTGGGAGTACTATTTCTTTAAGTTTGAATGTTAAGCCGGGATGCCACACTTTGTCAAAGGCTTTCGAAATGTCTAAAAAGATGACTATTGTGTGAGGTTTTTTTTGAAATGCAGTGTGTATGTGTTTGTGATCCTTAATAGCTGATGAGATGTTGAAACTTTATTAGTGAAGCCAAACTCGTGCATTGAATGGTTTGAGTTTTGTTCAGATGGGAATTAGTCTTTTGAGAATAATTTTTCTAGGATTTTGACATAGTTGGAAGGAGGATTATGGGTCTGTAGTTATCAGTGCTGGAGAGATTCTTAAATGGCTGGGGATGGGTATTACATTCGAATTTTCCAAATAAGGGGAAAATAGCCTAATTATTGAATTGTAAATATTGGTAATATATGCGACGGTAGAATTTGGTAAGTTTTAAAATTGTGTTACTTATTTTATCATGTCCTGGGGCTTTCTTTAATGGCAAATTCTTATTAAATTGATGACTTCATTTGGGAAATGTAGTTGATTTGGTGTGGTACATTATAGTTGGGGGATGCCTGCTATTTCGAGAATATTGAATGCAAGGGTGGGGTGGGTGGTATTCGGAGTGAATGATTTGGCGAAGTGATCGGCTAGTGCTTCAGCCTTCTCATAAGAAGCGATTTCTTGCCCGTTGGAGTTGTTAGTGGGGGTATTATTACTTTCTTTTTTAAGATATTTTCGTGAATTGCCACAACGTGTTGATATTTGTGGTTAGAGATTGGATTAAATCATTGTAAGCTGTTTGTTATGTTCCCTTAATGATTTTTACTATATTGGTCAGTAAATTAACTCTTTCTTAAGTTGTAGGTTTCTTGTGATGCACCAAAGTCTTCTTGTTTTGTTCTAGTGTTAATTATTGTATGTTTTTTGGAAGTTTTTATTGAGATGCTTGATGGTGTGGTGATGAGTATTATTATTAAGAGTGTTGATTGTATCAACTATTGTATTGTTTAAGAGGGCTATAGCTTGTTTTATTTCTAAGGGTGTTTTTAATATTTTAAACTGGGGTGTTTGTTTTTCAATTATGCTTTTAAATTTTTCCAATGGATATTTTGTGTGTAGAGTGAGAGAGTTGGTGTATGAGGGGTGTGATTGGTTGAGTTGAGATGAGGTTGGCAGATAGTCTGAGTGTAGTTCAAAACAGGGAGCTGAGTGAAAAATTGTTTCTGTGTGGAAATTGCAATGTCTAATATATCTGGGTGTGTTATGATCTATGAGGTAGTGAGTGGGTTCTGCAGGTATGATTAATGAAGTTTAAGGTCTGTAATTATTTTACTGAGTTGGTTGCCTGCAGTATTGGGTATTTCTGCATCCCCAATGGATATTTTAGCATTTAGATCTCCAATCAGCAGAGTGGGAAAATTCATCTGGAACAGCAAAGAAATATTAGTATCGGGAATTTTGTTTTCGGAGGTTTGTAAGCAGCTATTAATGTTAGTAATCTGTTAGTTATCTGTTATAATTAAGGAATTTAATTGCTATAGTTTCAAGGCCTGGGGTAAGTGGGAGATGGTTTGGATATATGGTATAGATTTCTCTATTAGAATTAATACCCCACCTCCGTTTGCATTTAATCTGTCAGTTCTGACAACATTATATCCTCCAATATTAAATGAAATTGTCTGGGTGCAGATGTGTTTCAGTTATGCATGCTAGATTGATTGTTTATCCTTTAGAAAGTAGGTTAGTTCTAATTTTTTATTGTTGATGCCTTGGCATTCCAGTTGAGTAGATTTTATATTATCTTTATGGTAATGTTGCATTATTGTAGTTAAAATAGGCTGAGAGAGGTCTGTAAATTGCTGACTATTGTTGGGATGATATGGGTATTTCCAATATAATTCATCTGCCGCTGCTTTTCACATACCCAACGTCGCTGTCAGTTCGTCTCACCTCGTAATTTCAACCCAAAGTTCCAACATAAAGAAAATATGTTGTTCGTAAGCTCAGGTTGAGGCCATAGAGACAGAATACAATTAGAAGTGCTCCACTTTATGAGATCTTTGCAGGTAACAAGGCTGGACACGACAAGGAACGAAGTGGTATGGGAACGGTATAGGAAAGAGCTGGGGTTCAAACAACCATAACAGAAGACCAGAAAATAAGCTATTCAGTGGTATGGACATGTCTAGACGATGCAAAATGAGAGATGTCCAAAAGAAAATTGGATAACTGAAAAAAGGCATAAAAGAGTCAGACTGTTTTGATCTGGAAGTCCTATAAACAGGAAGTAATGGAGGAGAAACGATTAGAAGGTAAATGGTAGGACGAAACATATAGAAATCGAAGAAGGCAAACTCTTAGGGTAGAAACCGTCGAAGAAGAAGAAGAAGAAGAAAAAGAAGAAGCTCTGGTTCACTAAATAATTGGACATTGTTACCTGCTCCGCTTCGCGGATAGCTTGTTCTGTTTCATGAACAACCGATTAATTATATCAAATATCTTCTCCAGGTTTCGCCAATCTTCAAAACGATTAAGAAGCTACTAGTTGGTATTTAAACATAAATATCACTTCAAATATCTGCACCTCCTTGCAACATCCATTTCTTACGAACTGTAGCTAGCCTCGCTCTAAACAAACGGACCTCCATAGCAACCCATTACCTTACTCACTAGTTCGTTCTCGTACGAGTGATACATTGTACCAAGTTCTATATTTTCATTTTTAACACTAATAATAAAATTACAACTATTACAAAGAGTTTTTCTGGACGTGTCATTTATTCAGTTGTCTCTCAAGAATTTATGGTTTCCAAACGTTTTTACTAGCTATTTTATAAAAAATATACAATAATAATTATAATAACAACAATAATAATAATAACAATAATAATAAAATAATAAATAATGTCTCATTTCTGTTCAGGTGAGTACCAGAAATATCCATTTCTGCAGGTAGAGGCGTTCAATCTTTTCACAAGTCTGCTTCATCTCCCTACTTTTATAGGATGAGGGAAAAAGGTAAGTTCTTTACTTCTTGCTACGAAAAATTTCTCGTTAGTGTAATTTTGAGAAACTTGCTTTTCCTGCGTACAAACACGACGCATGTAAACGCAAAATGAGTCGCTTTTCTTCTAATTTTCTAATATTTTGTCAGTAAGTATATTGAATTTTAAGAACGTATGTTTTATGAAATTATAAAGTGCCGCTTATTAGTGTTTACTGAACGTGGAAAATACAAGTTACAACTACAAGTTCAAGAATGTTTAAGTTAAACATGATTCTTACTTTACCTTCTATTCATTACCTTAAATAGTTACATCCCTACATATAGTATGTAATGTGAAGTAAGCATGTGTTGCAAATCTTGACTGAAACACCACTAGAACTGTACCGTTTCTCTGTAAAAGTCCATAGGCAACACTTCATTCCAGTGAGCAAGAAGAGTAATGACGTCTTTGTAGCTGCTTGTAGCAGAGAGAGTCAAGTGACAAAGATACAGGCAAACTTAAAAACAGTGGATATGCGCGGCTCAGCGAAAACTTTCTACTTCTTCACATTCTCACACCCAATTCTTTTGAAAGTCCTAAAAATAACTCATTCAAAAATAAATAGCATTTAAATATATACTCTGAATAAATTACATAGAGAAAGAATATATGACTTCAATATTCGATGCGTTTGGCAAATACTAGTTTTGATGATCGAGAGCTTTCTTATTAAACGAGATCTATTCTCAAAATTAGATCTAAAAAAACATATATATTTTTTGAAAATATGAGTTGTTTTCGCTGGAAATAAAGGCAATTAAAAAGTATTTTCGCAAAAATGGGTCCAATTTCTCGCGCTTAAGATGGAACTTATGGTGGATGGAACTAAGATGGAAAGTTATGTAATGCTGCGCGAAAAAAACGGCGAATTTTCGGCAGAAAAACTCTTATTACAGGGCCCTGGTATCAAAAAGTGGATAAATCATAAGTACTTTACATGAAATTCTGTGTCAAACATTGGCAATTTCTATTTTCTTTAACACTTTTTTCTTAAAAACGGGAACATTATTTTTATTAAATTGGAAGCTTAGTAGCATAAAGGACGTTTAAGAGAATGGTGAGGTCTCGTGTTCCTTGAAATGTCTGATTTTGCGAAAAGATAAAAATAAAATATTTCGGCATGTTCTACAACTACAATACTGAAGATACATTTTTTTATAGAAATGTGTTTGTAAAATACAGAACTTGAAAAAAAGTCATTTTTACTTTCCCGTATACGTACGTATACACGGAGTGATAAACATAGTATAGGAAAAGTTATGTAATGCTGCGCGAAAAAAGGGCAATTTCGGCGAAAAAAATCATTGCGGGCCGTTGAAAACGAATAAGTGGATTAAACCAGTTGCTAAATTAAGAAAAAAATCCCCTAACACGTGGTGTAGCCAGAACCCTGTTTTCTAGGTCCTTGATACCGAAACCCATTGAAAGGAAACGTCCGTCTGTCCTTCAGTCTGTCTGTCCGTCTGTGAACACTGCTAGCGTCTTAAACCATACGTACGATTTCTTCCAAAATGGATATTCCCAGTCGATCTGCTTCTAGTCGAAGCGTTGAGATTTTGAAAAGATTTCTTCAAATTTGGGGGTACGTTGTATAAAGCCCCCGGGGATTTTCAAAATTTTCTCCAAAACGGCTCCAAATATTTTCTGTAAATTTCTTGTATGAATAGAGTAAAATACACTTATTAACATGGCATAGGTCCGATTTTCACGAATTACTCTGAATTTTCGAAAATTGTGAAAGTTTGAATTTTTTTCGGCGACTTTCTCCAACAAAATTGAAGATAGAGATTTCCTGCAATAGTGTGTGCAATATGTGCAACATTAAAAAATTACAAAAACAAAATTTTCTCAAAAATGGCTCCAAATTTTTTCTTCAAACTTTGGTAGGGATAGTGGTAAATTTACTCTATCAGATGACAAAAAAAGCCATATGGTCTATCGGTTGTTTTTTTCAAAAATTACAAAACCTAATTTTTTACTTGTCTCTCATTTCGTTAATATTTACATTATCGGCGATTTTTCACATTATTATATTTACGAGTATATAGGCTTTAAATAATTGTCAAGTAAAGTTTCTCGAAAACACAACCGTTTTCGTGAAAAGTAGCTCAAATTTCGGCATTTTCAGAAATGCTCAAACGCCATTTTCTGGTATATGGCGGCAAATGTTTTCTTGAAACTTTTGTAACGGATAGTGCTAATTACACTTTTTAGTATAGCGTTAAGTTTATTTTGAGTTATTTTCTTGCGGGATTTTAAAAATAATCGATTAATTGTAGTCCACGGTTTGTGCTGGAGGGCTTCAATTACGAGTATACCGATGGAAAAATATTTTCTCTCTCGAGATGTATATGCTATTTTTTCACGTCCATAATAGTTTCAAAATATGTCCTAGAATATTACGTAATGGAATTTTAAATTAGTGGTACGTGAATAATGTCTGTTACCAATGAAACTATCATTAAACAATTTCGCGTTTAGTGAAGGCCTGGCATTTAATGGCTGAACTTAAATGTACTCTATCTTACGATTCTAATGAAGCTATTGGAAATTTAATACCAAAATATCTAAGAAAATGTATGATGCAGTAAATTTTAAGACTGGTGTAAAATAAATAAATATTAAAATATGTGAAAACGTCTTCGGGCGTACTTTGGTGAGGAAGCAAAGAAGTGCAAATCCTTGTTTCGCGTTTTATTCAATACATACATGTTTACTCAGGTGGGACGTTTGTTCTCATTATCGTAATGTAAACAAGGGAGACAATATGAGATCCCTAGAGAAATCTTCCTAGAAGGCGAATGCTTCACTTTAGATGATTTGTTAACAATAAAATTAACTTTTTCTCGCGGTCGTGGAAAAAATCGCTTTTGCAATGCAGACGATTGAAATATTAAATACTAATAACAATTATTATTAAGAATTTTATTTGCTTTATCTTAAACTTCACTTTTGCCTGTTCTGAAAGCACGTTTGGGAATCTCAACTCTAACCGTCGAATGTTCTTCCGACACTTACGGCGACAATGATGATCGTTGCTCCGTCTGCTGTTGGCGTTCGCGAACCGAGCCGTGTCACATGCAGGCAGCCTCCGCGCCGCGCCGCGCCGCGCCGCGCGCTGGCTGTGGGCGAAAGAGGCCAACGCCGCCGCGCCTGTGCAGAGGGACTTTAACAAGCTAATTTCCGCTGCATGGAATGGCGTCACTGCGTATTCTCGCGGGCAGAAATCTTGGGCAGTTCTACTCGCGACACTGGCCACAGTGGTCAGAAAAATAAGTACAGTCGTCCTCCATATATCGAACTCTATACAAAACGAATATTTTTTCTGACCGTTGAAAATTCCGTTTAAAAATGTTCAATGCATGGAAAATTATTTCTAAATATAGAACTCATATTCTGATCACTATTTTCCTGTGAAATAAAAATACAATATATACTATAACTAGTACAAACAGTACAGTACATACTATAAATTACATTTCTAAAAATTAGAATCGTTTAGTTTGGAAGGAGAGTATAATTCTCCGAAAATAAACACTGCCTTCTGGACGTTTGTATGATTGAATGTTTATACAACTTTCTACGTCTATTTCTCGGCTTTCTCTTGTAGGTAACTCACTCCTGCCTATCGCTCCCGGTGAAGACTTTCAGTCGTGAGTTAGCGTTCGCCAAAGCGATCTGTTAGTCAATCGCGGCCTCCTTTCTCACCCATTTGATCATACTGTTCCACTTTCGGAACATTTTTCTTTTATCTCAGAAACATCATTATTCGCTCTTGTTTTCCGTGCTAGTTCCCTTTACTATTGAGAGGAAGGATTAGTGTTGTGTGGTTTACATGCTCACATTTCGTGAAATCTCAGTGACGAGGAGAATAATAGCTTAAAAATACCCCATTTGGTGACAAGGTGTCTGAAAAGAAACCGAAAGTATGCAATTACAGTCATTGTGATGTATTGCTTATCAATATTCGTAACATTGATAAAACATGTATTTTGTCATGAATAACCTATCGTCTTTTATTTGACTAAAACATAACCCAGAAATTATGTAATAAATCTTGATGTTCCATTTTTTGGAACAGTGGGATCGAACGACCTGCATGTTTTATTTCGCCTTAGTAGCCTAAATGTCGACGAGATCATTAGCATTCTGAAAGAA
>JAHLJT010009436.1:221865600-222100376 GCA_031308135.1 Acheta domesticus
TTGAGCACCTTTGGCTTTCCTGAACTGAGGTAATGTAATTGTTTCATAAAATTGACTTCAAGAGATATTTCGGGATGTTTTTCTTTCAATTTGTCATTGTATATGTTTTAAAAATTAATTTGAAAACCACATTACGTTGACCGCAATCATGCATTTATTTGTTGCACCTCCGGGTCACTTGGCTTATCTACATTTCTCTTATAAAAATTATATTCTCGAAATTCTTTGAAGACATAACACTGATCCCCGCAACCGAGACGCAGCGATCGGCTCGATGACACAGCCAGATTAATTCTTTGGACACAGCTCCACAGTGTTGGAGATTCCTACCAATATTTCAAAGAAAAAATTTGGAGCAGTTTTCGAGAAAATCTTTATTTTGTTATATTTTAACATCGCACATATTGCGCGAAAACGATTAAATTTTCAAAAAATGTGCATTACCTTAATGAAATAACTATGGAGAAAAAAATTTACTTAAAGGAAAAATCCATCTAGAATTTTGTAATAGTAGGAATAAGCCGAGCAAATTCAAGCTTTTGAAATTTTCGAAAATTATGTTAACGCTGAAAAACAGACCTATGACTTTTTATAATTGTATTTTACTCTATTCGTTAAAAATGTTAAAAAACAGTTTGGAACCAGTGTTGAGAAAATTTCGAAAAAGTCCTTGGATATTCATGTAAAGTACCCCCAAATTTTAAAATCGCAGAGCTTCGAGTCCAGTCAGATCGACCGGGAAATATCCGTTTTGGAAAAAATCGTACGTATGGTTTAGACGCTAGTGGTATTCACTGATGGACTGCCAGACAGACATTGGACGTTTTGGAAAGAGAAGAAAAAAACACTTTTGCGGTATCAGTGGACCCTCAAAAACGTATATTTCCGTTGAAATCTCGAAATCGATTTTCCGCAGCATTACATAACTTTCTCTGTACTACGTGTATTACTCCGTATACGTTCGCATAAGAGAAGGTAATGAAGTAGGACATTAAAATAAAAAAATCCAAAATTCAATTTTTACTTTCGCGTGTACGTATGTGTATACGGAGTAATATATGTAGTATAGAGAGTTATGTAATGTTAAGGAAAAAAGATTTCGAGATTTCAACGGAATTACACGTTTTGGGGACCCCTGATAACGAAAACTTTTTTCTTTCTTTCTTTCTCCCCCCCCCCCTCCTCCCTTTCAAAACGTCCGTCCGTTTATCCGTCCGTCTGCGAACACCGCTATAGTACAGTTTTTCTAAATGTGCATCTGACAGGTATTAGCTGTTACAGCTGGCCGTAACAGCTGGTACCTGTTGGACGCACGTTTAGAAAAATCATACTTTAGCGCCTAAACCATACGTACCTAAATCAAGCGCCTAAACCATACAATTTTTTTCCAAAATGGATGTTCCGTGGTCAATCTGACTTGTCGTGCAGCTTAACGATTTTGAAAAATACTCTATAAAATTTGGGGTACTTTTTATGAAGCCCCAGGTACATTTTCAATTTTTTTTCAAAAATATCTTGAATTTTTAAAAAGTTGTAAGAATAAAGTAAAAATGCCCTTATAAAGGTGGCATAGGTCCGATTTTCACTGTTAACTCTGAATTCGAAAATTCCAAAAGTTTGCATTTTGTCAGCACCTTTCTGCAACAAAATTGAAGATAAAACTTTTTCCTTCAAATAAAATTTGGTCTCCATGATTAGTTCTTTCATTAACATAATGCACATTTTTTAAAAAATTTTAGCAGTTTCTTGCAATATTGCATATAATATGTGCAATTGAGCCATTCCACGTCAAATCACACAAAAAAGACCAAAATTTGACCTTCATATTTTTATTTATTTTCTAATTTTTTCTGTTTGTTATATGGATCAAATAAGTGAACACGTGTATTTTTATTTTTTTCTAACTTTATTATTTTCAGAAATATTGTATAATGAAATTTGCTAAAAATGACGCGCATCACTAAATTAAAAATATCATATATTTGAATACACCAATTATAGAAATTCCGTTAAAATTCCATTCGAAACTTAAAAACATGTTTAATTTTTAAGATTTTGCAAAATACTTAATTTTTTGAATTTTCAATTTTCTTTAAAAATCGGAAATTTTGAAAATTGAATATTTTTGTAAACTCGATGAGCTAAAAATTTTAAAAAAATATTTATAAATGCACTAGAGTATTGATAATAAGTCCAAAAAAAAATCAAAGTGGGATCTCAGTAACTTTAAAAGATATTAATATTTTACAAACCAGTGGGTAATAGATTGCTGCAATAGACACATTTTTTGCGTTACTGGTCGTCGGTTTCTTTGGATGAAGCAGTAATTTAAGTACTTCCTGAGGTGGTGAAACTTCATGATTGAATTTATAAATAATAATATTTATGTGTATTAATATATATCAATAATATTAATATATTTATAAATAATTAATACATATATAAATAATTAATAAATAATTAAATGACGGATTCTTGACTCAGGTTTTGACTGACATTTTGAAATTTTCAGGTCCCTCACTACTCACTTTAATACAAGTACTTGCATACCACAGAATTCCTGAACTTTCGACATAATGCACAGTTTTAATGCCTTACCGAATTTACTTCAGTTCTGGACAAAATTCCATTTTCTTCAGCCAACGTTTTAGACACTTATCATGCGTTTGGTTGCTGCAAAAAGTCATCTAATTTTATTGTATGTCCAACTTTAAAAAATTGTCAAAATTTAAATTTTCAACGTCATGTCATCTGTTCAGTGAAAGTAATCGATAAATTAATAAATAGTATCTTTGTCTGATTTTTCAATGGACATCGAAGGATCTTCAATGTGAAAAAAAATTATCTGTGTTGGCACTTTGTACTTTCTAAAATTTCTCATGAGGATGCCATTTTGTTCCAATTTTCTTTCTTGGGAGGGGGGTGTCTCCTATTGCAATTAAACTCATGTTTATCTTCTCTCTATTCATTTCTCAGACACTTCACAAACTATCTGAAGAGCTTAAATTGTCACTTCCTTGATTTCCCCTTTTTTCACTGGACGTTCCGCTACTTGCATTAATGCCAAGGGAGCCACTGATCTCGATGCTATCTTCATTAAGAAAAGGCAGTTTTGGAAGCCGATTCCCTTTCTTCCCAAATGAATCACAAATTCGCCAATCTAATAACTCCTGTAAATTCACCAGCAAATCGTGGTGTACGCGTCTTGGAGATTTTCATTTTTAAAATCGTGATCAGAAAGTTTAAATAGATTGAAACATCTATCTCATACACTGATAGCCACTTGTGTTGCACAATGTACATACGATTCACAGAACAAATACTAGCACTCTTGTCTTCATAAGTATTGCGAGTTGCGACTAATGTTGAGAAAATTTTACCATGTCCCTTGACAAGTGGTCAATTATATTTCACGAGCAAGGTCAGGATGTCACGCTGTCCCTAGGACGCAAAGGGACTCTGCAGTAAAGTTCGAGGACATTTCTGACACGAAGAAAAGCATTCGTTGGCATCCCTTTTTGGGAAAGAGTGAACATATGATTTACTAATGTTTCTTGAAACACAAATCAGGCAGAGGGCCATTCTTTTTATTGTTCGTCGGCATTAGTATCCAAGACTGATCGAACACAATTCGTTAGTGCAGGGGCAGGAACCACGCACCCGAATACCATACTTACAATAGATTTTTTTATCTGTACGTGTTGAGAGCTCACTTTTTTCTTGTTAAGTTTTGTAGAAAATTGAACAAGAAATATGCCTACTTTTTCAAAATTTAATTTGAGAGAGTTCATAAAGAAATTTTCGTTTTTTAATATATTTACAATTTTTTAATGAAATATTTATTTTTTGAGAAAGTTATTTACAGATGAATAAAATACACGTATCAAAAAATTAAACGAAACAAACCAGTAATTTTTATGTTAAGTACATTCAGTGTCGATTAATCATATTTTGCTAAGTACGCGTAAATTTCAAAATTTAATATAGACAAAACTACACAAATAAACAATTTTCAGGTAAATAAAGAAAAAGTGCCTCGTTTTTTTTTTTTTTTTTATTTTTTTTTATTTTTTTTTATTTATTTTAGTCGTGTCAATTCGAGTGCGATTTGATGTGGAATGGCTCGTATTTCAATTCGTTTCGCTCTCACCCATACAAACATAGGTGACCCACAAGTCACCCAAGATGCTACCCACAAAAATATGTATGACACAATGTCATACATTCTGGGAGCAGAGTGAACATCTGAAATACTAATAACTCTTGAAACCATTATCAGGCAGATGGTCATTCTTTTTTTAGTTCTTCAGCACTTGCATCAAAGACTGGCCGAACACAATTCATTAGTGCATGGGTAGGCAGAGCGCGCCCTCATACTTACAATTTATTTTCTGAGAACTGTATGTGTGAAGTGCCCACTTTTTTTCTTGTTGTATTTTATAGAAAATTGAACAAGGAACACACGTATATTTTTTTCAAATTTTTATCTCATCGAGTTTATATAGAAAGTTTACTTTTTTTGAAAAAAATACATTTTTTGAAATGAAAAAAATATTTTTTGAAACGTTTATTTACAGAGGAATAAAATACACATTTCAAAGTATTAAATGACACAAACCAGAAATTTTTATATTTGGTTCATTTGGAGAGATAATTGATCTTATTTTGTGAAGTACCTGTAAATTCCAAAATTTAATATAGCCATAACTACACAAATAATCAATTTTCAGGCAAATAAAAAAATACATGTCTCTTTTTTTGATGTCCAGATTTAAGAAAAAAAATATCATACATTTTAAAATATGTTGTGTCAACTCTTGTGCGATTTGATGTGGAATGGCTCAATTGTAAAAAAATAACAAAAACAAGCTTTTCTCAAAAACGGATTCAAATGTTTCTTTATAGTGGTAGGGAGGCTAAATGTACTCTATGAGATGATATAAACTCCATTTTGCTCTATTATTTTCTTTTTTCAAAAAAACACAAAAATGTAATTTTTTTGACTGGCCTCTCATGTTGTTAATATTAACAATAGCGGCAATTTCTTCACATTATTGCATTTTCGATTACATGTGCTTTAAAGATGTCTTATTATGATGTCTTATCTTATGCTTTACGAAGTTTTCACTAAACTTAACTTTTCTGTGAAAATGAAATCAAAGTACCACATTTTCAGAAATGCTCGAACTCTATGTTCTTAAAAATGGCTTCGATTTTTTCTTCATAACCTAAGTGTGGAGAGTGCTAATTGTATTGTTTAAGACGACGTAAAATTCATTTTGCTGTCTTCTTTTGTTTGTTTGTTTTAATTACACAATTTTTTTTTAAACTTTTGTATAGATTGAAATATATTTGTATAGATTATTGCATTTGTGAGTGGAAATGCTTCAAATGACTTCCAATAAAGATTTTCGAAAATTCCAAAGATTTCTCTGGAAAAGCTTCAAATTTTGCATTACAATAACCCTCTAAATGCCATTTTCTTAAAAGCAGCTCAAACTTTTGCACCAAAAATTTCCATGTAGAATGAGATTTTACTTTTCCATAATATTCTTAAAGTAATATTTTGGTTCTAGCATTAGGGGAAATCGAAAAATTGAGAAAATTTCAAAAAAACTTACTTTAGGGGATGATAAAATTGCAGTTGGCAAAAGGATGAGGCAAGACAGAACAGACCAAAGAAATTAGAAAACTAACTAATGTGAGAAAGTTTCTGCCATTCTGTAACACCACTAGTTCTTATTCTCAAATACTATGATCTCCTCTTAAAGTATTAAATATCTAAGTATAACTTTTATATCACAAAACATTGTGATTTTAATATGGAATAAATGGTGGTTTGTTTTCACAACATTGTATTTGTTTGTCTTTAATGATTAATTGGAAACTTCTGTTGGAGAACATTTTACCAGGGATAATCAGAACTGGTATCTTCATGTTTAATGTACATAATGTACATTCAAAGAATAACTATGACTATTTCTTGTTTTGTTTTAGGTTCCCGTGAATGTAATCCTCCTAGTGACACAATAAAAATGGTGTCCAACCTTCTAGCTATTCTGGCTATAATGAATGCAGTGGAAGTAGTGATGAGTGTTGGCTTGATTTGGGGTGCCTGTAAAGTACGACCTTTTCAGAAGAAATCTTTAGCTTTTGCTTCATAGTAAAGTTATTTTAAGCTGGGGTGAGGTCAGAAAATGTAGGGCTGAGGTGAATTTTTATATCATAATGTAATTCCCAACACTGTGTATGTTCATGTGTGCAAAATTATTTCCCTTTATGTTGATAATAACAGCATTTTCATGTAGTGAGGATAGCTGTGGTTGTTTATTGTCCAAGGCATGTAACAGGGGACTGAATTTTCAACGTGGCTTCTTAACCTACTCTCGATCAGAATAGAACTTATGAAACTATAAATCCAACCATGTGCACCCTGTGCGTGATATAGCTTATATAGTTGTTTGTTTCCCTCAGTGGCCAGAGGCAGGCTCTCTGCCATGGAAGCCATTTTCACTATCCATCTCTTGTCTTTTGTTAGAATTAGATATAAACATCTATGTTTTCAAGTTAAGAAACTGACAAGTGTTTTGTGCAAATACAAATCTAACCTCAGAAGTTGTCACCTAGAAATCATCTGTATTAAAAAGTCTGTATCTACATTTAAAATGATAGTCTTAACAATATTAGTGCTTCTCGTGTTAATAACAGAACATACAAAAAATAAAATATATAGCACTAAAAATGGTGACATTTTTCAATAAATTTCCTAATAGGTAGTCCTATTAAATTCAAAGAGTAAGCTTGTATCCTATTAAGTTTATGTTGATATTTTTACATTAGTTGCATTATTTAACTATATGTATTTTAAAACATGTAACTTATTAAACAAGCTATGGAAAATATATTGAATATAGCCTATAAAGCTTTTCTTGATCCAAGGTATGGAAGGTATGATTTCCGAAGGTACAAAATTCTCTGTCAACAACAATTGGCATAAGACACATGGACACAGATCCAACTACAAGTTAATAAAATAGATCATTCAAGATGTTATTCAAGATAAGATTGTAGTGATTGCAATCTTGAAACATTTTTATAATGCATTTCGATCATTGATGTTCTTCTGACCATATGGTAATGCTAGTCCCCAACGAGGTAATGCATTTGACAATGAAGAATGAAGAGTATTGTAAGTCCAAAATTAATATCAATGACACTTGTGCAGTAGAAATTCTACTGTAATGAGGGCCAGGTGAAAAATAAGAACTAGGAGTATGATTGGGAATATCTTCTATTAATTTACAAATCATTATTGGTTTAAAAATTATATATCTAGACTCTGTTCTGTGCTCATAACACAAAATGTAAAGCTTTACCTGAAACCATAGGCAGTAATCTGAAATTATTAAATGATTTTCACAAATTACTTGAAGATAGTTCAATGATCAATTCATAATTTCTTCTCTAAATGGGAAAATAAGATCAATTAATCTGAATAATAATTCTGAAAAGTAAGAATTTTTTATGTCAAAAATGTTTTACCATGACTACTCTCTCACTAGTCGTGTGCATTATCTTCCCAAAATTTACAGAAATATCCTTTCAGGAATACTCTGAATTTCCTTCTTCCTGTATTCTAAAATAATTTCATTAGTGGACTCCATAAAAGAAGATTAGAGGACAAAGAAGATTTATTGATATAGCTAACTTAATTCTCTAACTGAAATTACTGATTTATGAAAAGAAACACTGATAAAAATGATTTAGTATCTAATTAATAACTAGGACTTTAATAATTATGTGATTACATATTTATACAAGTTAACGCTATCAAGTCAAAACCATGATATATTTACGTTTCACGTCAATTAGTGCCTAAAAATGTTGACTTTTTAGTACATATATTTACATACTTTACCCAAAAGTACATATATTTACATATTTTACTCAAAAGTACATATTTTTAATTATTTCTTAATATATCAGTTTTTCTGAAACATTTTTGTATAATTCTTCATTTATCCTATATGTTTTTGGAAGTAATCACCCAGACAATTCAGCATTGTCAAACACAATTTTCTGCAGCCTCCTCTCTAAATTGGTGCTATTGCAACACTTAAAAATGTTGATATTGCAGCACACATATCCTACAAAAGGGCAAGGAGTTATTGCACTGCAAAGTATTCACAGTCTAGATTTCAGCACGAGTGTAACAGAAAATAAAATACTGCCTGGAAAGGAAGTTGGTGTATGAAAATGATGTCTAGCAGGCAATAACTCGTGCCCACGATGCATTTTCCAGAGGTCTCCCTTGACCTTAATACCCTTTGTCAAAAATTGCACGCACCAACACAACTCAGAAAGCACCATTGACAGTTTCTTTACCTGTTTGTTACACATGAACCTAAACCCTTGTTTGTAAAGTATCTCTGGGGCGAAAATCTGAAGTAAAATCACGATGTGGCAGTGCAGCTTTTGGATAAGAAAAGGACAGAAAATAATTCATGGCGACTGGCTTAAACCTTGTGGTAACGCAGACTTGCCAAAGGCAAAGTTTGGTGTATCTTTTCAGAGAAGTCTAGCAATAGCGTCTTGGGTAAGAACATCATTAAAGAAAGTGGAATTTGTGCTACCTAAGAATCAATTGATTAAATATCAACCACCATTGTTTTTATTCCCTATCCGTGAATAGCATTGAATAGTGACATGTTGGGACAAAGTTTAAATACACACTAGTTACTTTGTGTGATGTGGAACACTTAATCAGTGCAAGGCCCTTGAACAGATAACAGGAAAAGTTTCATTTCTATGTATTTGAAACAAAATATTTGTTTCTCATTGTTACAGAGATCATTGTAAATAACAGAATTATGAGGAGTATTGTGTTTTAATTTTGGTCCTTACGAGTATTTTAAGTCTACAGATCAATATTTAAGCAAAAGTATTTTATTAAAACGAATTGATATAATTATTCAAGTGTTAGATATTTCTTACTTTTTAGTACAAATTTCTATACATCATAATATATATATGCTCATATTTTGCTAATTTTTAGTAGTACATAATTATCCGGGACCTAGTAATAACTATTATTAATTCTAATTGTTTGGAACTGAAGAAAATACTTAAATCTACAATGTAGTTTAACTTAAGTTACTACTCAAAATTTAAGTAAAAAGTAGCCACCAACTGTAGTTGTGGTTTATAATTCTGAGGAATGGTAACATAATTCTGAGGGATAGTGAAAAATTTTCTTTAAACTTTTTTGTAAATATAGAACAGAATAAATATACTGAATTCAATGGAAGAAGTCCCATTTTCATTAAAACTCGTTTGAATATTAAAAAATTAGAAAAGTGTTTTTTTTAATCTTCCTTATTTAATTTGGTGCAGAGAAGTTTTCTGGAGATTTTTCCTGTATTTGATATATGTGAGTTGTAATTGTATTATGTAACCATTACAAATGAGAGAATGTATGTGCTGAGTATCATCTGACCTCACCCCATATTGTGATACGTTCTACTTTTGGTGTGGTTCTAGTTAAAATCTTAGTGTGACATACCACACTCCTGGAGGACATGGGTAAAACAGTGATCAAGATTGGATGAGTAGAACTATTTTAAATAATTCCTTTTTATCAATAGTTGGTGCCCATATATATAAAATGTTTTTTTAGCAGTATTCTTTACCTTGATTACATGGAAAAGATGCCTATCAACAATTATGTTCACCTGTGAAGAATTAATAATGGTGGGGATGATTGACAGTTTTTTTAAATAAAAAGAAATTCCTTAGTGACAATTAAAAGAAAAAAACAATTTTATCCAGGTTTTGCCCACAAGCTACTCCATAGCTTTATAAAATGTTATTGTTGGGTTCAAAACACTGTGTCTTTATGAAAACTTGTAATTTTTTGCAGAATATCTTGTTTTGGGTGACAGGATGGTTGCTCGTTACAATTTCTTGGATTTTGCTTCACTGTACCGTAGCTGTTTCTTTACTATTTGCTACTTCTCAAGCACTAATTATTGTTTTGATATCAGTGCTAGGAATATTTATTCTGGGTAAGTAAGATTTGTGTAATAAGTGTGCAATAAAAATTAATATTTATAAAACCTAGACCCAGAAGGCCCTATTATGTCTATGACTCAGAAGCTACTACTCTAGTACTATTGAAGTTTTAGTTCATTTTTTTCTCCTTGTCAAGCCACCACAGATTTTACAAAGGGTAGTCAAATGACGTCTCATGAAAGGAGGGATGGTTGCAATTTTCTTATTTGTAATGTTAATAAAAATAGATTTTGATTCATTCAATTTGATTTTCCATCTTCTCAACCAATAGTTAATTTCACAATCCAGTAGCAGCAGAAGTCTAAAGTTTCTGTGACAAAAGTCAATCTGTTTTCCTTCATATTCTGAGTTTCTTGGACTACATCTTTTCCCTCTACAGATTTGTTTTTAGTTCTTAAGGTAAATTTTTTTTCTATATACATGATATAAAGAAAGTTATGTAATGCCGCAATGAGAAACAGTGATTTTGACAGAAAAATTCATATTGTAGATTCCTGTTACCGAAAAAGTGGATAAATCTTGCTCCTGTATGTAGTAAATCACTTCCTCTATCACATTATGTATATCACATAATGTGATTCACATGATATGTAGCAAATCACTTCCTATATCACATAATCCATGATTTGTTGGTCCTTGGTTACGAAAAACTGGTTTATGGCAAATCATGTCCATCTGTCTGTGAACAGCAGCTCAACCATAAGCTGGATTTTCACCAAAATCGATATTCCCTAATTGATCTGGTTGATGTCGCAGCCCCTTGAATTTCTAATCATTTTAATTTTTGGGGAGTAGTGTAAATGAAGCCTCTAGCACATTTGAACATTTTCTCAAAAACGGCTCGAAGTTTGTTTGTTTTTTAACATTGCCTATGGTTAGCATTGAGGAAGCTTAAAAATGTGCTACAAGTCTCAGTTTCGCTGAAATTTCTGAATTTTCGAAAATTGCAAAAGTTAAACATTTTCTCAGCGATTTTCTACAACTAACATGATTGAAAATAGAGATTTTTCCTCTCAATAAAATCTCTTCAAAATTATATCTTTAAATTAGGACGTACATTTTTTTCAAAATATGAATAGTATTCATGTCATTTTGAGTGAAATGAGAGCAATATTAAAACATGTTAAAAATTAGATTTTCTCAATAAATTCTCCAAATATATTCCTCAAAATTTTTGTGTGAATAATGCTACATACAGTAAATAAAATAACATTAAATGCCATTTTGATGTATTATTTAGATTTAAAAAAATTATACATGTGTAATTTTTTTTATGTAACACTAACATTAATCTTTACATTACAGGCATTTTTGTAAGTACAAGTACTTCAAAAGATTTCTTATGAATTTTCTTGAAAACTCAGAACTTCTTAGTGAAAATGAACTCAAAAATTGCCTTTTTAAACATGGACATAAAGTTTTTTCAAAAGTGGCTCGAAATGTTTACTTTCTCACCACTGCTATCACTGTGGAGAGAAAGTTATGTAATGCTGCTTGAAAAAACTGCGAATTTTCAGCAGAAAAACTCCTTTGTTTACAGAACCAAGGTAACGAAAAAGTGGATAAATACACTTGCTAAATTTAGAAAAAACTTGTGGTGCTACAGAATAGCACAGAGTTTTCTGTTTCCTTTGGTCTCAGCTAGCTAATGGAACTTGACACATACTCTTACCAGCTGCTATCTATCGCCACCCAAACTACATTTTTTTGACATTTTCTTAATTTTTTGTTTTCTTAAGAGTAGAATAGAAAAATTATTTTAAAAATATTAAAGAACAGTAAAATCTCGTCCTAAATGGCAATTTTCTTTGAAATATTTGTAGCTGTTTTTAAGAAAATGTCATTTAAGCACTACTGTAAATGCAAAATTTGATGCTTTTTCACAGAATATTTTGAGTTTTTGAAACACTTCATCTGAAGTAATTTTAAGTACTTTAGCTTACTAATAGTGTTTACAGATTGCTGGTAATGTGCATAATAAAGGTATGAGAGATTTTTCAATAAAATTATATTTGTGTTAATTTTTGCAAAAACAAAAAATACCCCAAATTTAACTTTATATCATATTAAAGAGTGCAATTAGCACTATCCATTCGAAAAGTTTGAAGACAAAAATTTGGAGCCATTTATGAACCAGTGCCTCTACAGAATGGCACAGACTTTCCCGTATTAGTTTTCTATTTCCTTGGATCTGGGCTAACTATTCAAAATTGCCACATACTCATGCCAGCTGCCATCTACCTCCAGCCAAAATCCGCCATTTTCTTACATTTTTGGTTTCCTAATGGTAGAAGGGATATATTAATTGTAGAATATTAAAGAACACAAAAACCACGTCCTATTGGGTAATTTTCCTTTAAACATTTGTAGCCGTTTTTAAGAAAATGGTGTATCAGAGCTACTAAAAATGAGAAATTTAAAGCTAATTTTCACAGAACAGTTTTGAGTTTTCAAAAAACTTCATTTGAAGTCATTTGAAGCTCATTAACTCACAAATACAATAGTGTTTACAAATTGCTGGTAATGTGCATATTAAAGATGTGAGAGATCTTTCAAAAAAATTACATTTGTGTAATTTTTTAAAAAACAAAAAAATACCCCAAAATGTACTTCATCATATCATATGTCATATTAAAGAGTGCAATCAGCGCTATCCCTTACAAAACATTGAAGAAAAAGATTGCAGCCTTATATGATAAAATGGCGTTTGAGCGTTTCTGAAAATGCGGAATTTTGAGCTAGTTTTCACGAAAACGGTTGAATTTTCAAGAAACTTTACTTGACATTACTTAAAGCTCATGTACTCCTTAATATGATAATGTCAACAAATTAAGGTTAATGTAAATATTAACGTGAGAGACAAGTAAAAAAAATTACATTTTTCCAATTTTTGAAAAAAAACCAAAGAATATATCAGTATGGCGTTTTTGTCATCTCATAAAATACATTAGACACTATACCTACCAAAAGTTTAAAGAACAAATTTCGAGCCGTTTTTAAGAAAATCTTGTTTTTGTAAATTTTTAAAATTGCACATATTGCACACAATATTACGCGAAAACTACTAACATTTTCAAAAAAATGTACATGACCTTAAAGAAAAAACTCACTATCAAGAACAAATTTTATTTGAAGGAAAAATCTCAACCTGCAATTTTGTAGTTGGAGGAAGACACCGAATAAAATTCAAGCTTTTGTAATTTTCGAAAATTCAGAGTTATCCGTGAAAATCGGAGGAATGTCACCTTAATAAGTATATTTTACTCTATTCTTACAAGAAATTTAAGAAAAAATTTGGAGCCATTTTGGAGAAAATTTTGAAATTGTCCGGGGTGCTTCATGTAAAGTACCTCCAAATTTTACAGAATCTTTTTCAAAATCTCAAAGCTTCGACTAGAACCAGATCGTCCGAACAATATTCTTTTTGGAAGAAATCATATGTATGGTTTAGGACTAGCAGTGTTCACAGACGGACGTTTTCCTTTTAGTTGTTTTTTCGGTATCAAGGACCACAACAGGGTTTCTAGCTACACCACGTGTTAGGGGATTGATAGCAACTAGCTTTATCCACTTTTCATTATCACGGCCCGGCAATGAATTTTTTTTCCGCCAAAAATTGGCCATTTTTTTTCGTGTAGCATTACATAACTTTCCTTATATCACTTTGTGTATACGCACACATACGGGAAAATAAAACTAGTGGTGCTACAGAATGGCACAGATTTTCCCGTATTAGTGTTCTTCGCTAGCTATTCAGAATTGCCACATACTCTTTCTTGCCAGCTACCATCTATCACCGCCAAAGTATTTTTTTTTTCTTGGTCGTCATTTTCTGAATTTTTCGGTTTCCTATTGGTAGAACGAAAATATTAATTTTAGAATATTAAAGAACACAAAAACCTAGCTCCAAATGACAATTTTCTTTTAAAAATTATGTCCGGTTTTAAAGAAAATTGTGTTTTAGCGCTTCTAAAAATGCGAAATTTGAAGCTCATTTTTACAGAACATTTTTGAGTTTTCAAAATACTTTATTTGAAGTTATTTGAAGCACTTACACTCAAAAATATAATAATGTTTACAATTTGCTGGTAATGTGAATATTAAAGAGGTGAGAGATCCTTTAAAAAAATATTATATATGTGTAATTTTTGAAGAAACAAAAAATTCCTCAAAATAAACTTTAAGTCATATTAAAGAGTGCAATTAGCACTATCCAATCGAAAGGTTTGAAGAAATTTTGTTAGCCATTTATGAGAAAATGGCGTTTGAGCGTTTCTGAAAATGCGAAAATTTGAGCTAGTTTTCACAGAAAACGGTTGTGTTTTCGAGAAACTTTACTTGACATTATTTAAAGCACATGTACTCAAATATAATAATGTAAATAATTCGCCGCTAATGTAAATATTAACGACGTGAGAGACAAATCAAAAAAATTATTTTGCAATTTTTGAAAAAACAAAAAAACCTCAAAATAAACTTTGCGTCATATTAAAGAGTGCAATTAACACTATCCAATCGAAAAGTTTGAAGAAATTGCTTTTAGCCATTTATGAGAAAATGGCATTTGAGCATTTCTGAAAATGCGGAATTTTCAACTAGTTTTCACAGAAAATGGTTGAGTTTTCGAGAAACTTTACTTGACATTATTTAAAGCACATGTACTCATAAATTTAATAATGTGAACTAATCACCGCTAATGTAAATATTAACGACGTGAGAGACGAGTAAAAAAAAATACAATTTTCCAATTTTTGAAAAAACAAAAGAATATATGAATATGGCGTTCTTGTCATCTCATAAAATACATTAGGCAATATATCTATCAAAAGTTTAAAGAAAAAATTTGGAGCAGATTTTGAGAAAATCTAGTTTTTGTCATTTTTTAAAATTGCACATATTTCACGCAATATTGCACGAAAACTACTAACATTTTCAAAAAAATGTACATGACCTTAAAGAAAGAACTCACTATCAAGAACAAATTTTATTTGAAGGAAAAATCTCTATCTGCAATTTTGGAGTTGCAGGAAGTGGCCGAAAAAATTGAAACTTTCACAATTTCCGAAAATTCAGAGGTAACAGTGAAAATTGGACGTATGTCACCTTAATAAGTGTATGTTTCTCTATTCTTTCAAGAAATTTAAAGAAAAAATTCGGAGCGGTTTTTGAGAAAATTTTGAAATTGTCTGCAGGGCTTCATACAAAGTACCCCCAAATCTTATAAAATCTTTTTCAAAATCTCAAAGCTTCGACTGGACTATGGTTTTTTAAGTAGGGACTAGTTGTGTTCACAGACGGACAGACAGACGGACTTTTGCTTTCAATTGTTTCTTCGGTATCAAGAACCTACAAAACAGAGACTGGCTGCACCACGTGTTAGGGGATTTTTTTTGTTTTCCTAATTTAGCAACCAGATTTATTCGCTTTCATTATCAGGGCCAGGCAATTAATTTTTTTCTGCCGAAAATCCGCCTTTTTTTCTTCTTCTTCGCATTACATAACTTTCCGTATACTATATGTACGTATACAGGAAAGTTAAAAAGGGGGAAAACTCTGTTACAGGTCTATCTATTCTGGCATTCCTCGCAGTCCTGAGTTTTCGGAATGAGATGATCAATACCGGATCTCAATCGCAACTATAAATGATTCATCATTGCAATTTCAATCAGAACTGACACATAATTTTTAACAAGAGGATAAGATAGTTGTTTGGTAAAATTGCTGAAGCATGTATTCTGCTTTTTTTTTTAACATAATTGTATGTTTTCTTGCTAATTTTATGGAGCTATTTTTTTACATGTAATATGTAATTCTGATGGGATAAGGAAGAAGAGATTCATTCTGAGAAGTGGGGTGTATAGCCACCTTTTCATTATTTTATGAAATCTTAAAATTACTTCTGTAGTATCATACACAAACTCAACTTCAAGATCATACAATAAATTGGGTTTTCTAATTAAATTCAGTGGAATCTTCTTATCACATATTCCTGCTTAAGTCCCAAACCCAATTGTGTATAATTACTCATACACACATTTAACTATCCTGTTTTGCACATGAAAAGTTTGTCAGTAACATGTTCTGCAGGGCAAGCATTTTCAGTGCAAGAGTACAGTCACCAAACTGTGTTCTTTTCTCGGTATTTTGGGTAAATCAAAGGTTTTAGAGAATATTTAGGTATGAACATTTTTAATTTACATCTTAAGAAACTAAAGTTAGACATGATTCAGGAAATTTTTGCTTATTTACTTATGAACCCAGAGCCTGTTTTATTATACAAAGCTTCTGTCAACTTGGTTCTGTGTTTTGTCATGTTAGCAGGGACCGAAAAGGTATTGAATACCGGTAAAAATACCGGTAAAATACCGGTATTTTTTCATACCGGTATAAAATACCTTTATTCTTTTATACCGGTAAAATACCTTTATAGGACGTCTATACCGGTATGGACGTCCATAAAGATTATACCGGTATTATACCGGTATTTTCAATGGAAATAGTGCCGCGTGCCCCACACACGCGCCACAAACGCGCGCGCGCCACAAACGCGTGCCACACGCGCTCGCGGCAAACCCACGCGCGAGCTAACCACACGCGCGCGCCCACACACGCGCGCGCCAAACACACGCGCCCCAAACACATGCGCGCGCCAACACGTGCGGGCATCAAACACGCGCGCCGAACAAACGCGCGCGCTGAACAAACGCGCGCACCGAACAAACGAGCGCGCCGAACAAACGCGCGCGCCGAACAAACGCGCGATCTGAACAAACGCGCGCGCCGAACAAAATCGCACGCCGAACAAACGCGCGCGCCGAACAAACGCGCTATCCGAACAAACGCGCTAGCCGAACAAACGCGCTAGCCGAACAAACGCGCGCGCCGAACACACGCGCGCGCCGAACACACGTGCGCGCCGAACAAACGCGCGAATCCGAACAAACGCGCGCGCCGAACAAACGCGCTAGCCGAACAAACGCGCGCGGCCGAACACACGCGCGCGCCGAACACACGCGCGCGCCGAACACACGCGCGCGCCGAACAAACGCGCGCGCCGAACAAACGCGCGCGCCGAACAAACGCGCGATTCGAACAAACGCGCGATCCGAACAAACGCGCGCGCCGAACAAACGCGCGATCCGAACAAACGCGCGCGGCGAACAAACGCGCGATTCGATTAAACGTGCGCGCCTAACAAACGCGCGATCCGAAAAAAACGCGCGAGCCGAAAAAACGCGCGAGCCGAAAAAACGCGCGAGCCGAAAAAACGCGCGAGCCGAAAAAAACGCGCGAGCCGACAAAACGCGCGAGCCGACAAAACGCGCGAGCCGAAAAAAACGCGCGAGCCGAAAAAACGCGCGAGCCGAAAAAACGCGCGAGCCGAAAAAAACGCGCGAGCCGAAAAAAACGCGCGAGCCGAAAAAACGCGCGAGCCGAACAAACGCGCGATCCGAACACACGCGATCCGAACAAACGCGCGCGCCGAACAAACGCGCGAGCCGAACAAATAAGCGAGCCGAACAAACGCGCGCACCGAACAAACGCGGGCGCCTAACACACGCTTGCACCTATCACACGCGCGCTACACACTTATACTGCGATTTTTGTAGGAAGAGCTCTCAAGATAACTCAAATCCCATCTTCGCGATGGAATATGTCACGGCATTTCGCGTCTTTTCTCGGTCTTGCCGGTAGAAGTCGCATGATCGCAAGCACTGCTTCATGCGGTCGCGATCGTGCGAAATCTAGCGGAACGACTGTGAATGATACGAAATGCCGTGACATATTCCATCGCGAAGATGGGATTTGAGTTATCTTGAGAGCTCTTCCTACAAAAATCGCAGTATATGCGCTATTCACTCACGCTCTATGCACCCACGCGCTATATACACTCGCTCTTTCTTTCTCTTTCTCTCTTTCGTTCTCTTTCGATTTCTTTCTCTCTCTCTCTCTCGCTCTCTCTCTCTCACACACACACACACACACACAGTACACATTCGGCAAAGCGTTTGTTGGGGCCTACGGTCAAACATCCTTCTCTCATATTTCAATTCTACTCACTACGAAAAGAAATTAATAGCGTGGAGTACATAGGTCGAGTGCGTTATCCTCTGCCGAACCGGAGACGCTCGTGGGTCGAAACGCTGACCTCCGGAAACTGCCTACGCAACGGCGCAGCCCTCGCTCGCACTTCTTACAAAGGGAAACTGATTCCGAGAATCGGAATGCGCCAAGGAACGTTGCGTGAAGTCTTATCAACCGATGTCAGATTTCTATCGCCTTCGTTCTTTCACAACTGATGTCGAAGGTCATATCCTGGCAGAGGCCGCAGGCCCGACCACGCACGGCGATGTCTGCACTTCGAGAGGCGGCACGTTGCAATTGTTTTAAAAACTACTTGCCATACTTCACAGCACTTAAATTTCATATTTATGAGTTTTGAGGGTGAGGATAGGACAAGGAAGAGGAAGGAAAGATCGCGCGCGGGCCGAGGAGAATTCTAGCGGCCGGCTTCTCTGATCGGTAGTTTTCCTTGGTTTCTCCGAACAATATCAGAGGAATGCCGGAGTAGTACCCTAATAGACGGGCCACAGACCGCGCGCGATCTTTCCTTCCTCTGGTCCTATCCTCACCCCTTCACTTACACTCACACTAACATGCATTACACTGCCATACATGCCGGAAGACCGCGCGGGAGCTTTTGCCGGCTGGGGAGGGGGGCGCTGGTGGGAGATACCTGGTTGAGGGAAATCCCGCTAATCGACGGTACGTCGGCGCCTGATCTTGCCATGCAATGAGGAAGATCACTGCCACCTCTCGTAGAAAAACGCCCTGCACTTACGGGGTTAGCAATTGCCGCGCTCGGAATCACTTATAATCATTCAATCGTTAATAGGAACACACTCTGACTAGTCTCCTGAGGTCTAATAGTGTAGAGCGTGAAAGAGTGTGTATTTAAGGCGAAAGGATTAGGAACAAAAGATAATGTCCGATCAGTGGCCCGTTCGGGCTCCCACACGCGCGCGTTCGCGCCCAACCCACGCGCGTTCGCGTCCCCACACGCGCGTTCGCGTCCCCACACGCGCGTTCGCGCTCCCACACGCGCGTTCGCACTCCCACACGCGCGTTCGCGCTCCCACACGCGCGTTCGCGCTCCCACACGCTCGTTCGCGCTCCCACACGCGCGTTCGCGCTCCCACACGCGCGTTCGCGCTCCCACACGCGCGTTCGCGCTCCCACACGCGCGTTCGCGCTCCCACACGCGCGTTCGCGCTCCCACACGCGCGTTCGCGCTCCCACACGAGCGTTCGCGCTCCCACACGCGCGTTCGCGCTCCCACACGCGCGTTCGCGCTCCCACACGCGCGTTCGCGCTCCCACACGCGTTTGCGCCCCGACACGCGCGTTCGTTCCCTCACACGCTTGCACGACTCCACAAGCGCGTTTGCGCTCCCACACGCGCGTTCGCGCTCCCACACGCGCGTTCGCGCTCCCACACGCGCGTTCGCGCTCCCACACGCGCGTTCGCGCTCCCATACGCGCGTTCACGCTCCCATACGCGCGTTCGCGCTCCCACACGCGCGTTCGCGCTCCCAGACGCGCGTTCGCGCGCCCACACGCGCGCGCGACCCCACGCGCGTTTGCGCCCAGACACGCGCGTTCGTTCCCTTACACGCTCGTACGACTCCACAAGCGCGTTCGCGCTCCCACACGCGCGTTCGCGCTCCCACACGCGCGTTCGCGCTCCCACACGCGCGTTCGCGCTCCCACACACGCGTTCGCGCTCCCACACGCGCGTTCGCGCTCCCACACGCGCGTTCGCGCTCCCACACGCGCGTTCGCGCGCCCACACGCGCGTTCGCGCGCCCACACGTCAGATTGTTTCCCTTCGGAACCTGTATGATTCTACTGAAATACCGGTATTTTGTCATGAAAATACCGGTATTTTCATGAGAAAATACCGGTAAAATACCTCTATTTAGAGGTATTTTACCGGTATAGACGTCGAATAAAGGTAAAATACCTCTAAAAATACCGGTATTTGACGTCTTATACCGGTATTTTTTAAGGTATTTTGAAATAAAGGTATAATAGAGGTAAAGGTATTTCTATACCGGTATAAATACCTTTACCGCTATTATTTCGGTATTCGGTCCCTGCATGTTAGTACATGTTTATTTTAATCTGATAGACCCAGGACACTATTTTTTCTGTTAATTTACATTATTTTTAATTTTGATGTATTGTTTGCATGTCATTTTATTTTTATCCAGTTATTATTTTTTATTAAATAAGTTTATTATGGGTGTTTAATGTGTAAATTACTTTCTATTCCCTCTTATGGTGTTCTGCATAAGGAAATGTGGAAAAGAAAAATGAAGCATTTTTCAATAACAAGTTTTCTGGCGATGTTCAGAATATTCAGTCCCTTGAAAAATGTGCTAACCAGATTTGATTCGAGATATAACAATGTACTCAACAATTTTAACATTAACAGGGCAGCTAACTAGAAGAAAAATATAACTTTAATCATAGTGTAGAGAATGGAATTCTCATTTGCAAAAGTAGTACATTTTTTTATATTTTATTTTTATTATATTTCAATATATTGGGCATATGGGAATAACCCATTTATGTATTGTTTGTAACAAAATTTACACTTACGAGTCTAATATAACACTGTGGTGCCAATATAAATGGTTGTTTTATTGCTTAATTATTATGGCATCAGTAAGCACATCAACACCTTTATAAGAGAAAATGAAGTTATTAATTATATAGATCATTTTTGACAAATTTGAGCTGCACGTATCTATTATTTGTAACTGGTGAGTAAAAGGGTCTGTATTGTGGAGTGTTAAAGAGTCGGTAAGTGGAACTTCAGAAGGAACAAATAGAAACAATGAAAAAATATTGTAATAGTCACAGGTGAATATTCACTTCCATGAGTAGGTTTATGAATGTGACCAATTGTTTTTTTGATAATATTTTTTGTAATGTATTTAATGTACTTTTATAAGTGTTTACTGCTCTCTGCTTCTGTATACAATTCAATAATGAAAAGAGTATTTTTGTAACCAATTATTATGTGCATGAAATGCAACTTTCAATAAACATTAATTTTAGATAAATGTTGATCCTTATTTTGTTATTTTTAATTACAACTGATCTCTAAATTGCTTAAAATGTATGAAAAAAATGTTACTAATAGCCCTGAACCATAACTAGTTCTAGAATATCTAATAGCCTGCAGCAGTTTCGCAGACCACTAGATATTTAATATTTTTAATAGTAGGTGGCCTCTTCCTTTGATCTGCTGCATGACGTCAGCTGTGTTGTAAGCAATGATACTTAGTGTAAGAATTGAGTTGAGATGTACAGAAAATAGACACAATAACAAAATCTAATATTTGCATTTTTCAGTGAAAATCCAAACTTTGTTTTGGATTTTCCCCCTGGGTATCTAATACACCATAGACTCCTTTTACATAACTGGAGACTGCATGGTTTTCTTTTAATTTCTGTATGCCTTGAAAAATAGTTATATAGATATAGATGTATGTTGTGATTCAATAAAAACTTGTTTTGGATAAATAACGAGGGTTGGGGCAAAAGTCATGGCAACTTTTTTTATTGGAGATACCAGTCCGGCAGTGGCGTAGCGTGACTCGCGTGTTTGGGGATGCTCAACAACGCCAAATGAACACTTCATGGTCTTTAATGTTCTCTAGAATTTATGTTATCAAAACAAATGTTACAATACTTCAAGAGATTTATGTCAGGAGACTTCTTGAAAGTAAATAATGCAATGGCTCAGCTTTATTTCTAATGCGCGATTGGCAATGAGATCACTTGTGAATTTATACATTTCAGATCAAAATAATATTTAATATAGTTAAGGAAGAATTCATCTTCTTCGATATTAATTAAGAATTAGTAGGTAAGCACTATTTCTCCTGTTTGTGCCCACGACCAAGCAGAGAATCCCAAGTGAGAAAGAAAATATTTCACTGACGTCAAGTGTGCTGTGCTCTCGTGCACAAACGAGCAACTCTCATACGCCACTTTGCTCAGTCGTACCATAGACTAAGGATGACATTTTAGTAGGTATCCCAGAATTTCAAAAAACCTGCACACAATACACTTCTCCCCACAGCAGGTCACACACAGTTTTTAACTGTATTTGATGTTCAATAAATAAATGTAGATAATTGATTTGGTCTGCAACAATAATACATTTTTGCACCGACATCAATTAGTGTCACAAACAGCATTTTGCTGTGTGTGTGGGGGGGGGGAGGAGGTATATTGTGCAGCAGACTAGATGTTTCCATACAAAAACTGTTCCTGTAAGCTGAATTTTAATTTTTTTATTGGTTAATTTATTTAAGAGTTTTCAAGTGTCATATTGAATGTCTTTCGTTTCTATAGAAAATGAGTAAATACTGATTTTATGATGAATGGCATCTCTAGCCGATTTCCTGTTCTGAAGGGGTAAGTTCTATAAGAGACCCCTCCCCTATTTCCGTTATTTAACCACCTTTGGTCCACACCTTTACATCTTAGGAACAACTCTTTGTCTTTGAAAGGCAGGCCAAAGACTGCCAGTGCGGCTTGTCCTGAACGGCGATCACGCTGCAAACCCATTCACAGCTTCGTAGAGGCAAATGGTGAGGTTTCCGTTCCAGTCGGCGGGGCGAGCGCGGTAATCCGGGTCTGCGGGGCCAGGCAGACTTGTGTCCAGAGAGTATATAACTCTCTGCTTGTGTCTCGGGAGAGCAAAGTGCGGAGCCACGAATGTCCACGAAGACACCCGAGCGGAGTCGAGCGAGGCAAGCTTTCCGTCTATTATGCATAATTTCTGCAGAAGAGTGAAAATCATTGCTCGCAATTGTTGGCACCTTTTGTGTGTTCTTCTTCCAACATACTCAAAATTCCAGTTACAGATAAGCAAACAATACTTTTTCATTTAGAAGCAGTTGCTTGAAATATAGAGAGAAAAGACGTAGCCATTCTGAAATACTGTATTGCAATGATAGGTGTCCCCTCCGATATTTCGGATCACGAAAATTAATTTGAAATAGTTTAGTAATTTATAATTATTTTATTAGAATACCAATTCAAATGGAAAACACAAACCTTCATTATTTCATTTCGTACAAAATGTGTTCGTATCAATGAAGGTTAGATATTATAATTATATGAAAACTTACTAGCTACGTGAAACAAGAAGACTGTAATGCGTCATCTTGCATTCTAATTGCTATAAATCTAAAACTTCTGAAAGTTGCAGCATATACATTTCATTTATGACTTTCCAACAATGCGAAAGATGATACTTGTATATCTCAAACAGATAAGTCTCCAATCACAAGCATTGTTGACGCTTTTCTTAGCATCTGATTTATCGAATCACATGCACTAATGGGTTAAGGCAAAAATACTACCATAATTATATTAATCTACAATCTCTTAAGAAGTTCCTACATTATTACTTTAATTGATTGAAAATTGTGAAAGTTGGAACTTTTTAGATATGGGAGAATGTAAGGAAAATTAATTACCGGGAAAGTGAAAAAGAAAATTTAAGATAGTGCATTTACAGTTTATTAATAAAATTTTTCTTTAAAATTGCCCAGAAGCATACATTGCATCTTCATCTTTTTTCTTTACTTCTTTCATTGATATGACAAACCTTTCCTTCTTTTATTGACTTGGCTTTTTTAAGCACTTTTAAAGTCTAGTTGCAATGCCATTTCACTTTTGTGGAGACGACGTTTGTCTCTCATAATATCTTTATTTTCTTAGGAGATGTCACTTTGATTCCTGAAGCATGCTCTTTCACTGGCCTCACATCCCATATTGAACTGGGACACTGCTGATGTCAGCAATTTCAATCTTTTTTCTGGAAAGAAATGTTTCTTTTGGGCACTTGCTCCAAACAAAACTATGCAAATATTCATTTGCATTCTGTGTTTTCCCATATACGCATTCCAGTAATTCATTTTTTGCAAGCCTCTGATACATAGGAATTATTTTACAAATAACACTGGGAGACTACAGTTTTCTTGTTGTTTTTGCCATGTTTTGAAATTTCATTCCCTTGAGCTCGATTGTAGAAGCACCATGAATTTCCTTCTTTAGGGCATTTAAAATGCTATGGCTTCAAGTCTGTTGGCATTGCATGGTATAAGGTGGCAAGTATTGCAGACTTCATCTTCTGCACATCTGGAATATTCTTCTGGATGGCATTGTGATAATTTGCTAAGACAAATAATTATGTCATCCTTCAAATTCACTTGTTTTTTACCAAGTGTAACACCCTTCACTTTCTATTCTTGTATTATTTTTGTAAGTCTGTTTTAAATCTTTACATCACATGTTTTATACATTCTTCTTTTCTAATAATAAAGTTGTCTCCATAGATGTTTAGTTTCAGATGGTGATTGAAAGTCTTTGCATCACCATCTGACAGTATTGTTGTATATCTAAAATGATGAGCTACATCCATTGCTTTTGAAGATCCATTAAAATTACTAACACACTCTCCACTTAAATCATGAATTTCTTTCCATTTTTTATATTCACAGCTTTTTTCTCATAATTTGCTCTTGTTCTTTTCATAAGTGCCACAGTATTTTGACAAAACATGAAAATCAGCCACATGACCAGTCAAGATATCGATAACAATTCCCATTACATAACGACATGTGCCTCGTTTATGCCATGTTCCATCATAAAATACTAAAAAATTTATAACTTCATCACTGACTGAATCTAGAACATCTATGTAAGCTTTATGTATGGCTACATATGAAAGTCTCAAAATTTCCTCTTATTTTTGTATTATTTTTAATAACAGAGAGAACATGAGAATTGTAAGTTGAAACATTCATTCATGGTAAACCAATTACCATTGAAACTGCTCTATTGCTGAATGTCCCCTACCTATTTGCAAAGAAGCATCCACAATTTTTCTATTTACTTCATGTGGTGGCCTACTACAAGATGATGTTAGGGTAGACGATGGCTATTTGAAATTTTATTTAACAATTGTTCACAATTATTACGCTTGTTCACTAACTGAAGAGCAAATTACATTCATTGTTTTACTTCAATGCATACATTTGAGGATCCACAGACAACACTCACACGCATCCTTTCAGTAAATGTTCCTAAACACACTTGTGAAGTAACATGCAAGTGCAATTCTCTTCTTCGGATATTTCACTGTTCAGCAGGAAAAACATCAGTGAACTTGGAAAGATTGTTCGCACTGGCTGTTGGCTTGACCGGTGAGATTTTGGCTGAAAATGAACAATGCTTGACATCTGATACTAAAAAAGTTTCTACTTCCTCAGCACTGGCATTTGTGACTGCAATCTCCTGCCGTTTCTTCTTTACAAAAGCTGCATTCTTATTACCACTGCACTCCTTTGCACCAAAATAATTCTAACCTGAACTAGCCGACGGAAAATAAATTGAGAATATTAAATACTTATAAAAAACCACCTACCAAATAACTAAGTTATAGAAAAGTTAAAATAAAGAAACTAATGTGACTAATAGTTTGGAATTATTCGTTTAAAACGAAAGTTCGCAACAAATCTTGTTAATGGCGTTAACGACCACTTAACATTAGAAACATTAAATTTCTGACAGATTTCGAATTGAAGATTTGCGCCTTGGAAGTCCGTTCGGCTCGCGCATGGGTTCGCTCGACTCCGCTCGGGTGGCTTCGTGTACGTTCGTGGCTCCACATTTTGCTCTCCCGAGACACAAGTGGCCACGCAGGCCAGCTGGGGCGACGGCGGCCCGAGCCCAGTGCCTGCCGTCGCCATGGCAACAACTCCCCTCCACCATGTTCCCCCCCCGCGTGATATTTCCTAGAAAGCCCCCACCACCAACAATAAGCCAGACAGCCCTTCACACTTCCCGACGTTGGCGCATCCTAGCGGTCGACGGGGAACTATTCAAAGGATGTAACTAAAAACACGCCTGGTGAGCCCTCTATATACATCTTTACTCTATGGTCGTACGCTAGCGTACAAAACGTGTCTCGGGAGAGCAAAATGAGGAGCCACGAACGTACACGAAGACACCCGAGCGGAGTCGAGCGAGTCCATGCGCGAGCCGACGGACTTCCATGGCGCAAATCTTTAATTCGAAATCTGTCAGAAATTTAATGTTTCTAATGTTAAGTGGTCGTTAACGCCATTAACAAGATTTGTTGCGAACTTTCGTTTTAAACGAAGAATTCCAAACTATTATTCACATTAGTTTCTTTATTTTAACTTTTCTATAACATAGTTATTTGGTAGGTGGTTTTTAATATTCTCAATTTATTTTCCGTCGGCTAGTTCAGGTTAGAATTATTTCGGTGCAGAAGAGTGCAGTGGTAATAAAAATGCAGCTTTTGTAAAGAAGAAACTGCAGGAGAGTGCAGTCACAAATGCCAGTGCTGAGGAAGTAGAAACTTTTTTAGTATCAGATGTCAAGCATTGTTCATTTTCTGCCAAAATCTCACCGGTCAAGCCATCAGCCAGTGCGAACATTCATTCCAAGTTCACTGATGTTTTTCCTGCTGAACAGTGAAATATCTGAAGAAGAGAATTTCACTTACATGTTACTTCACAAGTGTGTTTGGGAACATTTACTGAAAGGATACGTGTGAGTGCTGTCTGTTGATCCTCAAATGTATGCATTGAAGTACAACAATCAATGTAATTTGCTTTTCAGTTAGTGAACAAGTGTAATAATTGGGAAAAATTGTTAAATAAAATTTCAAATAGCCATCGTGTACCTGTAACATCATCTTGTAGTAGGCCACCAAATGAAGTGAATAGGAAAATTGTGGATGCTTCTTTGCAAATAGGTAGGGGCCATTCAGCAATAGAGCAGTTTCAATGGTAATTGGTTTACCATGAATTAATGTTTCAATTTACAATTCTCATGTTCTCTCTGTTATTAAAAATAATACAAAAATAAGAGGAAATTTTGAGGCTTTCATATGCAGCAATACATGAAACTTACATAGATGTTCTAGATTCAGTAAGTGATGAGGTTATAAATTTATTAGTATTGTATGATGGAACTTGGCATAAACGAGGCACTACATCTCGTTATGAAATGGATATCTTGACTGGTCTTGTGGCTGATTCTCATGTTTTGTCAAAATACTGAGGCACTTGTGAAAAGAACAAGAGCAAATTATGAGACAAAATGCTGTGAATATAAAAAATGGAAAGAAATTCATAATTAGTAATTTTTAATGGATCTTCAAATGCAATGGATGTAGCTGCAAGTGAGGTATTGTGGAAGAGGGTCCTGTCTCATCATTTTAGATATACAACAATACTGTTGGATGATGATGCAAAGATTTTCAATCACCATCTGAAACTAAACATCTATGGAGACAACTTTATTATTAGAAAAGAAGAATGAATAAAACATGTGGTGTAAAGATTTAAAACAGGCTTACAAAAACAATCCAAGAATAGAAAGTGAAGGGTGTTACACTGGTAAAAAGCAAGTCAATTTAAAGGATGACATAATTATTTGTCTTAGCAAATTATTGCAATGCCATCCAGAAGAATATTCCAGATGTACAGAAGATGAAGTCTGCAATACTTGCCACCTTATACCATGCAATGCCAACAGACTTGAAGCCATTGCATTTTAAATGCCCTAAAGAAGAAAATTCATGGTGCTTCTACAATCGAGCTCATGGGAATGAAATTTCAAAACATGGCAAATACAACATGAAAACTGTAGTCTCCCAGTGTTATTTGTAAAATAATTCCTATGTATCAGAGGCTTGCAAAAAATTACTGGAATGTGTGTATGGGAAAACACAGAATGCAAATGAAAGTTTGCATAGTTTTGTTTGGAGCAAGTGCCCCAAAGAAACATTTCTTTCCAGAAAAAATATTGAAATTGCTGACATCAGCAGTGTCCCAGTTCAATGTGGGACAGTGAAAGAGTCAGTGAAAGAGTCAAAGAGCATGCTTCAGGAATCAAAGTGATATCTCCTAAGAAAATAAACATATGAGAGACAAACATTGTCTCCACAAAAGTGAAATGGCATTGCAACCAGTCTTTAAAAGTGCTTAAAAAAAGCCAAGTCAATCAAAGAAGAAAAGGTTTGTCAAGTCAATAAAAGAAGTAAAGAAAAAAGATGTTGAAGATTCAATGTATGCTTCTGGGCAATTTTAAAGAAAAATTTTATTAATAAACTGTAAATGCACTATCTTAAATTTTCTTTTCCACATTCCTGGTAATTGATTTTCCTTACATTATCCCATATCTAAAAAGTTCCAACTTTCACAATTTTCAATCAATTAAAGTAATAATGTAGGAACTTGTTAAGAGATTGTAGATTAATATAATTATCGTAGTATTTTTGTCTTAAGTCACTACTTTTAGAATTAAAAACTGTTTGGTTATTTTTAATTTATTTTGGAGTGATAGACAATAAACTTACCAAAAGTAAAAATTTTCTCGGATACTAATAAATATATTTTGCAAGTAAAACATAATTATTTAAACACGTAAAATAAACAGTTAATTAAAATATCAGTAAGATACATTGATTTATTTGCTAATTGGGCTAATTTAATATAAATAGCTTGTCTCGAGAGAACAAAAGGCACAGAGCAACATCAGTGGCGCAAGCTCAAGCTCTCCGATCGCTCGACTCCGCTCGGGTGTCTTCGTGGACATTCGTGGCTCCTCACTTTGCTCTCCGGAGACACAAGTGCGTACAAAATTGGCGAATCTGTGGGGGAGGAGTGAGGAGGGGAGGGGGAACCTCGCCGTCTGCGCATGCGTCATTGCCCGTCGCAATCTCGCGGCAGACGCTAGAAGCATTTTAGCATCCAAGCAATCGGAGGCCAGCTTGCAATAACGCGCCGAATTCAATCGTAGGAAATCACATAAAATTAATACAAAACGTGTTTCGCTCAACGGACCACTTGTAAGTTTATCGAAACAATATTTAGCGTTCTTTGATTAATATTTTACGTGGGGATGCTCAGCATCTTAGCGTCCCCTGACGCTACGCCACTGCAGTCCGGTTGGAAAATGTGACATATACAGACGAAAGGACAAAGTGTTAACTACATGTGTGGACAATGAATAGCACTGAAATATTGTAACACGATTTATTGCGTTAGTATACAGGGCAATATGGCCTTCACGATGCAGAAGAATGACAACACAGTACACATAAAGTTGACTTGACAAACCTGGGCCTAAAGACCCTCAAAGTACTGCCACTGTCACCACACGCTGCCAACTATGTGGAAGGCGTTGAATACCATCAGCCACAGCATTTACCGCACCACGTGTGAATCGGGTCATCTGCTGGCGCACAGCATTAGCAATGTCCTCTCGAGTTGCAAACCACCTACCACGTAGTGGTTCCTTTATCTTGCGAATGAGATCAAAGTCACAGGGCGAAATGTCGGAAGAGTACAGTGGGTGCTCCAATTCTTCCCATCCCCAACGTCGAAGTAGCTCCCCTACACGATCTGCTTTATGTGGTTTTACATTGTCGTGCAGGGTTAGTGCACTGTCCACAAGATCCGGACGTTTCTCCCGAACGCCACGTCGCGTCGTACCTGTTGCACCAGGAAGTCCCTGTAGTACTGTGCGGTCACTGTTCTGCAGGCAAACAACAAACTGGCAAACAATGATACCCCTGACGTCATAAGCGATCACCATCAATTTGACTGAGGAAGCATTCTGACGAAACTTCTGCCTCCTTGGTGACCAAGCATGTCGCAACTCCGCGGACTGACGTTTCAGTTCTGGTTCGTATGCCCTGGCCCAAAATTCATCGATGTCGATTATTCGTGACACGAATTGATCGCCGTCCTATTGCCAGCGTGCAAGGTGGTCGGAGCTTATTGCATAGCGCACCCACCTTTGAATTTCCGTGAGTGCATGCGGTACCCATCGCGATGCGATTTTGCGTCGGTGCAGCTCATTACGCAATATCCTGTGGACGGTGCGTTTCTCGATGTCACTTGCTCTCTCCAACTCCAGTAGCGTCCCTCGTCTGTCTTCAGGAGCTACTCGATGACGGCAGGTCCCACGTCGGTCCGCACGCTGACAAGTCGTCCCGAACGTTGCACATCACTGGTTGACTGGTTATAGTGGTACTTTCTCGCCATTAGTATGTTATGAAATACAATTTCTCTCTGTACTAACACATTTCAGTAATTTTTTGTAAAACTCATTTGAAATCTTAGAACATTTGGGGCGAAAAAACGTAGTTTCAAGCAGAGTTTTATTGAAAACTTGAAATGAAAAAGCGCGAGAACCTATAAATATATTTCTGGCATTGAATTCATTGAATATTCACGAACATCGGGAGAGATGGCTCAGTGCATCAACCGGGAGAGATGGCTCAGTGCATCAACTGGTGTCACTGCAGTCCCTCTGACCGTGAGGTCCTAGGTTCGAGTCCCGACGGTTGCAGGATTTTTCGACACTAGCTTGTCAGCTAAGTCGAATTCAGTCTCTGTCTGGAGAAGAATTCTAGCGGCCGGCTGCTCTGATCAGTAGTTTTCCGTGGTTTCTCCGATCAACACCAGGAGGATGCCGGAGCAGTACCCTAACAGACGGACCACGGACCGCGCGCCATCTTTCCTTCCTCTTACTTGTCCTATCCTCACCCCTCTTACACACATACGAACATGCACTACACTACCGTGCATGCCGGGACACGGGTCGGGAGTTTAAAACTTGTCCCGACTGGGGCGGTGCCTCGCTGGTGGGAGATACTTAGCTGGGGGAAACCTCGCTAGTCAACGATAGGTCGACGCCGGATCTCACCATCCAGCGGGGAAAGATCATCGCCACCTCCCGATGAAGAAAAAACGCACTAATGACCTCGGTAGTCGCGCCCAGAATCACGAGTAATGAGTTGAAGTGAGTTTTACATATAATAGCATATAATAGTTATTATTAAACACTGGTATTATACATTCTACAATTACATAAAAGTATTAGTTTATATTAACAAATCAGCCGTCATTGTCGCCTGTCTCTTATAAGTGCGGCGTTACCAAAATGAGTTACAACAACCAACAATGACCCAATCATCTATTCGTTATCACATTTAACACAATTAAAGGCAGAAATTTAAAATGAAATAACAGAAATAAAAATAATAAAATGAAATAAGAAATAATATACAAATTCTAACACGTAGATCCAACTATGTAATTTAGGAGCGGGTGACTTAAAGTTAGCAATCCTTATTTCATGTTTATTTCAAATAGGTTCTAAATAATGTCTAAAACATTAATTTATAAACGTATAACAAAAGCTCAGATATACACATTCTCATTCACAAAGCTCAGATATACACATTCTAACATCCACCTTATTCAAAACACCTCTGAATGCTTTTTCATTTAAAGTTTTGAATTTATTGCTCGAAACTAATTTTCGCCTCAAATGTTCTAGGATTTGAAATAAGTTTTACAAAAATTGATGACTGAGAAGTGTTAATACGGAGAGAAATAGTATAAAGAGTATTATATAACCAGTACTAATGGCGAGAAAGTATGTGCTGTTTCAGCAGCACTAGTTTAATTCTTAGAAGGATTCTTAGATTCTACATTATTACTAACCTTTTCCGGCCATTTTTAGAGTAAAGTACAGGGCGCCCCTTTTCCCAACTTTATGTTAAAAATTTATTTGCAGAGGGCAGATTTATATGACTTAAAATCGTATAAAAAATATGCATGCATTTATGCACCAAAAATCTGACAATATGCACAAGAAATCAGGATGCATTATCAATAAATTTCTTCAAATATGCCTTTTTAAATAGTTTTTATTCACTCACTTTATAAAACTTCGTTTATTCCTTTCTCGGGATCTAAATCGTATTTTCTTGCAGAAAGCATATCGGTTTGGTCGCGAGGAATAAAATATGCACATATGGTAAAATCCGCTCTCTATATGTATAGTGTAACGTCACACCCTCCGTGAACGGCTGATCAACTCCATTCCCGATCATAAGATTAAACCATTCGGAGCCGTTGCGCAGTTGCACCTACGCTGTCACGCCAGGCAGCGTTTTCAGGGGAGCCTGCCCAAGACCACCTTCAAGTCTGTATTGAAGATGGTTGCCCCTTCCGGCCGCCCCGGTTCTCCCCAGCACAACAGAGAGCGCGGGCGAAAGTTTATGATCTCCTGGGGACCTACTACGTGAGACAGCTGAGGCAGCCTGCTTTTCTTTACAAGACGGTCGTCAGGAATCTATGCCGCATTGAAGCGCCGCCATAAAGATTGTTTAGATTCAAAGGACAGCCGGCTAGTTTTCTTTTATGGTCGACCCACCTAAGCACTCGGCACCGGTCAAAACGTTTCCTTCACTAGAGAGGAAAGATTGAAAAGACCCCGCGACGCAACTGTTATATGCGGGAGGAGGTAGCATTCAGTACCGCACAGTTAGGCTAGACCGTAGCGTGTTTTTTACATTTGCGCAGACATGATACTTCAAGGACCGTGACGTTTTCAAAGAAACCCGTGCCAAAGGGTTGCTCGATCCCCCCTCCCCCGTAAATTTGCAGGAGCTAGTAATTTTTGACGCGCACACACGTGTCAACCAAACGGTTCCTTTCGCAAAAAATATTTTGAAAGGCTGCTGCGTTCGCCATGGGTCAACACCGATTGGGCCGCAGCTGCATCGCATTCCACCGACCGAACAGAGGCAGAAGGGCGTAACCTCCCGCCCTCGAGTATGACAGTGTATCAACCGTCGGCACCGAAAACGCAACGGAAATTCTTTTGTCTCTCGAAAAAAAAAGCAAGCGCATCATTAGTTCGAGTATCGCCCCGCCACCGCTCCTCATCGCTGATTTTGATCAATCAGTGTCAGGCACTCGGATCACAGGAGGGGAATGAAGCTTTCTTTTTTTTTCGCGTGCGAGTCCCCGGATCACTTGCATTTCTAACTTGCACTTGCACTAACTTGTATTTTAACTTCGACTCCGACTTGGTATATCGACCTTGCCTTTACTTCAGTTTTAACTTCACTTCAACTGATATTTTGGCACTAAACTTGTGCTTAGAACTCCATCTCAGAGTTTATTTTAGCTAGAGCACCGACCGGCACTCAGACTACGGTTTCGCCTCATTCGGGTTTTGCACCCAATCCATCGCCGCGACGTGACATCGCACGGTGGACACTATTGTTCGATTAAAATAAGTTGGTGATTGTCAGTTGCGATTGGAAGGGAGCGACGTTGACAGTTTGCGTACCACTGAGCACGTGCTCCCGGACACGAAAGTAAACACATGAAATAAATACTTGTTAAAGTAACCAAATGATACACTCAAATTGTATGAAGTTACAGCTTCAAAGCACAACTGTCAACCACCAACTTATTTTAATTGGACCTTAGGGTTATACATTGTCCTCCTGTGTCCGGTCTGGGTGAACGAGGAAGCAACGACCGAGGTGGGTCATTGGCAGCCGTCATCGGACGCCGCCGCCGCGGGTGGCAGTGATCGTGCCGAATACTGTAAGGGGAATAGCCCGCCTCCGTCGTTGCCAGCAACGCCGCTGGCTCTGCCGACGCCCAACCGCTCCGCAAAGAAGTTATCACACACTGCAGTGAGAACTTTGTGGATGACTTTCGGACCCCATCAGCTCCTTTTCCCCGCCGAGATATGCGGTACGACTTGTTAACAAAGAAGCCAACAAGACAGATGCCACCATTACGGCATATTATTCGTAGTAGCAAATTTGTTTCTTTTTGTTATTACCTAAAACAGACTAACAGGTGGCAAGAATTTAAGTTTCAATAGTAACAATTTTTGTAAAAATCGTTTGCATGCTCATCTTCATCGCATTAATATTAATTAAATGTGTTGTGAAAATGATTTTCTTAAAGATGTTGCTTCATCAAAGGACCAAAATTAAGCACCCATTGGAAAATTTTTAGATCTTTCGAAAGCTTTTGAGGATATTGACCATAACATCTTGCTCTCAAAATTACCTTCATATGGAATGCGTAGTATTGCTCTAGATTGGATAACATCATATCTTAAACATAGGACTCAAAGAGTAGAAATACCGTACTGGCACGAAAGGACATTATTTACTTATCTTTCCAATTCTTTGGCAATTGAGCATGGGGTTCGGAAAGGTTCGATCTTGGATCCAATCGTCTTTCTGTTAAACGCAAACAATATGCCCTCATCCATTAAAAATGGAAGAACATTTCGGTTTGCCGATGACATAAATGTTCTTTGCCAAAAAGAAGCAATAAGTAGTACAAGTTTCAAATTGGTTTCGTAATAAATTAATAGTTAACAAAGGAAAAACGGTTTCAACGCATTTTTGCCTCTCAAATCGGTAATCACATGTTCCATTGAAAATTAACAATATGCGATTAGCTGATGTTAAGGTAACAAAATTTCTAGGTCTCTCAATTCAGTCAAACCTCAGACGGAATGTACATATAACACTAAATTAAGTTCATTATGTTATGCATTCAGAATTCTTTCAACTTCTGTCAGCCTTCATGCAGCTCATTGCGTGTATTTTGCAAATTTTCATTCCTGCCTGAGATACGGCATAATATTCTGGGGAAGCTCATCATGTAGTACCCAGACCTTTAGATTGCAAAAGAAAATTATTCGGATAATGAAAAAATGCCATTCACGTGATTCCTGCAAGCCCCTTTCAATTGAGCTTGAAATCTTATCATTGCTTTGCCTATTTGGTAGATTTTAAGAACAGGGTTCGGCTCCCATTGACGCGCACGATTCGGTTCCGAACGAGTCATTCGCGGCGCCGCCACAGTGTGCACACGGCCACGTGGCCAACGCACTTTCGTGTGGAATCGTGACGCTTCGCTACCCGTGTCCAAGTTGAGGACGAGGCTCGGGCCTTCGGCCCTCGCGTTAACATAAAACATCCTTGAGTCTGTCCAACGCATAATTACCAACGCATTTTATGCATTTAACATTATGCATGCAACGCATTTTATGCATTTAACCATTGTAATTCTCCATTACACATTCGCACCACACCGCACAATGCACAATGCAAGCAGTGCTCCCTGAGTGATTCGTTCTCGTGGTCCGCGCGAGTGAACCATGCGCAAGTGAACCGTGCGCCGTTGTTTTAGTGAGCCGAACCCTGTCCTTAAAATCAGCCGCCTATTTATTTACGAATCTGTAATCTTTTTCAAAACTGACTTACTTAAGGATGGGAACATATTTTCATGCAATACTGACACATTTCAAAAACTGTCAAAATGAAGTTTTTCAAATGAATTATTACAATTCTTGTCTGAAGTAAAGTCAAATGAAATGAAAATGTGCTCTTTTTTTAAAATTCCAACACTCTCCAAATCAATAATATTAAAATATTATGGATTTGGAAATTGTGAGGAAAAATTAGATTTTTTGATCAAATAATTTAGAATCTGACGTCTGCTACAATATATTCTACAATGTACTACAAACTTTCCACACATTCAACTTTTTATTTATTGTAAAATATTTTAAGAAAAAAATCTTGGTTTCAAACTCACATCGCACTCTGTTAACATTTCTTCACAACTATTGACTTCAATTTTGTTCCCTCACATCAACTATGTGTACCATAACAATAATATCAATGCAACCCTTCTTACTTCATTTTAACCAAAAAACTCCTGTCTTGTTAATGCCGTTTATTGAAGAATATGGAATTAGATATTTTTCCCAAGTATCCTATTGTTTGGAGTTTCATTTGCCAAGAATCACTGAAAAAGCACATGCAAATATTGAATTTAAGGCTTTTGAAAACACGTACGTAATGAATGATATCAGGATTTCAACTACCCAAAAACAAGCAATATGGATGAGCCACTTTCTAATTTTGAACTAGACTTGCTTGAACTCAGTACACAATGACAGTTATTGATTTCTGGAAAAGACAAATAGTTTTAAAAAATATAGTCTTACTTACAATACTGGTTACAAATTATTTATTAGCATTCAGACATGAAAGTTAATATTTTTTTGACAATTATAACCAAATTATAACTTTTCAATATATATATACATCTTTTCATGTTGATTAATTATACTCATTCGCTTGTAAAGTCAGTTTTGACAGTCTTTGTTATGGATGAAAAACTGACTGGTCTTCAACAACCATTTTATTCCAAGATCATATTACAAAATTGGAATAAAAAGTCCACTACAACTTACCTTCAAACATTTTCAGCAGTTTCTAAGGAAAAAATTAATCCTCTTTGTTTCAGAAATTCACTTCTTGATAAAAGTTACTTACTCTATTTTTGTACATAAATTAAATTGAGTCTGGGTCCAACTGTTAAAAATCCAATGAAGAAGACAATCACTTTCAGATCAAAGTGCTTTTTCAACATTTTTTGTTCTCAACAAGCTCATTGTGCATGCAGAACTTGAACTAAGAACCATAAGACTTTGCAATGTGATTGTTTAATTGCCTCTTTTTATTTCACTGTTGCATTAAAACAATGTTTTTCTAATAATCATTGATTAAATTTAATTTCAAGGACCTCAGCTTAATTTCCTCTTGTTATCACCGTTTAGCATATTGTAGAAGCTATGCAATAGAATAGCAATATCAGAGCAATTCTTGGTTTTTTAAACCATTCCCTTTTATCTTCATAATTTTTTTATCACTTGGGAATTTATAACCTTCACAGATGTTACTACATATGATATATTTTTCATTATTTATCTTTGTTCCTTGGGGCTTTTGAAGTTAAATATTGTTTTTATTTAGTTTCTGACAAGATCCAATATTGTACATTTTTTTGAGAATCTAAGTTACTATTTATTTTGTTAATAAATGATTATTTAAAACACATAATATTATTTTTCCTATTTTTCCAATATTATTTTCAGATTACTCAGTGTAAGATGACACAGAAGATTGAATACCTACTCCACTCTAATCTTCATTACTATTATGCTTGTCTACACATGACTTCCTTTCTTGGATACAAGTGTAAATATTGCCTCTCTCTGAGAAGAAATGTTCATTGCCTTTTACCAAAAAATTGTTACATCTGAAAACTTCCTTTGAAATATGTCTATAATTTGGGGGCAAAACTTCATTTTTAAATGTTTCAATTCGTGATATTTTCCCTTGAGGTAAAGAAAGATTATATTGAAAAAGGTCTGGTGACTTGATGGAAGGCGATTTAGACTTAGATTTCAAAAATTTTCCAGCATTTGAAATTGAACTTCCAATGCACTCATAAAATTTCCTTCCACTTTTACTAGAATGCTTTATGTTTGGTTTCACGCATTTTTGTCTAATATTTTTTAGTGTCTTTTCATTCAGTATCAAACATCTTTCATTCTTTTTCAAGTCTGTTGCTGTATTTCTTGCTGCTGTATAACTAGTAGAATTTTCATTTTTCCAAGGAAAATTCAAATTTTTAAAAATTGAATTTTGATCCTTGAATGTTCGATATTTAAAAATATTTTGATACAGTTCTGCTATGTTCTTGCATTCTTCACCTCCAATACTACAACCTGATCCCAACTGAATAGTTTTTCTGTTCAGAAAACTTTTATTATTCTTTATTAATGACTCCAGTTTACATACTCCTGTCTTTACTTCAATTTCTGTTTCAGGATTAGAATGAACATGAACTATGGGAGTAACTTCATGCCAACTCCCTTGATAGAATTCTTTGTTTTTCAGGTTCTCATTACTTGAATGAATATACTTTGAAGCATTCTGCTTGGTGGAAAGTAAACCTTCATTTTCATGAGGCAACATTTTTGAACTCTTACTTCTCACACTTAAGGATGACGAAACATTTTCTTCTGCTATAGAAATAAAAGTAGGAGATACTGTTTGAGCAGTACTTAGTGAAGAAATAGAAGAAAGAGAAGAATCCAAAAATAAGCTTCTAAATGATGACTTAGGCCTTGGAACAGGAAGCTCTAAAAGACTCTGATTATTATTCTCAGAATCTGTAGTCCCTGTAGTTATTTCTGGACTAAAAAACCTTTCTCTATACCCTAGTAACTTCTTTCTTCTGCTTATGTACAAAAAATAATTATCCAGAAAAATTTCCAGTTTCTGTGCATTAAGATTGGTGTCAGATCTGAGAAGAAAATGTAGAAGATACAACTTGATAAATTTCGTGAAAAATTAATACAAGTAGTAGTACTTTATGTACATAAAACAAACATTACTTGAAATATTATTTCATTTTCTCAAGGCACTTTATTGACGATTAGATGAAAATGCTAATCATTTGTATAACAGAAATTTCAAATGTTGCGTTTTCAGTGCAGAATGACGAACGTGTTTCAACATACTCTTTGGCAGGTACATTTACTCATGTGCTGCTTTGATGTTTCCCAATCAATGTTCATTACATAGTATTTTCCCAATTAATTATATTTATTCAGACAAAATTTCCAAAACCGTTTGATCCATACTTGTCATCCCACAAAAATATTATGTACCAAAAAAGTTTATTTTTAGAGATCAATATACTGGTCAGATATCGAAGATATGCATTTATACTGAGCTAGAGTATACTACAGTACGTACAGTTGACTCCAGTTATAGTGAACTTCTGGGGACTAATGTTTTTGGTTCATTATATCCAATGATGTCAAAATGAAATAAAATTTCTCTATAACGATAGATTTTATTAATATTGTGATGCAACCGCCCACGTCGGATGCCGATTCTTTGGAACGGAATCGGGGGGGGGGGGTCACATCACAGAATGGAAGCGCCGACACACTGATGGTATGACGGTCGTTCCCATGTAGCAGGGGGGGAACACGCGCTAAATTTATTTAAAGGGGCGCCAAGCGCACGCCCACTTACCTGCTATTTTACTGCCGGCGTTGAGCGTCTCAGGGGTGAGTGCCCTGGGTCGAAGGATTGCATTGGTTTCTTTGTTTCAAAAATAATGAACACTTTACTCAGAAGTTAAGTGGCCAAAATGGCGGGAACATTTATTAGAAAAACTGTTCTTGCAGACACGAAAATATTGTTTTTGGCTACCAAACAAATAATGATGATGACTTACAAGGTGTTGATGGTGTAATGGCTACGTCACCGCGACGGGATTGCTCACCGATCGATGGATTGATGTAGCCGGACCCTCAGGAGCGCCGCTGGAGCGTGGGAACACAGGCCTCACAATTGCCCCCCGGGATGAATGCTCCGGCGCTCGGGATGTCGGCGGTGGATGTCAGCGCAGCAAAGACGTAGCGCTGGCGCGCGTCTCAGGCCGTCACACGTCACCTGGACCGCGTATGACGTTGTAAACCAAAATCTGGCTGTGTGGAATAAATTCCGCGGCTGGACGGAGGCCGGGCAGGTTTCGTGGTGGTCGGCACAATGCTTGCCTTTCACCGCTGCTTTCGCTAAGAGCCGATATTCGGCCGCTCTCTAACTGTAACTTTATGTTGTGGATAATTTCGACCGTCCTCCGCTATCTCTGCCCGCTCTCTCCTCGACCACCCTCTCTCGTGTTTTTCACCCGTCTAAAATTCAAGCCTCTCGCTGTGTTTCTCCCCCTTCTTTCTTTCGCACCATGCAAGGGTTATCACGTGCTTCCTGCCCAGCGTTTTCATAGGTCGGTTTGTTGAGTTCCAGAATTTTCTATGTCATTTGTAACCTGATTGGATGAGATGATCGCTTCCTTTCGCGGCCATTGGATGTCTTTGTTTAGCACAGAGAAGTGCGCACGTGGCTCTTCTGCTGTGACTTGTGATATGTTTATTGGACTTAGGGGATTATCTTGCTGCGTGCTAGCGCCAAGTCTTTAACGCGATTGTTCCGGGAGTCACTCATTTTGTTGGAGGCACAAAGGGGGTGGATTTATTGTTCAGGGTGTGGAGAGGCCTACGCAGCTGTGCGGAACTGATCAGGCGAGGCGAGAGGCCGTCCGTCCTTCCGAGCGTCTGTTAATGTGGCGTGACACTGGGGTGGCGACGTGCGATGGTCATACGACACATCGCAATATAGAGATTCAAAATACATTAACACCACAGCAGATAGCAAAATACATTAACAGCAAGAACAAAATTTCAATATTTTAATTTGTCCTTAAAAATAATTTTTTCAATTGTTTTCTTCGTATTTTTTCATTAGTACTTTCTCTAGATCCTTCTTCAGAGTTCATGCTCACTCCATGCTTGTCTGTGTTGTCCTCTGTGTCAGTATTGTAATGCAGTCTTGATACCCTTCAATGCCTCTTGCACTGTTGGAGCACCACCCTACACTCTAAAGACCCTTTTACTCACCTAATAACAACTGAGATGCTTTCCGTGGTGAGATGGCGCAAGCTGTTAATGAAACTGGTTGCTTTTCCACGCGGCACAGCGGATATCACCAGGCTGTAGCAGTCGTGTGCTTTCTGTTCCCAAGACTCAACGTGCTTTGTCTCGTGGAATATCAAGAACCATCAAGGTTGAAACTGAAGCAAGCGATGGCGCATCGCCGCCGCCTGTTGTACTCCACACAGGCCATGGCTTTTCCCATAGTGAAACTAAATGGCATAAGGTCATTGACATAAGGTGCTCATTCCCAGTCCCCTACCTTCACCACAGGGAGACTTCTTCAATTATGACCTTTTGCCTATAATTTTTTTTTTCAAGCTGCCAAGAGTTGGAATTGTGACACTGTGGCGATATGTTATTTTTCAGGAAGGAATTAATTTCCAGGATGTTGTATTTCCTAATTTATTAAAGGTTGTTGTATAGCCGAGGTCAAGGTTCACTATAACCGAGGGTTCACTGTATCCGAGTTCACTATAACCGGAGTCAACTGTATATGGTACAGTAGTATATTCTAGTTTGTTGGTTTATGGCACATCACAAATGTTTGGAACAAATCTTAAAAAATGGGAGTAGGAAATTTTGGAAACTTACCTTTTTTCATTCCACACTCCCTTTTCTAGGTATTTGTTTAAGGATTTGGGGAGAGGAAATGCTATTCCAGATGGGGGCTCTTTTTGCCAGGCAAGAAAGGCCAAGGAATATTTCATGTGGTCACAAAGCAGGTTAGATTCTCTTACAGCAGGAGAAGTTGATATACATGCAGGAGATGGATCTGGAAAGAGAATTTGAATCCAAAAACAAAAGGATTAGATATCCTAATCCTGGCTTGTACATTACTTCACAAAAACATTTCATTATTATTCTTAATAACAATTGTAAATTTGAAAATCATGATAATTACAAACTTTTAACACCATCTTATTAGTTTGATACCATTTGTAACAATAAGTTTCATTGAATAATCAATTTTAAAGTAAATGAAACTTTAATATTTTCTATCAAGCATTTTCTCGCATTCACAGTTCAAGATTCAATTTCTGTTCCTTTTTCACAACATGAATGTTAGAATTTTAGTTTTAGTGGGCCATTTAGTGGTTATAACACAATATTTTTTTATTTGGAAAACAACCATAACCATTTCAAGAAAATGATAATGACCATATGACACGCTTCCTAAATCTACGAAACACATGTCCTGGACAGTGTTATGAGCACTCCCTTAAGTAATTTTTTGCCCCCAAAACTGTCCCAGTCTTATATTAAATTACTACACATTACTATCAAACAATTCTTTGTTTTCATAAATAATTATAAACTTTTCATGATTTTGAGTGATCTACTATCAACTATGCAGCATTCAGAGGATTGACAGAACTTCCCTCACGGGACATTCTTTTTCAAAATGGCCAATAAAATATAGAAGTTTCGGAAATCATGCAAATAATTATATTTTTGGATTCAGCATGGTATAAAAACACAAAAATATTGTTTTGGGGATTCTTTCGCAACATTATTTTTTTATCTAAAACTAATTCAATTATTTAACTGTTTTAATAAATTTTCTGGTATTGTTGCATTAAAAAAATTCCAAGTTAAGACTGTACACATTAAGTTTAGTTTAATATTTTGTTAACACTATTTACTGATGTCAAGCAAGAGAAAAATTGCACAGCAAACATTTTCGAGGGCCCTGCAAGGCCATAGAGGGCATAAATGGGTAAAAATCTTTTGCTTGAATTTCTCCTTTTGCTGCAAAAGGGAATGTAATTCCTTTGATATTATCCTTAGCTCAGGAGTATGGCTACAGAGGTGTCTGAATTTGGTGATCAACTGGAAGTTGGAGGCTGGCTCTTGCTGCTAATCTTTAAACAGTTCTGTTCGTATTTTCACAATTGATTTTTAAAAATGTTTACTCATTTATACCCTGTATAATCTTCCAGTAACCTTGCAAAATTTTTGTTGTGCAATTTTTCTGTTGCTTGATATCAGTAGATAGTATTAACAAAATATTAGATGAAATTTTGTGTATACATTCTTAGCTTAGATTTTTTAACACAATAATACCAGAAAATTTATTAAAATAGTTAAAAATTGAATTATATTTTAGACAAAAAATAAGGTTCGAAAAAATCCAAAAAAATGTTTTTTCCTATTTTTATATCATGCTGAATCTGAAAATATAATTATTTGCCTGATTTCTGAACCTTTGATATTTTGTTGTTTGTTTTGACAAAGAATGTCCCTCAAACAATAATATGTTTTGTAGTAAGTTGTTTAAGTTTCCAAACTGTTTTGAGGCATTATTTCAACTTTTTGAAAACCTTTCTGAAATCTTCCGTCAAAAATTATCCCTTTCTTGAAACAATGCCAGGAAGATGAAAATTCGTGTTAAACAATAAAAACTGAAGACAGAATTTAAAAGTTTATTTCGGGTATTTAGAAGAAATTGAAGGCAAAGTCACAAAATGGAACTATGCAGGGGATAACACAAAGAACTATGTTGATATGAAGGTTAAACAGTGGTGAAATATGAACACTTACCACCTGAGAAACTAATTGCAATCCTGCAGAGATATATTTCCTTAGACAAGGGGCACGAGTACCAAGAAAAGATTGTAGAACTGATGAAATTCAGGAATAGCAAATTAAATGTTACATGAATGAAGGAATTGCACCAAGCAAAACAAACTGATCATGACAGCTTCTGACATTTTGTCTTCAAATATATACAGAATGGTTGGAGAAGAATATGAGGATTTAATAAAAGATGGTATGACCAACCACAGAAGAACAAGCAATGGGCTTAATAATAAAAAATAATTAAAAATGGTTATAAACAAAGTACAGCAGACAAATTTTTCATATAATTTCAAGGATTCCTGATCTCTCTTCAGATACTCATATCAGTGACAAGGAATACTTTCAATCATTTACATTATTGCTCCTGACAAATTTTAGCTAATCATTGTAGCATTACAGCTCATATTTTTTAAATGACACAATAATGGTGATGTGAATGCTTTAGCCTATCTTTTCATTTGCATGATGATTTCCCAAAACATTAGCATTTTCTCTCAGCAAATCAAAAATAAAGCAATAAAACAATGGAAAATAATGAATTTGTTAATCACTAAAATAAGAATACTTCCTGTTTGCCAAGCAAAGTTCAAGTCCATGGCCTACCCTCAAAACATCTTTCTGGTTCTGCACTTTTAATAATGAAGAACAAAAAAATGAAATTAAGATTTTATTTATTGTTTTATATTTCCAGTCATTAGTTTCAGATCAGCAGTTGTGAACAAAAAGTGAACTCCCTGTTAAGTATAAACCAGGGACTACATAGAGGAAACAGTGCAAACAAATATGCCTAAAATTACGATAATACCAAAGAACAACATTTTTTTGATAACAGAAACAACATACAAGCCTAAATTAAAACAAATACTTTGAATGTCTTTTCCTCCATAAAATGATGAAACAACATAAAATCATGATTTCCTTGAATGACAAATCATTACATGTTGACTTTGTGACCCTAGTGTTAACCAGTTGTTCTTAATGTACTATAATACTTGTATACTGTATATCCATACATCACAAAAATAAGATATTTAGAATACTATCCCTTATGCAAGTCTACATATAATTTACAACGAGAAATATAGAAGATGGATGCAAGGATGTCAGGAGTAATCTTATTGTTTATTGTAAAATATTTCTACTAGGTACGACTTATTAAAAAATGTGAGATGAAAAGTTTTATTTAAGCATATGTTATCAAATTTGTATGTGATACATATACAAGCTTATCATTCTGTCACATCCAAATAATCAGAGGCTGCTGAGATTGTAACTGTAATCAGTTTATTTGTGATGATCAACTACAACAACTACAACCGTTCTTATAACAAATTATTCAGTGCTTTTATGTTTGGCATATTAATGAAACTCTAAATAGTAGATATTATTTAAAATTTTTTCTGACTTCATTCTAAATTCTCGCCCTGATGACACATTTTAAATTTCATTACCACTCTCATATTAAGCTTCTGGAGATTCTATGAATCTATATGTACAACATTCTTTGTAATATTCTGCACATTACATGAATAAGGAATTATAAATCATTATATTGTTTATAAATTTCAATTAAAGCATTCAAGAACATTATCAAAATATTCATGAAATGAAGAACATGCCTAATAACTTTTTCTGTAAATAATCTTACTGTAAGATAATAGTAACACGTTCCACACCTAAAAAAATATTCATTTCAACTACAGTAAACCCTCGTTCGCACAAACTCGCTTAACATGAATTTCACCATAAAATGAACAAAACTATGGACCCGGCAAGGGATTATGGTTATATGGACATGCATAATACGGATAACACAAATTTTTATTACAGCACTATTATTTTGGTCCTTTGGAATTCGTGTTAATGAGGGTTTACTGTATATATTAATTTGTTACAGTATAAACTCATAAAAGCCCAAACAAAATAATATTTTTACAAAATATTTGAAATACAATAATTTGATAAAACTGGGTTTTCAATTATTGTTAATGAACAACTATAAACACTTTTTCCAAAGCAATGTTTATTTCCTCATGACAATTAGAAAATAAAGTTGTTACATTGGTGATGTACATTCAAGGAATATCTACACTTACAATTAATCCTAAATAACATGAACTTTTTTAGTGATCATCAGGTACTGTGAAAATTATTTATGTCAATACATATATCTAGGGTTTGGAAAAAACAGTGCACAAAAGCAATTTTTCCAGTAATTTAGAGATGAGTCACTAATAAATATTTTTTGTTCATATAATTTTTTGATAATTTAACTTCTGAGTATTGGTTACATAATAAAATTAACTTAATAATATTTGCACTACATTAGAACATTTCAAGCATGTACAAAAGATACACATAGTAACTATTTTACAATTTGTTACATAGTAACAAGTCTATAAGCTTTCTACAATAAGAAAATATATTAGCTGTGTTTCCTGGCTAGTGAAAACATTACTATATAAAATTATGCTGTGAAAATTGTATAAATGCTTGCCAATATACAATCTGGTGATGTTCATTAAATAGCTTATTTCCATTAGAATGTAAAAAAATTACTACAATTACAGCTCTCATAACAGTGGTTTTATGTTTCTCCAGAATGAAGAAAACTAGAAAAATAACATTCTTCCTGTTTTATATTCCTATACACATCTTCAAAATTGTGATGTATCTCCTAGTACAGGACTGTTTATTAAACTCTCTCAGAGTTCTGACACCACAGCATTTATGCTTCAAACCGTATTTGAAGTATGAAAGTATACAAAGTAAAGATGAGTGGTTTCATTGTGTCTAGTACAACATTCAATTATTGTGTATATGACTAATAAAAAAGTTGAAATTGATTATTTTTATACCAATTAATCTATAAACAGAATTTTTCTGATAATCTACCTTGGTTATTTTAAAATATTAATTTCTGAGACAAACAAAATATAATTAAAAATTGCCTTCAATCCACAAACTAGGCATAATGTGGTTAAAAAATTAAAACTTATATAAGAAGCTAAAAAAAACATTTTTTTTCACATGTATCAAGTACTCCAGATAAACTCATTTAAATCCAATGAAAAACTTGTTTTTCTTTTAAATTTCAATTATGATTTTTAACATGAGAAATGTTTATCCCTGGGGGCAGTTTTGACTATCTTAATCCACTACCCCCTTTGTCGACTATTTCTACATATGGGAAATAAATGTCACCAAAATTCTTTCTGTTTTTGATTTCTAACCTAAATTTGAGATAATTTTGGTAGTTGTGCCAGGTCTTTCATAGACTTTTAAGTTCCAGTTTAAATAATCTTTGTTTTATTTGAAATGAAAAAATATGAAGTTGGCTAAAAATATAAGCAATTTAACAAGTGTATACTCAACTGACTAGATACTATTACGTGGGCATAAATACTGCTGAGAAGCAAATATGTTTCTAGCAACATTACAATAAGTTTTGAAAAGCACCAACTTAAAATCCTATCTAGAGCTGCGAAATTTTCCTTCAAATCTGTAAAGCAAAGGTCTCTATTTTTGGTAGTGAAGTGTTCAATGCCATACTTAGCCCATTCACTGAAAAATACAAAAACCACAACGTTAAATCACTAACTACAATATTTACATCAAACTAAATCTTAATGAAATCATAGCTTATTATAATCTTAATGAAATTGTAGCTTATTATAATTTTAATGAAATCAATGCAAGTTCACAACCATTTTATGGACATTATTTTGTCAATAGTCTCCCTTATTAATTTTGCTTAATACGTTTCATTACAGTCCCCATAATCTGAATAATTTCTCATAAAATGTGCATTCAATATCACACACTAATTTGAATTATTCAACTTTTATTCAATGATCACTACTATTATAAATTATAGTTTTGACATTCATAATACCCACAACATTGCAGTAACCATAAAAATAAATTAATGCAAAGTCATTGTCAAAATGGATATTATTCTGTACAAGATTAGTAATAGCAAACTATTGAGGGATCATTATAATTTGTCCACACTATTGCAATAAATACAAAACTATGATGATTTTAATATTATTAAAATATTAATATGGTCATATATTACGCCACTGTGCAAACTAGGCACAATATATTACTATACAAACATAAAGGAAATATTAACAAGCAATATTAATTTCTACAAAATTAAATACCCTTGGGTCGTTATGCATCTATTGACAATCCTTTGTTGATGGCATGAGAAATGGGGATTGCATCTTTTGTAATAGTATTAATATTTACATCATGATGATGTTGAAGACCAAGTGCTGTTATTTAACTAAAACTACATGAAAATGCAGAGAATAAAATGGCTGAATAATATTTAACAAATCATAATACGATTAATAGAATTGTGAAATTAGAACACACTTTGCTTTAATAGTTTATTGACTGATTAGCCATTCTGGGCACAACTGTTACGGTCAGTCCTGTAACTGTAGAGCATGTTTTATCATAGAAGTAGACACGATCTTAGGGGGAAGTGGTGGTGAGATCCGGCACTGACCTATGTCAGTTAGAGTGAATTTTCCCCAACCAAGTATCTCGCAACAGCGACCCACCACCCCAGCTGGGACAAGCTCTAAGCTCCCGACTGGTCTCCCAACATGCAATGTAGTGCTTGAAAGTGTAAGTGTGGGTACGTATGGGGTGAGGAAAGGAAAAGGAGGACACGCAAGAGGAAGTAAAGATCACACAGTCCATGGCTCATTTATTAGGGTATTGCTTTGGCATTCGCCTGGTGTTGATCAAAGAAACCACACTGGAATACTACCAATCAGAGCAGCTGACTGCTAGGATACTCTTCCTGGCAGTGGCTGAACTCAACCTAGCTGACAAGATAGATTTGAAAACCTTGCCAACATCAGGACTCGCACCCAAGACCTCCTGGTCAGAAGCACTGCAGTGACATCAGTCGATGTCCTGAGCCGTATTTACTGGTACTTTGTTTTAACATGTAAAGGAGCATTGGATTGTTGATAAACAAGGAGGGAAATCATTGTACGAGTATGTTGTGTCTGTGTGTGTGTGTGTGTGGGGGGAGAATGTGCTAGAGTTTCATGAGAAATGGAGGTGTGATACTCCACGGGCAGAGATTATATTTCTAACATGACAGTTTGGTAAGACAGTAGGAAAGTACAGTGAAACTCCGTTTTGCACTTCGAAGTTTTTCACGTTTATACATGGTTTTCTGTAAGTCCCGGAAGAATTCCTATACATCCCATGATAAATTATTTCCGATAAGCATTTTACGTTTAAAGGTTTTCCACGTTTGTACGTTCAAAATTTAAGTTCCTTTAAGATCGTATAACGTCTAAAACGACGTAGGTGACGAATAAGTGAGAACATATACGTTATCGTAGAGGAACCAACAGAACTTGTGTTGAATTCAGTATTCAGGTTGTTTAATTACGCGATACGCAGGGCATTTCAACTGGTATCAACTCATTTTCGAATTTTGGACAAAACTACAGAACGAACAAATAGGACAATGCCCGGTGCAGCATTGCATAATTTTCAACAATATTGCACGACAAAAATTCGGCGCCTTTCAAGGAAATATTGGAACTCAAGATAATAAAAGACTTATAATGACTACCTGGCCTTTGTCACACGAGCGTTGCGTTGACGCGCGTCAGCTACGCTGATGACGTCAACTGCGATGATGCGTGGCCCACGAGAGGGCCACGTGACGATGCCACTGCGCACGAGTCACGTAGCGCGCGTCATAGATTAACACTGTATCTTATGCGAAACTGCACACGACCGCTTTTCAAAACGCGCGTCGCCCAGAGGTCGTCGCGAATTATCCTGACTATCATTGTACCTTCAGCTGTGGGCACAACGCATGTCGCTAAGAGCGCTCGTGTGCCGTTTTGCATTACAGTTACAATGTTTATCTACGGCACGCGTTAAGCGACTTTTGTGCCCAGGTATTGTCGCAACTGACGTCATCAGCGTAAGGTGATGCGCGTCAACGCAACGGTCCTGTAACACAAGCCTAAGGACTGGCTGCGTAAAGTGCGAATATCAGTGCTATCTTTTCCACAGTGTGTGCCTGTGTTTGGCCCACGTGTCTTCTAGCAACAAAATATACTTCAGCTTCCGGATCATTGACCGGTACTACTTGAGCTTCCGATATCGATCAGGTTTTTGTAAAAATTTTCGTGATTCATTGAGCAAATGCTGAGATGGCCCCTTGTTTCACTTCTGGAGATAAATGTGGCTTTACCCTTTGTTAGGAGTAGAGCCGGGGGAGTGGTAGGTGTTGAGCCGGGGGGAGGTACTTGTTTGTTAGCAACACAAAAATAAAATAAAATCTGCAGTTTGTTTACTAATGCAAATACGTTTTCTATAACTTGGGAGCAAAAATGTCTAGGTTTCAAAGTTGCTAACTTCGCTTCTTTTGAAACTTTTAATCATCATTCAACTATTTATAGTTAAAATGTTGGGAAATCTCTTCTGGAGCTCAAGAAAAGGTGGGCAGGATGTGTGGTACTTCTTCCCTATATGTCACGTAGTCTTTACTGTTCTTTGACTAATTAAACAAGAAATTTGGAGCCGGAGCCGTTTTTGTGAAAATTTTGAAAATGGCCGGGGACTTCATGTAAAGTACCCCCAAATTTTGAAGAAAGACATTCAAAATCTCAGAGCTTGGACAGGCCAGATGGGGAGGGGTTTCTTCAATGTGGGAAAAAAAAAAAAAAAAATGTACGCATGGTTTAGGCGCTAGTGTTGTTCACATACACCGGACGGACGGACGTTTTGCTTTCAATTGGTTTTTCGGTATGAAAGAGGCACAAATCAAGGATATACCACGTGCTAGGTTTTTTTCTTAATTTAGCAATTGGATTTATCCACTTTTTCGTTGTCTGGGCCGGTAATGAATTTTTTCTGGCGAAAATCCGCCGTTTTTTTCGCGCAAGCCTTACTTTCCCTATACTATGTATATTACTCCGTATATGCGTACGTATACGGGAAAGTAATAAAAACTGATGCTCGTCCAAAAGAGGGGCACGCCAATGTAAAAATAGTTTTTGTTTTGCTCGTAATATTCAATTTCAGTTTTTCTCACTTTTACGTTTTTTCCCTTCAGTCCCCTGAAAAACGTATAGGAAACTGTATTTCAATGGCGTTAATGTTATAGAAAATTAGTTGAAATGCTTCAAAATTACAAGGAGAAGGAAATATGTGCAAGTCGAACACAGTGGTGGTTTTCACATCACAGAAAACAATAAGTAACCTTGCATGCAGTGGTGAGAGATATTGCATCGCAAAAGTTAATTCTTTGCAAATAAAAGCAGCAAATGTGCTTAGTAAATTTAAAAAGGAGTACTTAATTATGTTTGTTAATTTGTTTGTGTAAGTAATAATTTGTTTTTTATTTTTCTTTATTTCACAGTTAAAGAAAAATTTGTTAAACTAGCGTACCCGTGTGAGAACGCTCGCATGTTAAATCCCACACTTTCCCTATCCATTTGTCTATCCTTTCTATAAAGGAGAGGAACTACTAATGTACTTACAGAATATCAAACAAAATAACAGTGCAATTGATGTTTGAAACAAATTTTCAATTCAAGTTTATTAAACATTATAGAGAGATGGTCTTGGAACAATTCTTACTTCTTTAAAAACAACATTTGAAGAAATGTTTCAATCTTCCTTGAGAGTTACCGTTTCGTTTTTCTTGATAGTCAAATAATTGAAAAGGTTTTTACTCTTGAGAAACCCAGGTAAAGTAGTGCGAAAATACCAGATCGGGCAAGAAAAGACCTACTCATTGCAATATTATTTAACTTTCCTTGATTTGTTATGAAGAACCGAGTGGGTTTTAGAGAGTCAGGATGCCAGCTTTCTGGGGTGAGAAAATTGAAAAATTATTTGTATACTAAAAAGTACTGAATTATTTTCTACGTCCTTACGTACCTCAAGAAAAGCAATTCCGAGCCAAAAAATAATCAAACTAATGTTTTCACCTTTGAGTACTAAATACCATTTGTTAGCATTAGAAACAATTTAGTAGGCATTAGTAAGCCCACTTCGGTACATGGGAATGTTGCTCAAACGATGTTTGCATTTTTAATATCTTAACGAACCGACACCTTGAGTTTAATATCAAACGGTGTTTTATTTACAATATGAGTCTGCAGCTGCGCGTTGGTGTACATACTTCCAGATACCGCCAACATTAAAATCTTGTGTTTGGACTGCGATCGTTGGCAGTTGTCGAGTGACTTGCACTATACTTTCTATAATTTTAAATTTAGTTGTTTTTTAATTGATTCACGTAGTATTGTAGGCTAGCACGTTTTGATTTTTGTTTTCCATTCATTTCAAGCTATTTTACTTTAGCTACTTTAAAAAGTTTGTTCTTAGAGTTGTGCCATAGCACAAGTTTTCCCCCACTACCTCTGCGTACCCGTGCGAGAACTCGCGCATGTTAGACACCGCACTCATCCCTATCCTTCTATTTTCATTCCAAGAGGGAAAGTAGTTAACGAAACGTGTTTATTTGTTTAAAATATATAAAGGTAACTTGCAATGTACTAACACAATTACAAATAAAAATAAAAAACAATGCAATTAATATGTAAAAGAAATTTTCAATAAATATTTATTCAGTATCAGGAAGAATTTGCTTGGAACAATTCCCCAAACTTACTTAAAGACATTTGAAGTAACTATTCAATATTCTTTGTCAGTTAGGTTTTAGTTTTTCGTGATAGTCACAAAAATATTAGCTTTTTACTTTTGAGAAAGCTACGTGTCTGAACCCGTTGACTTGAAAATTTCATCAAATGATAACTAAAATATTGGTACAGGTAAAACACAAACACAGTCTTCACTCTTCACTGAACACCTACATCCCTCCACAATTAAGTAAACAGCACTTACAGACCATGAAAAAACGTTAATTGAATAGTTTCACTACACGCATAAGAAACAATCGTCATAGGTATAGGTATCAAGCAACTATAGTAGTACTTCTAGTTGTTGCTGGAGAGCAAATCTTGAATTAATGATTATGCAAATAAACCTCGTCAGACTGCACAAACTACGGTGTTAACAGAAAGCGTAAATAAAGATTGTCGAATCTAAGCCTTCTAAGCGAGTCGCCCCAAAAATTGCTACCTGCAGGAAGGGCTGAAATATTGAGGTGGCCTTGATAGTATTGAAGCATGGAACCGAAAAGTTAATTAAATGGATCGGTGAATATCTCATCTTGTAGATTATGGTGTGAAAAACATTTCTTAGAGGCCGTTGGCCTCAAAATTTTACTTTTTAAGGCTCTAAAACGCTTTGTTTATGAGTTATTTGCTGATATAAGTTGACATGTGACGCGGGTTGCATTTTACATGAATATTTCGACGCGTTTTTTAAAGAAATCTTCCATATTTTTAAAGTCAAAGTGGAATTCGTCACGTCTCCGTGAAATTCTCTCTCTTTACAGACCTCATTTATAAAGATTGGTTGCGTGTGAGAGCCGGAACCCAAAGGTATACTACTGAAATAATACAGGAGACGATGAAAGTACATACTATGTTCAGAATGGTAATGTTACACTCATTATTTTGTTTGAGAACAGAAAGTAAATGCTTTCTTAGATATCAGTGTAATTGAGATGCTTATTATGATTATTTCATAGAAAAATTACATCAATTTGTGAGCATGATTTCTGGAGCGAATATATTTTCAGTTAAGCTGCAAAAGCTGAGTTACATCACGAAGTATTTAATCCGATTGGTTAGTGGTTATCTAGTACGGATAACAAAATAACAATTTTATCTTTAGGGATGGCTGTTCTTCGAAGTCTTTCCTTGTCCAGAGGTTGCCTAGTTTTCTGTCAATTTATGCATGTATTTGACATTAATAATGTAGTATAAACAGGATACCAAATTATGTGAGTTCAAAACTGCACTATTTTTTAAATACTAGTTTAGTAATAATTTTTGCATTCTTAAATTAGAAGTGTAAATTTTACTTACATTCAATAGGAACATAAGTTACCTATACAAGCTGTGCATTTTTTAGCCTTTTAGAGTGTGAAAAAAAATGTTTAAACATTATCACCACCTTTCAGACTACAACCTTCCAACAAAGGTTAATAAAAGAAAAGGTTTTTATTAATATGCACGCACACACACACACACAAAATAAAAAAAACAACAACAGAAACCCTAGTTTGCTTAAGAGGAAATCTGCTCCTCTATAGACTAATTCAAAGAAAAAAGACTGAAATTTGTATTAATTACTAAGTACCTCAATGGTATTTACAATTCATTAACTCAATGGCTCATTTGTGTTACACAAAGAGTTGGTTCCATGATGACAAAGTTGTTCACACATTTACAGAATATCAAATAAATCTGAATCAGACAAAAAAATCTATGGCCTTAATGAAATTATTGCTATACATTCTGAAGAAAGAAAGAAAAGAAAAGAAAAGAAAAGAAAAGAAAGAAAAAAAATGAATAAAAAGTACTCACAGTGAGTAAGTCGATTACTCTCTACAGATGATTGGAGCACGGATCCTAGAAAACAGTGGCACTTGATGTACATTTCAGTCATGCCTATAAGCTTGGCATCTGACACCACATCCACTCCCAAGCACCACAAATCACGCAGCTCCAAGGACAGTTGCACCATCTGCACAGTACAGTACAATGACTTTTTACCCATTATCTTTCTGACTTGTACAGTTACATCAACCTTTAGTAATTGAGGAACAACTTTAAGAATTGGACAAGTCCACTTTAAGACCTGGACCACCCATATTTATTTTTATACAATGATTAAGGTTCCGACTCAAGAGAGAGAAGCATTAGTTCTCTTTCTCGATTCCTTGTGGTCAAGGAGAGCAATCACTCTCACACTTTTTTAATTTGTGTACATCGTGTTAAACATTATTACAAAAGAAATGTCTGAAAAAGTAAAACATTCACATTACTAACTTAAAAACCAGTAGTGGAACAGAATGGCACAGACTTTCTTGTACTAGTTTGTTTTCTAATTACTCTGGTGTGGGCTAGCTTTTCAGCTTTGCTTCACCCTCTTCCCAGTTGCCATCTATCACTATCCAAAAGTAAATTTTTTCACAATTTCTTAATCTTTCAATCTCCTAAAGGTACAACTAATATGAATTTAAGAATATTATAGAAGAGTAAAATCTCGTCCTACATGGAAACTTTTGTTGAAAAATTTTGAGCTTTTTTTGTTCGAAGAAAATGCCATTTAAGTGTCTCTGTACATGTGAAATTTGAAGCTCTTTTTCACAAAAAAATGTTTGAGTTTTGGAGAAACTCCAGTGGAAACCATTTGAAGCACTGTATTCACAAATCCAACAATGCATACAAATCACTGGTAATATAAATATTAACGGCATGACAAATACAATCAAACCTGTTGAAAACGGAACATATGTACATGTAAACTTCTGTGACTCGAGTCCATGACTTTTTGGCTGTCCGGGTGATGCTGCATCATTGGCTGAAGGGCAAACGTGTCGCACGCTCCTTCAGGGCAATTAGGAAGCATTGTCACTGCCCTGAAGAAGCCTACGACATCACAGGCGTATATAAGAAAGTAAAAAACACCACACTTTCAGTGTCAGGGATCCCAAAAAATGCATTTCTGTTGAAATCCTAATATTGATTTTCCACAGCATTACATTACTTTCTCTATTCAATGTACTCTGAACAGTTTTCAATGGTTTCTCCAATCAACAAGTGAATGCCAGAGCAATAGCCTTAAAAATGGGCCACGGACTGTGCGTGGTAGTGCCTTGTTCTTCCTTTTCCTACTCTCTCCTCTTACACACATAAAGACTAAAAAGGACTATATTACCAAACATGTCAGGAGCTTTGGGCTTGTCACAGCTGGGGTGGTGCCCCGCTGTGGGACATACTCACAGGATGGCAAGCTGACTTGAATGCGACACTGTTTCTCAACATCTAGCAGGAGAGAACATCATCACTTCTTGGGAAAATTCACTACACTACTGAGACTACTGACCATAGCAGTTGATAGCAGTCTAGAAATATCAATCAATCAATTGAAATTATGCTTTCAAATTTCCATCTCTAGAGAACGGATCTTTCCATTCTTTTATAAATTTACTAAACAAAACAAAAACGCCATCTTTTAATTATCTTTATTGTGATAAAAAATTTTAGGAGGGTAATGAAAAGCCCAAATCCTTTTATTTTTTTCAGTCAAAGAAGGAAGTGAAGAAAAATACAATTCATACATGGTTACGCATATTTCTTGATAAATACTACAATAAAACTAGTGAACTGACTGACACATGGTACCTTTAGTGCATTAGAGTAAAGGCTTGCATAGTTTCCATCCTACAGGAATCTCTTGTCGGTGGGGCACCGCTACAATCAGGACAAGCTCGAAGTTCCGAAGTTCCCAACTGGTCTCCTAATATGTATGGTGGCATAATTCATGTAAGTGCATAAGTAAGGAAGGAAAGAGGAAGAGACAAGAATGGGGAAGGAAAGGTTGCATGCAGTATCTGATCTGTTTGTTGGGGTAATGTTTCCGCATTTACCTTGTATTCATTGGGGGGAAAAAAAAAAAAAAAAAAAAAAAAAAAAAAAAAAAAAAAAAAAAAAAAAAAAAAATCCATCAGAGCAGCTGTCCTCTAAAATTCTCCAACAGACAGCATTTGAATTTCACCTAGTAATTTAGCCTGTGTCGAAAATATGTCGCCCTTGATACTCTAATCTTAGTACCTAGTCAGAGACAGCGGTAATGTTGGCTCTCAGCTAATGGGGGACAGGTTATTTGTTGAGAACTATATGTGTTTATATTATCTATTAGTCTAGTGGAAGTAATTATACTGGTCATAATATCAATATGATGAGTATAAGGAAGACAAGCTTAAACAGTAGATTAAAGAATTTCTTGAAAGTAAAATAATTCACATTTATGGAAACATCAACTGGTTAAAATGTATTTTACAAAAGCAAGCACAGGAAAAGAAAAAAAAAAGGGGGGGGGAAGGGGCAGAGGAATCCCTGAAATGTTTTCATGCAAGCACAGATTTTGAGAGTAGCCACTCTACAAGATAAAAAAGGTTTTGTAATTCTTTATAAATACAACTGTTTTACTGCTTTATACTTCAATACTTATGTCTCCAATAACCTTCATAAACAAGTTGTCTGAGTCAATATTTTTTGGGAAATCCTACCTGGAGAATGGCTGTTTTAATGACATCACTACTCTTTGGTTGCAGGCAATGTGTGTGGACAAGAGCAACATAGCGGTTGTGTGCCTGCAGAAGTGTGTCCAAGTCCGTAGCGGCAGCCAAATCACGTTCCAGCTCCAGTCCCAGGGAATGCAGCACCTGCCCCATGAGGTAAGTGTGCACTGAGCCCACTGAATGAAGCAGCCAAAATCGTAACAACTGCAAGCAGCGAGCACGGCAACGCAGACCTGGATCCTCTGAGGTATTGGCATTGTTTTTCACAGTTGTCAAATCTGTGGAGAGGAATCACAATTTGTTTGCTATATCTACATGTCTACCACTTCTTAGTCAGTTTTATTCCCTATCTGGGTGCATGTGAATATGTATTAATTAAGGAGTAAAACATTGTGTAATTGGCACACTTGAAAACTTAAATTTATGGGAATGAAAGAAAGGAAATTTGTTCAGTGGTAATAACATATTTCCTTGATGGGCGCTTCCCATTTTTTGGTTGTGATCAATCCATTCAAACTTCTTGTGAAAGTAGGCAAATAAAAAAGTGTTTTTGTTGCCTTGCTTTGTAGGCTGCTACTGTGACAAACATATAACATAATGTATTTGCATTTGTAAAATCAAAAGTAAAGAATTCAGAAGGTAAATTCAGAACAATTAAAAAAAAATAAGGTTTTTAATATTTTTTTTCCACCAAACCTCCAAAAATATTTGCCCAGGCTAGAATATGAACTCAGGTGTTTAGGTTTAGTAAGCTGTTCATGTAACCACTTCAAGCTAGAGAATAAACATAACAACCTTCCTGATTCTTTTTAAAGAAAGTTGAATGTTTGCAATTATTGAAAATTCAGAGGTTTTAATGAAAATTGAACAAATTCAACCAAAAAAAGTTGCAGAATTCAGAAAATCTTGTTTACATACATTTTTGGAAGTTTCATGATTTCACTCAAAATCCCAAAAAGCTATTATTTTCAAAAACTTTTACTTGACATGATTTAAAAATCTAATTTTGAGGAACAGATTTCATTAAGAAAAAAATTCTTCTTCAATATTATCATTGTAGAAAGATGCCAACAAAATTTTAATCTTTGACAATTTTCGAAAATTCAAAGAATTCAACAGCAATTGGACCTGCGCAATTTTCATTGAGGTTTCATGTCAAGTACTTCCCAAAAATAAAACTATCAGTTTCAAATTCAATGGACCATGACATTAACCAAATTGATCAAGAAAAATGTTGAAAATTCTGAAAATGGTTAGCTGCCCAGTCAGATGAACAGATGTTTTTCCGTAAACAAATTTGTTTGTATCTAAGACCCATATTGGTCGATTTTGACAAAATAACACATTACAGGAAGTAATTTACTCCACATACGAGCAGAAATTTCCTTTTGTGGCATCAGGAATTCTCAATCAAAGTTTTTCTGATGAACAATCACTGCTTTTTGCTACAACATTACATAACTTTGTACTGCAATGCGACTATTTTATTAGTGTGCCGCAATTGTGGAAAATTCTGCTCGTCTGAAAGGCCCTCACTCGCTGGGGAACGGTGCACTCAACTCCCTTGGGAATTCTGTAGAAGGGAGGTTTTCAAGGTTTCGGCCTGGAAAGCATGCCTTTTGCAGGGTGTGACCTTGGAAACCTCCTGTCCACAGTGTTCGCAGGAGAGTGAGGGCCCATTGCCCGAGCAGGGTTTTCCACAATCAAGGCATACTATTAAAATAGTCTCACTGTATATTCGGATATGTGAGGAAGTGTCTAAGTAAATGTAAAAATCTTGTAAGACACTTGGTGAATTCATTTTCATTCGTACCTGAGAAACGAAGTGCTTCTAGAGCCCATAAAGCCCACTTGACCTTCAACAAAAACTGGAAAACTGCATTGTAGTATTCCATATTTGTAGGAGAGAGAATGACAGTCAGTGGCCATTCAACCTATTGGGACAGTAAGAATTCACTTATTTCATACTTTTGACAAATAAAGGACAACAGAAATTCAGAAACAACAAACTTACAGTGTACTTGATATTTATTTCATCCATTACACTGGGAGTGCCATTTAATTTAGCATCTTCTCTAACAACAACAGAAAACTTTGAACTGTGATCAGGATATCGTAAATTAATGCATTCTTCCAGTTCAGCAGTCATTGTGTAGGAATTGGACCAGAATACACTATGCTCTGCCTACAAACAAAAAAATAGCACAAAAATGTTTTCTTCACTATAATATCCAGAATGATAAATACAAAGTGGAGCTGTCAAGACTTACATCTTTAAAGAGAAAAATACAAAATCGATGCATTATATCACCAGCTTCCATTAAATAGATAGCTCGAAGTAGAGCCAAATGAGTAGACAAATTGAACTCTTGTAAAAATATTGTTTTTGCAAGAAAGCATGCAGCAGCATGTTTTGCATCAATGAGCTGTGAAATAATACGTTCCATCACAGGTTTAATGGGAATAAGCCCACAAGTTGAATAGGTTCCCAGTCTGTAAAAATGTCCAAATATTAGAATAGGAAGACAATAACAATCACTAATACTTCAAGTTTCCAAAAAGAGTAAACTTATTTGAAGAATTGTGTAGATGATTTGAGTATTACATCTTCAGACTAGTGATGCTACAACAGGACATACTTTCCTGCATTATTTGGAATGGCAATGCAATACCCTATTTGAACATGAAAAAGTGTTTCCAAACAGCAATTTTTTTTCATGCTTGGATTCAAACTCAGGTTCTCAGATTTAGCATGTCATTTAAGTTACACTCCCCACCAGCCCCAGAGGAAAACAACCTTCTTGCTGCTTTAAGAAGAAAAATGAACATTTGCAGTTGCAATTTTCAAAAATTCAAAGATTTTAGATATTATTTCAAGGTCTAATTTTAAAGAATGGAGTTCACTAAGAGACTAGTGGTGCTAAATATGCACATACTTCCTTATGTTATTTGTAATGGTTATGTAATATTGTAAGAATTCATTGTAACTAGCATACCCGTGTGAGAACTCTCGCATGCTATACCTCACCCTCTTCCTTATTTTTCCAATTCCGTATTAAGCCTGTAATATATATTTTTCTTCAAAACCCTCTTATACTCTGTCACTTCTTCTATGACACCTTGTAATTGATAACAATATAATACACCCTTGTCAATACAAAATATTCTTATTTCATATTATTATCGAGTAAAGAGGTACATCCATGTAATTCAATTACATAGAATATCAAGTAACTAGTAATTTCACATATAGTTGTAGATTTTACAGACTCTGAACAGGTGGGGTAGAATCGAGAAGCATCAAACCAGCAAAAATGTAATAGAATGGTCAAGAAGATCTCATCCTGTAGATTATGGTGTGATGAATGTTTCTTTGAGGCCTTTGGCCTCGGAATTTTAGTTTTCAAGGCCCCAGAACATTTCATTTAGGAGTTATTTAACAATATAGATTCAAAAATCCTTATGTGTGTTGTGGGTTGCATTTTACGTGAATATTTAGATGCGTTCTTTCAAATGAATCCATATTTTTAAAGTCAAAGTGCAATTCATTATGTCTTCATGAAGTTCTCTTTCTTTAGAGACTTCATTTATAAAAATTGGTTGCATGTGACAGCCACAAAGGGAAAGTGAACACTGAAATAATATTGGAGATGAAAAATTAGTACTTCTATATTTATTTACTTTTTCCAAAATACGCAAGAAAAATAGAAAATGGGTAAACTAAAAACGCATTAAAGTGTTTAAAATTACTCTCGGCAAGCCTTGTACAAACACAAATCTTTGTCAATCAGGCCCTAAAATGGATTTGGAGTGGTTGAATGAAAATTCTACCACTACAGAAATAATTACACTGGTCTTCTAAACACATAAAGAGTTCTTTTTGAAATATAAAATATGTTCCTAGTATAAACATTATTTACGAAGTATCTGTGCTCAAGAGAAGTGGTACTGTACAGCCAGAGATGAATCTCATAGGCGTGTGTGTAACACAGAACATCCCCCTCCAAAATCACAGTAACACAATGATCTGTAGAAAATATTGGTTTGTTTAAGATTGAGTTATGCAGGGACGGTATGAAACATGAGCAAGTATGTGATTGAAATTACTTCTGCTTCACAAACATTTGCTCATCCTAGATTCAGAGTACACGGTTTCAAAGAAGCAGGGGGCTGTAAGATTCACACTTCATGGCAAAGGTCCAGTGATCATGCAAAATATTCGTTTGTAAGAAAGATGATTCCAATAACATATATATAATTCACATCTGAAATACTCCATTTTAATGCAGAAATATATTAAAATGTAACAAATTATGTAGCAATGAGTAAAATTTGTAAAAATAAAAATAGTTCTAACTCATTCAGAATATCTTGTAAACTCTAAAAAATGTTATTGAATGCAGGTAACTATTTCCAGTAAAAATATGTATTTACATGAAAATTTATTCTCGAATTATAATACTATTTGAATATACACTTGTGTAATTTTTTAAAAAATTACAAGGTTACACCAAAATAAGGTTTATGCCAATGCCATGCCACTGAGTGCATTTAGCTCTATTAATTCAAAATGTACAAAAATGAAATTTTGAACTATTTTTGAGAGAAAAAAAAAGAAAGTTATTTTACTGTCTTTATTTCTTCTGTAAAATGGTGTGAAAATAACTCATATCATGAGAAAATTGTACAAAACACAATCTAAAAATATAATTTTGAAGAAAAGATTTCGTTAGGTTGCATAAAATTTCTTTTAAAAATAGCATTCAAAACATTAAAACAGAAATGAAAACAATAATATTAATTAACATATCTCCAAAAAATTATTTGTCCTTTTCAGTCACTAATAAAAGAGATTTAGAAAAAATGAATTTTTTAACTTACTTTCTAAATACCTCTCCTATTGAGCTTAGATTTTCTATATCCCTTTTGTTAGGTGGTCCCTTGAATGATAAGTGGTCTTTGAAGGCCTGCATCATATAGTTATCTTTCAAGTTTTCCAACTGATTGGTAACTTCAGATATAAAAGGATTAGACATCATGTTGGTTTCTTGGAACTCCAAATCTTCAGTTACAGCAACAATTTCCATATCTGTTGTTGTAGACTTATTAACCATTTGTGCTATCTCTTTCTCAAGAGCTTCAAGAAATTCAGCATACATGCGTCCTGCAATAAACAGGTACCACTAACATTAAATTCATTGTAAATGTAAAAGACAAGATCCAAAACCATTTCTTGAAATTTGAAATAGAAAATAATACTTTTTCTTGAATATACCAAATGCATACAATTTAAAATAACGTTAGTCTTTATTTCTTTATTCATCATGTTAATTATTTATCCTTTATCATATTGAAAAGTGAATTTCTTTTGCAATATCTCCAGAAAGCAAAATAACTCATAAGAATGTTGCCTTGGGAGGTGGCAGTGGTCTTCCCCTGCTGGATGGCAAGATCAGCAGGGCACTCCCCCAGCCAGGACATGCTCTAAGCTCCCAATTAGTTTCCCAACATGTGTGGTAGTGAAGTACATTTTAGTGTGTGTGTATGTAAAGGAAGAGGATAAGACAAGGAAGAAAAACGAAAGATTGCACATGGTCCATGGCCCATTTGTTACAATACAACTCTGGCTTTGCCTGGTGTTGATTTGAAAAACCATGGAAAACTACTGATCAGAACAGTCAGCCACTAGAGTTCTCCTCCACACAGCCACTGAATTTGACCTAGCTGACAAGCTGGTGTCAACAATTCTGCCAGTCAGGTCTCGAACGTACGACCTCCTGGTTAGAGGCATTGCAGTGACGTCAGTTGATGCCCTGAGCTACCTCTCGCAGTTTCTCATTTAAATCCTTTGTGACCCACTGCTTTGTAAATGGACAATTATCAAAAATGAATTAAGAAACTTGGTAACTAAACAATAAAACAATATTTCACAATATACAAATGATTGAATCTTGTTCTATTACTAAAATTAAAATAAAATTATTTGACCATTCTATTTGAGCACCTTAAAAGTTTAAATTACATTTTCTCTATTTCTATCTTTTTATTTAATTTTTAGCCTTCATTTACTCCATTTTTTATGTATTTGGTCCATATAATCACTCACTTTTAGATGCGTGCTAAAATATGTAAATTTGAATCCTGCTCATAAATGTTCATTTCAGTAAAAAAAACTAAAAATGAACTTTTTTTAATCTCTTAACAGTCCCAACATTGCAATCCTTTATTTAGAAAATAAATATTGCTTTTTGCAGATTGCTTTGATTGTGTTCTACATTCTTATAAAATATTGCAATCTGCTTATAACTAAACTCCAGATTCTCATGTAATTACATATTATTTGTATTTCTATGTTCAGTTCTCAAAATCCTGATGTTGGCAAATCAGGGCAACCCTAAAACCATATTTACATTCTTTGCTTTATATTACATATTTTATACATTTTGCTTATATTTAAAATATTTTGCAAAACTTTTTATTAGTCTACTAATTTTCTTTATTTTGAAAAAACTATTTAATGAATTTTTAAAAATATTTTTATATAGAAAATCAGGATATTTTTTCTTACACTTAGGTATAATCCTAACATTGCAAGATGCCCACATAAAAACACAGTCAGAAACACGAGTCACGTTTGGGCTGACTTCCTTTTGCACCCCATATTGTGACAAATGCGTGTGAGTGAAGATGATATCTTTAGGTGTGGAAAGTATCAGTGATATCAAGTTTCTTGATGTTTACACCAAATTTATGAGGAATATTGGATGTCGCAGACAAGTAGCACTGTGAAAACAACAAGAGAGTGATTTTTTTCTTGTTATTGAGTTCCCATGTTTATACAACGGCTTTCAATGCTAAAAGAATTGAATCCAGTACGACAAGCAATATTTAACTTTAAAATTGGTTTATTGATAATTTTATTAAAAGAATTTCAAATTATGTAAATATATTTTGTTTGTTTATAATGTCCTACAAGTTGAAGAATATTTTGTTATTACATATATCTCCACTTATATATTCGTCACATATTCTTTTCATTTTCATACATATTTATGTACCATACTATTTTTCCACTTCTTACTACACATTTTCCCAGACTCTACTCACAACCACAGTCTACAAAATCATATATAGTTATAAAATGCAATTTTCTTATAAATTCTTAATGTTATGGAAGATGTACTATTTACAAAATGAGTATTACAAGTGAACAGTCTCATCTTTTCATCAATGACTGATTTATTGCAAATATTAAGGTATAAGAATGCAGATTCCCTCCCATTGAACACATCTTCTTCCTAATTGAAAATCAATGTCAGTTCGATTTACAAAGATTTTCAAAATATATGGCAAACTTGATTAATCATCTCATAGCCACAGGTTCTTAACTGGTATCAGAAATGACACAGGAAATATGATTTCCAAGAAGTTAACTACATTGTTTACACTTTACAGTACTAATAGATCATGTTGACAAATTTTAACAACTTTGTAAAATGCATCACTAAACAAACTTTCAAACAAGGAGCTAAAGTTTTTGAACTTTTGCAATACTTTCTGAAGAACAAAAATGAAAATAAATTTGCGAAACACAAAGCAGGAACTTTACCATGATTTGAATGCTGGGAGCGCATGTCATCCAAGCGATCAAGCTGCTGCAGCAACTGCATACTTCGTCCGGCATGCAGCACTCTATCTGAAATAACTTGCAAGAGAGGTAAGGCTCGAATTCCAGTTGAATTCAGTTCAGTCACATAATCTCTCATTACAAAATTGCTGCCCCAATTTTCATTGTCTGTTTCATTTCTTCTGCAAAAAGAGTGTGTCGACATGATAAAAACTGACTTCTGTGCCTAACAAAAACCTTTTTCATCACATAAATTTATAAATTAATATAATTTATCAAAGACAATCATACCTGGTAATAATAAATTCATTTCTGTAGTCATCTAGCCTTCCTTCTGTGAGCCAGACATCAATCATATCTACATATGGCCCAAATGACTTCAAAAATACTCTCAGTAGGATGCAAGGGGTATCACACTCCATGCACGATAATGCTTCTGAATACAGCACAGATAAAAGCCTACATACAAAAGTAAGAATTAGAAAAGATCTCTTTCAAAAACTAGAAATTTCAAAATCAACTAATGTCCAAAAATATACCAACCTCGCTGAACTGAGCCAATTTTCAGCTGCTTTCCAACCATTAGTTGCATTAACATGAACACTGTACACTGCACGAAGCTGTGACAATTTTGGAGCTAATTCCAAATTTAATGAATAGAGAGTATAAATATCCTCTGGGGGGAAAAAATGAAGAAATCCAATAAAAGAATGCAATAGAAACATAGTGCTGTTTACTTAACTGAATATTTAAAAATATCTCGTCTATATTCTATATAAATCTGTATTATATACCTTCAATATAATGCACTAAAATCAGGATAATTTAAGAACTGGTATTATTAATTTGTAATGTTAACTTGGATTTGGAAATAAATTACAAAATTAATCCACAAAAGCCATAATCTAAATTTGCTATTATCAAAAAACTGATTTTCTCTCACAAAGCCTTAGAAGTAAGTTTAGAAAGTCTGTTTTCAATATTTGCTACTATCTTACCTTGCGCCTTAACTTTCTTCTCAATACAGCAAGCCAGTTCTTGCAATTCTCTCAAAAATTCAATAATAGCAGATGTGTAGCATTCAAAAGTATAAGGAGGCAACTTCTGATTCATTTCTCCCGAATTTTGTCTATCCAATGGATATATTTCCTTTTGAAACTTTTGCAGTTGGTATAGCATATTAAAATATTCACAAAGTGGATTTAAATAACACGCCATGGAATCCTAAAACAAATAATTAGATAATCTCTTTATTTTTATTACTTTGCATCCAGTGTAATTTTCCACAAGTGGAAGAGAAAAAAAACATTGACACGAAAAAATTAAATGAAATTTCTAATGTTCACAAGACTTCATAAAACAAACAGTTTTCTCCTATGAATATGTAATGTACATATTTTGATAGAAATACACATAACAATTGTGCAGTATGAAATTGACATATTATCTATATTTAATTAATTTAATTTATAAAGATGAAAACCTTCAAACTTACGAAATTGTTTTTTAAAAAAAATACTGACCTTCGTCAAACTGGGAATTGTGATATTGGATTGAATAGAAAACTGTCCATTAACTTCTTGGAAAAGAGTTGTTGTGGTGGGTGCTTGCAACATCCATAATATTTCACGAACAACCTTGTATTCACTTATTGTAGATGTGGATTCATTACAGTATTTGTCCCTAATCCAAAACAACATTACAGTTGAAGAAACATAACTCACCAAGAAACAGTAATTAAATGACAAAAATACAACATAAGCTTACCATGTCTTTGCCAAATTGGCAGAAGGAAACACACTTTCCACCTTTTCTGCAAGTTGTTTTGTTCTCCACCATGGTGCCTGAACATTATTAGATATCCACTCTTCAGCATTAACCTGCCTCCCAAGCTCTTCTATTAACTGTTGTCTTTCAGTATCCCTTTTCTCCTCAACAGCAGGTACCTTTGGCACTTCTGGAACTTCAGGAACTCCTTCAGCACTGTCTTCAGGCTTAGCTGACTTTTCATCATCTGATACATCTTCCCAATCTTCCTAACATGAGAATATACAATTAAATTGCTGTTCTTCAAAATATATCTCCTCAACATTGTTACAATACTGCCAACAATAATTCTTACACTGTCAGAAGAACAGAAGTTAGTATTGAATTCCTCATTGCCTTCTTTGAGATAGTCACACAAATGAGAATAAGTAGTCCAATCAAAAGGTTTTGATGCATCCTCAGTTTCTTCTACCTTCGGTGCAGAAAATTTTTCATCACTAATATGACTTGTTGGATTATCTGCCAATTTCACAAGTAAAAACAGCACTGCCCATTGTACTTCCTAGAAGAAACATGTGAAATCTGAAGTAACCCTTCTAAAATTATGATGCAAACAAACTACATTAACAAGGAAAAAGACCCACCTTATCTTTGAATACATTGCAATTCATATATTTATTAAGCAAACAGTCCAAACGGCGAGATGCTTCTAAGTGGCCATGAATCATAAATTTTGTGACCATCCCAAACACTGAACGACGGACTGCATGACTATCCACAGACAGATAACGATGATGTAACAAATTTGAATATGCAAACTTTTCACAAAGCTCAAAATTTTCTGGATCTTCTTTTTCCTGCATACAAAGTATGTTTTACTCAGAATCAAATTTTCATTCAAATATAAATATTAAATATATATCAAATAATATAATCAAACTAAAATAATGTGCATGTCAATTAACCTTTACTTATTCTATTAATTTACTTAAAAGCTTATTCACTGACAATTTCCCACTCAAAATAATGCAATTTCTGCTGACAATTGATGCAGGTTATGTTTACTAGCTGTCAAAGTAAAACGTAAACAAATACTCCAAACAACAACATCACTTGCATGGTTCAACTATTAATAGTGTTATAACAGAAGATCAACTTACAGAAAATCCTGACAGAAGTGTAATCAGTTTCTGAACATCTGCGGCGATCAAATCTTTAGCTCTGCCCGCCATTTTGAGGATGGTGAGGCAAAGAGGTTGGAAAAACGTCGGGACCGGTCGGGGCCATATTGTACTCTCTGGTCGGGACTACAGAGATGTCCAGAATGACGTCACAACGTTTGGCGGGAAAGTGTTGGGTGGCAAGCTCTGGTGTGCGCTTTCGCGATTCCTAGAGAAATCGTAAGTTTTGGCTGTTTATGCGGTTGCCGAGGTTTGTATTTCTTATCGTGTTTGTACATACAGTGATATTTGCTTTCTTTCGGTTTGTTTAGTTTCTGGCTGCACGTCTTCACAAATTTATTTTAAAGAAACTGTATTCGATCATACTACGTAGCCAATACCAATTCATTTTGAAAATGGTGCGAAGTAAATATTATTATATCCTTAGCAATGATGCTAAGAAGCTAATTTATAATAAAATGAAATTAATTAAACATTTTGATCCTTTTATCGGATATGATAAAAGTCATTGCCAAGACGAATTTCGGATCCCTGTGTTATTCGATTAAAGTGACTCTCCGTATATTTTTATGGTGTTGGCTCTTGAAATATTTGTTTTAGACTTATAGGATTAATTATTTTCATTGAGAGAATATTTCATACATTAATCGTTTGCAAAAAAGTCCAGGATGTCTGTTATGTCGCGTTGCGCATAACTTTGTATGTGGCGCGCTAACATCGAGACAGCGCGCCCTGACGGGAGCCGGCGGCGGCAGCAACTATAGTTACGGCCACGGTTCGGCAGGCTCGAGGCATGGAGCGAGTCTTGCCGCCGGACGCCGGCCCTTTAAAGGGAGCCGGCCTACACCCCGACAGGCAGTCGGGAGTCAGCCGCCGAACGTATTCCGTCATGGAGTAACGGCAAACAGCAGCAGCAGCAGCAGCAGCAGCAGCAGCAGCAGCAGCAGCAGCAGCAGCAGCAGCAGCAGCAGCAGCAGCAGCAGCAGCAGCAGCAGCAGCAGCAGCAGCAGCAGCAGCAGCAGCAGCAGCAGCAGCAGCAGCAGCAGCAGCAGCAGCAGCAGCAGCAGCAGCAGCAGCAGCAGCAGCAGCAGCAGCAGCAGCAGCAGCAGCAGCAGCAGCAGCAGCAGCAGCAGCAGCAGCAGCAGCAGCAGCAGCAGCAGCAGCAGCAGCAGCAGCAGCAGCAGCAGCAGCAGCAGCAGCAGCAGCAGCAGCAGCAGCAGCAGCAGCAGCAGCAGCAGCAGCAGCAGCAGCACAGCAGCAGCAGCAGCAGCAGCAGCAGCAGCAGCAGCAGCAGCAGCAGCAGCAGCAGCAGCAGCAGCAGCAGCAGCAGCAGCAGCAGCAGCAGCAGCAGCAGCAGCAGCAGCAGCAGCAGCAGCAGCAGCAGCAGCAGCAGCAGCAGCAGCAGCAGCAGCAGCAGCAGCAGCAGCAGCAGCAGCAGCAGCAGCAGCAGCAGCAGCAGCAGCAGCAGCAGCAGCAGCAGCAGCAGCAGCAGCAGCAGCAGCAGCAGCAGCAGCAGCAGCAGCAGCAGCAGCAGCAGCAGCAGCAGCAGCAGCAGCAGCAGCAGCAGCAGCAGCAGCAGCAGCAGCAGCAGCAGCAGCAGCAGCAGCAGCAGCAGCAGCAGCAGCAGCAGCAGCAGCAGCAGCAGCAGCAGCAGCAGCAGCAGCAGCAGCAGCAGCAGCAGCAGCAGCAGCAGCAGCAGCAGCAGCAGCAGCAGCAGCAGCAGCAGCAGCAGCAGCAGCAGCAGCAGCAGCAGCAGCAGCAGCAGCAGCAGCAGCAGCAGCAGCAGCAGCAGCAGCAGCAGCAGCAGCAGCAGCAGCAGCAGCAGCAGCAGCAGCAGCAGCAGCAGCAGCAGCAGCAGCAGCAGCAGCAGCAGCAGCAGCAGCAGCAGCAGCAGCAGCAGCAGCAGCAGCAGCAGCAGCAGCAGCAGCAGCAGCAGCAGCAGCAGCAGCAGCAGCAGCAGCAGCAGCAGCAGCAGCAGCAGCAGCAGCAGCAGCAGCAGCAGCAGCAGCAGCAGCAGCAGCAGCAGCAGCAGCAGCAGCAGCAGCAGCAGCAGCAGCAGCAGCAGCAGCAGCAGCAGCAGCAGCAGCAGCAGCAGCAGCAGCAGCAGCAGCAGCAGCAGCAGCAGCAGCAGCAGCAGCAGCAGCAGCAGCAGCAGCAGCAGCAGCAGCAGCAGCAGCAGCAGCAGCAGCAGCAGCAGCAGCAGCAGCAGCAGCAGCAGCAGCAGCAGCAGCAGCAGCAGCAGCAGCAGCAGCAGCAGCAGCAGCAGCAGCAGCAGCAGCAGCAGCAGCAGCAGCAGCAGCAGCAGCAGCAGCAGCAGCAGCAGCAGCAGCAGCAGCAGCAGCAGCAGCAGCAGCAGCAGCAGCAGCAGCAGCAGCAGCAGCAGCAGCAGCAGCAGCAGCAGCAGCAGCAGCAGCAGCAGCAGCAGCAGCAGCAGCAGCAGCAGCAGCAGCAGCAGCAGCAGCAGCAGCAGCAGCAGCAGCAGCAGCAGCAGCAGCAGCAGCAGCAGCAGCAGCAGCAGCAGCAGCAGCAGCAGCAGCAGCAGCAGCAGCAGCAGCAGCAGCAGCAGCAGCAGCAGCAGCAGCAGCAGCAGCAGCAGCAGCAGCAGCAGCACAGCAGCAGCAGCAGCAGCAGCAGCAGCAGCAGCAGCAGCAGCAGCAGCAGCAGCAGCAGCAGCAGCAGCAGCAGCAGCAGCAGCAGCAGCAGCAGCAGCAGCAGCAGCAGCAGCAGCAGCAGCAGCAGCAGCAGCAGCAGCAGCAGCAGCAGCAGCAGCAGCAGCAGCAGCAGCAGCAGCAGCAGCAGCAGCAGCAGCAGCAGCAGCAGCAGCAGCAGCAGCAGCAGCAGCAGCAGCAGCAGCAGCAGCAGCAGCAGCAGCAGCAGCAGCAGCAGCAGCAGCAGCAGCAGCAGCAGCAAGCAGCAGCAGCAGCAGCAGCAGCAGCAGCAGCAGCAGCAGCAGCAGCAGCAGCAGCAGCAGCAGCAAGCAGCAGCAGCAGCAGCAGCAGCAGCAGCAGCAGCAGCAGCAGCAGCAGCAGCAGCAGCAGCAGCAGCAGCAGCAGCAGCAGCAGCAGCAGCAGCAGCAGCAGCAGCAGCAGCAAGCAGCAGCAGCAGCAGCAGCAGCAGCAGCAGCAGCAGCAGCAGCAGCAGCAGCAGCAGCAGCAGCAGCAGCAGCAGCAGCAGCAGCAGCAGCAGCAGCAGCAGCAGCAGCAGCAGCAGCAGCAGCAGCAGCAGCAGCAGCAGCAGCAGCAGCAGCAGCAGCAGCAGCAGCAGCAGCAGCAGCAGCAGCAGCAGCAGCAGCAGCAGCAGCAGCAGCAGCAGCAGCAGCAGCAGCAGCAGCAGCAGCAGCAGCAGCAGCAGCAGCAGCAGCAGCAGCAGCAGCAGCAGCAGCAGCAGCAGCAGCAGCAGCAGCAGCAGCAGCAGCAGCAGCAGCAGCAGCAGCAGCAGCAGCAGCAGCAGCAGCAGCAGCAGCAGCAGCAGCAGCAGCAGCAGCAGCAGCAGCAGCAGCAGCAGCAGCAGCAGCAGCAGCAGCAGCAGCAGCAGCAGCAGCAGCAGCAGCAGCAGCAGCAGCAGCAGCAGCAGCAGCAGCAGCAGCAGCAGCAGCAGCAGCAGCAGCAGCAGCAGCAGCAGCAGCAGCAGCAGCAGCAGCAGCAGCAGCAGCAGCAGCAGCAGCAGCAGCAGCAGCAGCAGCAGCAGCAGCAGCAGCAGCAGCAGCAGCAGCAGCAGCAGCAGCAGCAGCAGCAGCAGCAGCAGCAGCAGCAGCAGCAGCAGCAGCAGCAGCAGCAGCAGCAGCAGCAGCAGCAGCAGCAGCAGCAGCAGCAGCAGCAGCAGCAGCAGCAGCAGCAGCAGCAGCAGCAGCAGCAGCAGCAGCAGCAGCAGCAGCAGCAGCAGCAGCAGCAGCAGCAGCAGCAGCAGCAGCAGCAGCAGCAGCAGCAGCAGCAGCAGCAGCAGCAGCAGCAGCAGCAGCAGCAGCAGCAGCAGCAGCAGCAGCAGCAGCAGCAGCAGCAGCAGCAGCAGCAGCAGCAGCAGCAGCAGCAGCAGCAGCAGCAGCAGCAGCAGCAGCAGCAGCAGCAGCAGCAGCAGCAGCAGCAGCAGCAGCAGCAGCAGCAGCAGCAGCAGCAGCAGCAGCAGCAGCAGCAGCAGCAGCAGCAGCAGCAGCAGCAGCAGCAGCAGCAGCAGCAGCAGCAGCAGCAGCAGCAGCAGCAGCAGCAGCAGCAGCAGCAGCAGCAGCAGCAGCAGCAGCAGCAGCAGCAGCAGCAGCAGCAGCAGCAGCAGCAGCAGCAGCAGCAGCAGCAGCAGCAGCAGCAGCAGCAGCAGCAGCAGCAGCAGCAGCAGCAGCAGCAGCAGCAGCAGCAGCAGCAGCAGCAGCAGCAGCAGCAGCAGCAGCAGCAGCAGCAGCAGCAGCAGCAGCAGCAGCAGCAGCAGCAGCAGCAGCAGCAGCAGCAGCAGCAGCAGCAGCAGCAGCAGCAGCAGCAGCAGCAGCAGCAGCAGCAGCAGCAGCAGCAGCAGCAGCAGCAGCAGCAGCAGCAGCAGCAGCAGCAGCAGCAGCAGCAGCAGCAGCAGCAGCAGCAGCAGCAGCAGCAGCAGCAGCAGCAGCAGCAGCAGCAGCAGCAGCAGCAGCAGCAGCAGCAGCAGCAGCAGCAGCAGCAGCAGCAGCAGCAGCAGCAGCAGCAGCAGCAGCAGCAGCAGCAGCAGCAGCAGCAGCAGCAGCAGCAGCAGCAGCAGCAGCAGCAGCAGCAGCAGCAGCAGCAGCAGCAGCAGCAGCAGCAGCAGCAGCAGCAGCAGCAGCAGCAGCAGCAGCAGCAGCAGCAGCAGCAGCAGCAGCAGCAGCAGCAGCAGCAGCAGCAGCAGCAGCAGCAGCAGCAGCAGCAGCAGCAGCAGCAGCAGCAGCAGCAGCAGCAGCAGCAGCAGCAGCAGCAGCAGCAGCAGCAGCAGCAGCAGCAGCAGCAGCAGCAGCAGCAGCAGCAGCAGCAGCAGCAGCAGCAGCAGCAGCAGCAGCAGCAGCAGCAGCAGCAGCAGCAGCAGCAGCAGCAGCAGCAGCAGCAGCAGCAGCAGCAGCAGCAGCAGCAGCAGCAGCAGCAGCAGCAGCAGCAGCAGCAGCAGCAGCAGCAGCAGCAGCAGCAGCAGCAGCAGCAGCAGCAGCAGCAGCAGCAGCAGCAGCAGCAGCAGCAGCAGCAGCAGCAGCAGCAGCAGCAGCAGCAGCAGCAGCAGCAGCAGCAGGCAGCAGCAGCAGCAGCAGCAGCAGCAGCAGCAGCAGCAGCAGCAGCAGCAGCAGCAGCAGCAGCAGCAGCAGCAGCAGCAGCAGCAGCAGCAGCAGCAGCAGCAGCAGCAGCAGCAGCTGCAGCAGCAGCAGCAGCAGCAGCAGCAGCAGCAGCAGCAGCAGCAGCAGCAGCAGCAGCAGCAGCAGCAGCAGCAGCAGCAGCAGCAGCAGCAGCAGCAGCAGCAGCAGCAGCAGCAGCAGCAGCAGCAGCAGCAGCAGCAGCAGCAGCAGCAGCAGCAGCAGCAGCAGCAGCAGCAGCAGCAGCAGCAGCAGCAGCAGCAGCAGCAGCAGCAGTCCTGACCATTTTCTTAAAAAGGCTCCAAATATTTCAAAGAAAATTGCCGTTTAGGACGAGGTTTTTATGCTCTTTAATATTCTAAAATTAATATTTCCATTCTACCATTAGGCAACAGCAAAATTAAGAAAATGTCAAAAAAATGTACTTGTGGCGGCGATAGATGGCAGCTGGCAAGAGTATGTAGCAATTCAGAATAGCTAGCCCAGACGCAAGGAAATAGAAAACTAATACGGGAAAGTCTGAGCCATTCTGTAGCACCACTAGTTTTTTTTTAATTTAGCAACTGTATACCTACGTATATACAGAGTAATATACGTAGTATAAGGAAAGTTATGTAATGCTGCGGAAAATTGATTTCGAGATACCAAAGAAAATACACTTTTTGGGATTCCTTGATATCGAAAACTTAGATCTGTTCAAACGGCCGTCCATCCATCTGTCCGTCCGTCTGTCAGTCTGTGAACAACAATAGCGCCTAAACCATAAGTACGATTTCTTCCAAAATGAATATTCCCCGGTCGATCTGGTTGCACTCGAGGCGCCGCAATTTTGAAAAACATTCTTCAAAATTTGATGGTACTTAATGAAGGCCCCCGGACATTTACAAAATTTTCTCAAAAACTGCTCCAAATTTTTTCTTTAAATTTCTGGTAAGGAATTTAAAGGAAATATTGAAACTCAAGGTAAGCAAAGACTTATAATGACTATCTGGCCTTCGAGTCATGTGGTCACACGAGCGTTGCGTAGACGCGCGTCAGCTACGCTGATGACGTCAATTGCGATGATGCGTGGCCCACGAGAGAGGGCTGCGCACGAGTCACGTAACGCGCGTCGCCCAGCGGTCGTCTGTCTGTTAGTCTGTGAACAACTTGACTCATTTAGCTTTAGCTATGGGCACAACGAATGTCGCTAAGAGCGCTCGTGTGCCGTTTTGCATTATAGTTACAGGGTTTATCTACGTCACGCTTATGCGATTCTTGTGCGAAGGCATCGTCGCAACTCACGTCGTGAGCGTATGGAGATACGCGCCAACCCAACGCTCCTGTAAAACAGGTCTAAAGGACTGGTTGCATTAAGCGCGAATATCAGTGCTATCTTTACCACAGTGTGTGCCTGTGTTTCTCCCACGTGTCTTCTAGTAACAAGTAATGTACTTCAGCTTCGGATCAATGACCGGTACTACTTGAGCTTCCGGTCTCGATCAGGTTTTTGTAAAATTTTCGTGATCCACTAAGCAAATGCTGAGATGGCCCCTTGTTTCACTTCTGGAAATAAATGTGGCTTCACCCTTTGTCAGGAATAGAGCCGGGGGAGTGGTAGGTGTTGAGCCGGGGGGTGTACATTTTTTTGAAACATTTATTCATCATTCAACTATTTATAGTTAAAATGTTGGGAAATCTCTTCTGGAGCTAAAGAAAAGGTGTGCAGGGTGTGTGGTGCAGGTGTGTGGTACTTCTTCCCCACATGTCACGTACTGTCTTTACTGTTCTTCTTAAGTAAATAAACAAGAAATTTAAAGAAAAAAATTGGAGCCGTTTTTGAGAAAATTTTGAAAATGGCCGGGGTCTTCATGTAAAGTACCCCCAAATTTTGAAGAATGATATTCAAAATCTCAGAGATTCGATTCAGGGTAGATGGGCAGGGATTTCTTCAATTGGAAAAAAATCGTACGCATGGTTTAGGCGCTAGTGTTGTTCACATACACCGGACGGACGGACGGACGTTTTGCAATTGGTTTTTCGGTATGAAGAAGGCACAAATCAAGGATTCTGGTTACACCACGTAATAGAGGATTTTGTTTCTTAACTTAGCAACTGGATTTATCCACTTTTTCGTTGTCTGGGCCCGGCAATGAATTTTTTTTGTGACGAAAATCCGCGGTTTTTTAGCGCAGCATTACATAACTTTCCCTATACTATGTATATTACTCCGTATATACGTATGTATACGGGAAAGTTGAGAAAACGGTTGTAATTGATTTTAGAGCAATAATGTAGAAATAATTTAAAATAGATAATTAGGGGTTGAATATTTTAGTACACAAATCTCAATCATGAATTGTAAACAGCCAAAGACTTCCTTATCAATGGAAAAGGTTTCGTTCAGTTTCTCTTGACTTACAGAGAAAATGCTGATGCGATCCCTTGTTATGGGTCTAGAAAGTAAATGTAGCTTTCTTTCTACAAAGTCACATTCAATTTAAACGGTCGTTTTTTGCAATACAAAATGCATCTTAAGATTTAATCTCAGCGTGATCGAAGGTTATGTCATGGTTTCAACATACGTTGAAAATGCAAGGAAATAGGAATGATCAAAGTTTATTAAGTTATGTTATTAAATACTGGTAGGAGTAATACTTGTATTCCGAATTTTTAACGAAAATGCTTCAACTATCTTCATTATTTCTAAGTACATTAACTTTTTGTAGGTTTGTGAAGCCCATTTTCGTCCAGAGGATATCCAACGAATTCTTGAGCGCCATGATGAAAACGCAATGAAACTCCGAGCATCACTAGGTAAACCGAAATTAAAAGATCGTGCAGTGCCATCAATATTTTCGAATTGTTCTAAATATTTATCTGCAGCAGTAACATCAAGAGAGAGTGTAGAAGAAATATGAAGAAAATTTTAGTATTCAAATTTGCAATTTTTAATTAATGACGGCCTTCTATTGAAAGCAAATGCAAGAACACAATTGGTCTTGAAAATTTTCAGAATGAGATCATCAATATGTGTGATTGTGACAATTCATTGCATTGAAGAGTAAAGTGCCAAATTTTGATTAATGTTACAAGAAAAATATATTTTCCATTGTAAATTATTGTTTGTTTTAAATATACAAGAAACTGGTGAGACTACTTTTTGGTTTCCTTATGGTTGTGTTGTAGTTTATTTCTTAATGTGTTTCCTTATCACTTCCTCAATCCATACATTTGTATATTTATATTACGATATTGGGAAAGAGATAGTAATTTAACTTTCGTAAAACTGTAATTTGTAGGTAAGTAACAATATTCATGGAATAATAATTTTAATAAGTACACATTTGAACACCTAATCCTTGTTTGCTTGCCTTCACTCCTCACACAAACACAAGGATGGATTTGTACAGAAAGATACGCTATTTAAAATCAGTAATTAATTTTAGTGCCTTTCAATTATGAGGGGGGACGAACTACTGTTAATTCTGGATGTAAACTAGTAACAACCACGACATTTGTCTTAAGCTGTTGCTAGAAATCAGAAAAAGGAGAAGGGTGGAGGCTAATGATCCAAAAGTGACAATAACACGCAAATAATTTGTTACAGCATTAATGTACAAATATAACCAGATTAATTACAGATATTTAAAAACAGTATTTTACAGACTATGTGATATCAGTTGATCCAATATAGGGCCACTCAAGTTTTACACATGCCAGGTTTCACTTCGAGGTCCAAGCTCCGAGTTTAAGGTTGGCCACGGAACGCAATTGGTATCCATTTCCTGCAAAACACGCCGTTTCTTTGTGGGAGGCTGAAAAATAATGTTTATGGTCACTTAAATGCTCTTATACATTTCTTCAATAAATATTTCTCCACAAATTACTTCTCTTAGGTGTGGTGGAAAAGCTGGGAAATTTGATAGAACTGCGAATTCCCGCAAACGTACCCACGATAAAGAAGTTCTATCAAAATTGTACTCTTGCAAATAAGCCGAACATAACCTGCTGTAATTGCAAGGCTGCCAATTATCTCTTCGTACAGCTCTAATCCACAATGCTCTCCACTTTGGATCTGCAGGAAATATTTTAACGAAAAACTTACAAAGTTACTAAATGTTCCAAATTACATGGAGCAGCTATTTACTTGTACCTTTACTTGAAAGTAATTTCCAGTTTTCCACTACGGTTTGTACAGCAGTTATCCACACAAGTAACCATAACGAACTGTTACAAAAAGCTAGCTATTCTGAATACATTTAAATATTAACTAGTGGTGCTACAACAGCACTTACTTTCCCGTATTAGAGGAAACAGCTAAGTAGTACTGTAATATTGCACTTTATGCACTACTAACATCTTCGCTTGGAACTCTCTATTTCCATTGCAGTGTTGTCAGAACTATGTGAATTCTACAACTTCACAAAAATAGAATGCAAAAGTTTTGTAACCCTGTATTCGAAAAAGAAGCCTGATACCCTGGAAATATAGAAATGCCTTCCATTGGGCCATGATTAGGGAAGAGTATTTTAAAACCATGCAACAAATTCTCTACTCACTACAAATGGTACAGCATTTGGTGCAAAACTAAATATTTGCCTGCAAATATCAACATAAATTAGACAATTATAACTCCTTTTCATACAGCTCCATTAGGTCACAACAATGACACTAATTCACAGATATTCGCGAGCACAAAGTGAATTCCATTGTTGCAGACCCTGCATTGTCGCTATTCTGAGAGCTATTAATTCTTTTTACTTATTTCAAATATTTCAAAATAAACAATTTCTAAAATATTAATGTGTAAGTCTATAACAAACTTCGAATGTAAGAAACGAAGAAAGAAATAATATACAAAATTGCACATTCTAATTTACGACGCATCCAGCTGTCCGAAGCGCAGTAAATTTACAGCGGCCTATTATGTTTGTCACAAAATTAAAGAAAAACTACTCGTATTTTGAAAAAATTAAGCTTGACCGTATTTATTTTATTTATTTATTTATTTGTCAAAAAACAGAAACAGAATGGCACAGACTTTCCCGTATTAGTTTTCTATTTTCCTGGGTCTTCGCTAGCTATTCGGAATTGCCACATACTCTTTCTTGCCAGCTACCATCTATCATCGCCAAAAGTACATTTTTTTGTCATTTTCTTAATTTTTCGGTTTCCTATTGGTAGAACAGAAACATTAATTTTAGAATATTAAAGAACACAAAAACCTATCCGTAAATGGCAATTTTCTTTTAAAAAACATGTGCCGTTTAAGAGAAAATGGCGTTTTAGCACTACTAAAAATGCGAAATTTGAAGCTCATTTTCACAGAAAATTTTTGAGTTTTCAAAATACTTTATTTGAAGCTATTTGAAGCACTTACACTCACAAATATAATCATCTTTACAAATTGCGGATAATGTGCATATTAAAGATGTGAGAGATCCTTCAAAAAATTTACATTTATATAATTTTTGAAAAAAACAAAAAAAACTCAAAATAAACTTCACGCTATACTAATGAGTGTAATTAGCACTATCCGTTACAAAAGTTTCAAGAAAAAAATTGCAGCCATATACGAGAAAATGACGTTTGAGCATTTCTGAAAATGCCGAAATTTGAGCTACTTTTCACAGAAAACGGTAGTGTTTTCGAGAAACTTTACTTGACATTATTTAAAGCATATATACTCGTAAATATAATAATGTAAAAAAATCGCCGATAATGTAAATATGAACGACGTGAGAGACAAGTAAAAAAATTTACATTTTGGTAATTTTTGAAAAAACCAACCGTTAGACCAAAATGGCTTTTATGTCATTGATAGAGTACATTTACCACTATCCCTACCAAAAGTTTAAAGAAAAAATTTGGAGCCGTTTTTGAGAAAATTGTGTTTTTGTACTTTTTTAAAATTGCACATATTGCACGCAATATTGCACGAAAACTACCAAAATTGTGAAAACATTTACAGGACCTTTATTAAAGAACTCAATATGCAGAACAAATTTTATTTGAAGAAAAAATCTCTATCTTCAATTTTGTAGTTGGAGAAAGACGCCGAAAAAACTTCAAACTTTCACAATTTTCGAAAATTCAGAGCTGTACGTGAAAATCGGACCTATGCCATGTTAAAAAGTGCATTTTCCTCTATTCATACAAGAAATTTAAAGAAAAAATTTGGAGCCGTTTTTGAGAAAATGTTGAAAATCCCCGGGGGACTTCATATAAAGTACCACCAAATTTTAAAGAATCTTTTTCAAAATCACAAAGCTTTGACTAGAATCAGATCGACTGGGGAATATCAATTTTGAAGAAAATCGACCGAACGGTTTAGGCGCTAGCGTTGACCACTGACGGACAGACGGACGGAATGCCGTCAATCGATTTTTAAGTATAAAGAAGCAACAAATCATGGATTTTGACCACACCACGAGATAGAGGATTTTTTTTCTTAATTTAGCAACTGGTTTTATCCACTTATTCGTTTTCACGGCCCGGCAATTAATTTTTTTCCGCCGAAAATTGGCCATTTTTTCGCGCAGCATTACATAACTTTCCCTATACTACGTATATCACTCCGTGTATACGTACGTATACGGGAAAGTAAAAACGATGCCAACACAACAACACGATCACAGCTACAAGTCACAGAACACTCACGCCCAGTTTGTTTATGTTACAAGCTATCTGGACTCATCAATAAGGCGGAGGTGGCTTCAAGTTTATGACGTGGTACCATCTCCATATAACCATAGCTCCATGGCCTACATACTCCTACGTCACAAGCAGCTAATGACGTTTTGACATGATGTGTTTTGGACCAACCAATATGACCGACTGGCTTCACTTTCTGAACACGGAAGAGATTGTAAGGGCACCTCCGTGCATTCATAGCTCCATACAAACCCCAATGAATTTCGTAACAATTCTGGACACTGATGAAATCGACAGTAGATCTCAGACATCATCTCGTGGCGCGCAGCTAAACTATTGATATTGAAGCACTCTTGAATCTATAATGTAAAGCTAGACGAAAAATGTCCAGAAAAGTAATTATTTTGTAAATACATCAAGGTTTATGGTTGTAAATCACAGCCTGTAGGACCCCAGTCCTTCAAAGGAAGCGAGCACAAAAGGTTCATGAGTATTCGTTCAGTAGATTCAGAGACTATCGTGCTGTAACTCAACGCACTTCTGTCTTTATACATTACTAGCTGAAGAAACCCGCGTTGCCGGGGTATTTATCATACTTTGTATTAAACAGAAAGAGGAATTCCATCTATTCCGGCCTTATGACAGAACCTACTCCTACTAATTTACTGTATATTCTCTCCGCGTTATCACGCCTCTCTCTGCCTTGCTCGAATCTGGAAAAACCTGGTCTTCCGTACACACTAAAACACTTCTCACTAAAAACTAGTGTTGCTACAACAGCACTTACTTTCCCGTATTAGAGGAAACAGCTAAGTAGTACTGTAATATTGCACTTTATGCACTACTAACATCTTCGCTTGGAACTCTCTATTTCCATTGCAGTGTTGTCAGAACTATGTGAATTCTACAACTTCACAAAAATAGAATGCAAAAGTTTTGTAACCCTGTATTCGAAAAAGAAGCCTGATACCCTGGAAATATAGAAATGCCTTCCATTGGGCCATGATTAGGGAAGAGTATTTTAAAACCATGCAACAAATTCTCTACTCACTACAAATGGTACAGCATTTGGTGCAAAACTAAATATTTGCCTGCAAATATCAACATAAATTAGACAATTATAACTCCTTTTCATACAGCTCCATTAGGTCACAACAATGACACTAATTCACAGATATTCGCGAGCACAAAGTGAATTCCATTGTTGCAGACCCTGCATTGTCGCTATTCTGAGAGCTATTAATTCTTTTTACTTATTTCAAATATTTCAAAATAAACAATTTCTAAAATATTAATGTGTAAGTCTATAACAAACTTCGAATGTAAGAAACGAAGAAAGAAATAATATACAAAATTGCACATTCTAATTTACGACGCATCCAGCTGTCCGAAGCGCAGTAAATTTACAGCGGCCTATTACGTTTGTCACAAAATTAAAGAAAAACTACTCGTATTTTGAAAAAAATAAGCTTGACCGTATTTATTTTATTTATTTATTTATTTGTCAAAAAACAGAAACAGAATGGCACAGACTTTCCCGTATTAGTTTTCTATTTTCCTGGGTCTTCGCTAGCTATTCGGAATTGCCACATACTCTTTCTTGCCAGCTACCATCTATCATCGCCAAAAGTACATTTTTTTGTCATTTTCTTAATTTTTCGGTTTCCTATTGGTAGAACAGAAACATTAATTTTAGAATATTAAAGAACACAAAAACCTATCCGTAAATGGCAATTTTCTTTTAAAAAATATGTGCCGTTTAAGAGAAAATGGCGTTTTAGCACTACTAAAAATGCGAAATTTGAAGCTCATTTTCACAGAAAATTTTTGAGTTTTCAAAATACTTTATTTGAAGCTATTTGAAGCACTTACACTCACAAATATAATCATCTTTACAAATTGCGGATAATGTGCATATTAAAGATGTGAGAGATCTTTCAAAAAATTTACATTTATATAATTTTTGAAAAAACAAAAAAAAACTCAAAATAAACTTCACGCTATACTAATGAGTGTAATTAGCACTATCCGTTACAAAAGTTTCAAGAAAAAATTGCAGCCATATACGAGAAAATGACGTTTGAGCATTTCTGAAAATGCCGAAATTTGAGCTACTTTTCACAGAAAACGGTAGTGTTTTCGAGAAACTTTACTTGACATTATTTAAAGCATATATACTCGTAAATATAATAATGTAAAAAAATCGCCTATAATGTAAATATTAACGACGTTTGAGACAAGTAAAAAAATTTACATTTTGGTAATTTTTGAAAAAACCAACCGATAGACCAAAATGGCTTTTATGTCATTGATAGAGTACATTTACCACTATCTCTACCAAAAGTTTAAAGAAAAAATTTGGAGCCGTTTTTGAGATAATTGTGTTTTTGTACTTTTTTAAAATTGCACATATTGCACGCAATATTGCACGAAAACTACCAAAACTGTGAAAAACATTTACATGATCTTTATTAAAGAACTCAATATGCAGAACAAATTTTATTTGAAGAAAAAATCTCTATCTTCAATTTTGTAGTTGGAGAAAGACGCCGAAAAAAATTCGAACTTTCACAATTTTCGAAAATTCAGAGCTGTACGTGAAAATCGGACCTATGCCATGTTAAAAAGTGTATTTTCCTCTATTCAAACAAGAAATTTAAAGAAAAAATTTGGAGCCGTTTTTGAGAAAATGTTGAAAATCCCCGGGGGCTTCATATAAAGTACCCCCAAATTTTAAAGAATCTTTTTCAAAATCACAAAGCTTCGACTAGAATCAGATCGACTGGGGAATATCAATTTTGAAGAAAATCGACCGAACGGTTTAGGCGCTAGCGTTGACCACTGACGGACAGACGGACGGAATGCCGTCAATCGATTTTTAAGTATAAAGAAGCAACAAATCATGGATTTTGTCCACACCACCTGTTAGGGGATTTTTTTTCTTAATTTAACAACTGGTTTTATCCACTTATTCGTTTTCACGGCCCGGCAATTAATTTTTTTCCGCCGAAAATTGGCCATTTTTTCGCGCAGCATTACATAACTTTCCCTATACTACGTATATCACTCCGTGTATACGTACGTATACGGGAAAGTAAAAATATTTAAATTTTAGTCCTATTGGGGTTCCCGCCCCCAAACTCCTTTCTGTTTATAATTGAAAATAATAAACAAATCTAAACTAGTGGTGCTTTAACAACACATACTTTCCCGTATTATTGGAAAATGCTACGTAGGATTGAAATGGCACTTTCTGTCATACTAACATCTTAGCCATTATCTGAAAACGTTCAATTCAACCAAAAAGCGAAAAAAAGTGAATTTTACAACAACATAAAAATATAATACAAAGTTTTCTAAACTTGTATTGGAAAAAGAAGCCTGATACCATAGATTTCAGTCGCAACAACGACCCGTAATTCACAGAAATTCGGGACAGTGGAACGGAATTCTATTGTTGCATTCCCTGCATTGTCGATACTCCCATAAAGAGCTAGCAACCTTTTTTCAAATATTTCAAAATAAATCATTTCTAAAATATTGATGTGTAAATGTATAACAAAAGGTCGAATGTAAGAAACGAACAAAGAAATAATATACAAAATTGCAAATTCTAATTTACGACGCATCCGGGTGTCTGAAGCGGAGTAAATTTGCAGCGGGCTATTATGTTTGTCACGAAATTATAGAAAAATTAATCGTATTTTCAAAAAAATTAAGCACGACCTTATTTAAAGATGTATTTTTGATGAATACATTTCACTGAGAAAACCAGCTCCCATTTATCGCCGCCCAAAACTCAATTTTTCGGTTTCCTAATGGTGGAATGGAAAGATTAATTTTAGAATATTAAAGAATACTAAAACCTTGTACTAAATGACAATTTTCTTTTAAACAATTGTAGTCATTTTTAAGAAAATGGCGTTTAAGCGCTACTAAAAATGCGAAATTTGAAGCTCTTTTTCATAGAAAATTTTTGAGATTTCAAAAATTCTATTTGAAGTCATTTGAAGCACTTACATTCACAAATATAATAATGTTTACAAATTTCTGGTAATGTGCATATTAAAGATTGAGAAATCTTTCAAAAAAATTACATTTGTTTAATTTTTGAAAAAACAAATACCCCCTAAAGAACTTCACGTCATATTAAAGAGTGCAATTAGCACTATCCGTTCGAAAAGTTTGAAGAAAAAATTTGGAGCCTTTGATGAGAAAATTGCGTTTGAGCATTTCTGAAACTGCGGAATTTTGAGCTAGTTTCCACAGAAAACGGTTGAATTCTCGAGAAAATTTACTTGAAATTATTTAAAGCACATGTACTCATCAATAATGACAACAAATCACCACTATTGTAAATATTCACCATGTGAGAGGCAAGTCAAAAAATTACATTTTTGCAATTTTTGAAAAAAATAAAAGAATAGAGCAATATGGAGTTTATGTCATCTAATAGAGTACATTTATAACTATCCTTACCAAAAGTTTAAAGAAAAAAATTGGAGCAGGGTTTGAGAAATTCTTGTTTTTGTAATTTTTTAAAATTGCACAAATTACACGCAATATTACGCGAAAAGTAGTACAATTTAAAAAAAAATGTACATGACCTTAAAGAGAAAACCCACTATGAAGAACAAATTTCATTTGAAGGAAAAATCTCTATCTGCAATTTTGTAGTTGGAGGAAGACGCGGAATAAAATTCAAACTTTCGCAATTTTCAAAAATTCAGAGTTATCCATGAAAATCGGACCTATGCCACCTTAATAAGTGTATTTCATTCTATTCTTACAAGATGTTTAAAGAGAAAAATTGGAGCCGTTTTTGAGAAAATTTTGAAAATGTCCGAGGGGCTTCTTGTAAAGTACCCCCAAAACTTAAAATATCGTTTTCAAATTCAAGACGCCACGAGATCAGCCAGATCGATCACGCAATATCAATTTTGGAGAAAATCGGCTGAGCGGTTTAGTCGCTAGCATTGTTCGCAGACAGACAGGCGGACAGACGTTTTGTTTTCAATTGTTTTTTCGATATCAAGGACCCACAAAACAGGAATTCTGGCTACACCACGTGCTAGGAGATTTTTTCTTAGTTTAGCAACTAGATTTATCCACTCTTTCGTTACCAATGCCCTGTAATAAGAGTTTTCTGCCGAAAATCCCCGCTTTTTCGCTCAGCATTACATAACTTTTCCTATACTATACGTAGGTATAGTATCCGGGAAAATAAAAACAAGTGGTGCTACAGAATGGCACAGACTTTCCCGTATTGGTTTTCTATTTCTTTGGGACTCCGCTAGCTATTTGGAATTGCCACATACTCTTGCCAGCTGCCATCTATCACCGCCATAGGTACATTTTTTTGGTCATTTTCTTAATTTTTCGGTTTACTATTGGTAGAACGAAAATATTAATTTTAGAATATTAAAGAACACAAAAACCTAGTCTTAAATGGCAATTTTCTTTTAAAAATTATGTGCCGTTTTAAAGAAAATTGCATTTTTGCGCTACTAAAAATGCGAAAATTGAAGCTCGTTTTCACTGAAAATTTTTGAGTTTTTAAAATACTTTATTTGAAGTTATTAAAAGCACTTACACTAACAAATATAATAATCTTTACAAATTGCGGATAATGTGCATATTAAAGATGTTTTTTACTCCTTGAAAACCTCCAAAGACTTTTTTAAACAAGAACAGGTGATCTTATCAAGAATAAGAACTGGTCATTGTAATTTTAGTCACAAGCATCTTTTAACCAGAGATCCCCCTCCCATCTGTGTGCCCTGCAATATCTCTCTCAACATCCATCATTTGCTATACTACTGTAATCTATTTCAGGACAACAGACGCGAGCAGAATATTGATGAACATGATGAAGAACTAATCCTAACATCCGAGGATTATCAAAAAAAAATACTACATTTCTGTAAATCTTGTAATTTCCTAAATGACATATAATCCTTTAAAATATGATTCAATACTGTTAAATTTTTCTGTATAATTTTTCTGTTTATTTATTGTTTATTATCATTGTCATTGTGAGAGTATTGTGTCATGGTGTTATTATCATTGTCATTGTATATCATCAATTATCATTGTTTTTATAACTAAAGAAAATATTATGTATTGTTCAAATTGGTAGTCGCTAATAACCATAGCTGTTGATGCGACTTAAAATAAACAAATTAAAAAAAATTAAAAAAAGATGTGAGAGATCTTTCAAAAACATTACATTTATCTAATTTTTGAAAAAACAAAAAAATAACTCAAAATACACTTTACGTCATATTAAAGAGTGTAATTAGCACTATCTATTACAAAAGTTTGAAGAAAAAAATTTCAGCCATATATGAAAAAATGGCGTTTGAGCGTTTCTGAAAATGCGACATTTTGAGCTTCTTTTCACAGAAAATGTTTGTATTTTCGAGAAAATTTACTTGACATTATTTAAAGCACATGTACTCGCAAATATAATAATGTGAAAAATCGCCGCTAATGTAAATATTATCGACGTAAGAAACATGTGAAAAAATGTACATATTTATAATTTTTGAAGAAACCAATCTTAAGTTTAAAGAAAAAATTTGGAACCGTTTTTGCGAAAATATTGTTTTTGTAATTTTTTTAAAATTGCACATATTGCACGCAATATTACTAAACTTTAGACGAAAACTACTAAAATTTAGAAAAACATTTACATGACCTTTATGAAAGAACTCAATATGCAGAACAAATTTTATTTGAAGATAAAAAATCTGTATCTTCAATTTTGTAGTTGGTGAATGTCACCGAAAAAAATTCATACTTTCAAAATTTTCGAAAATTGAGAGATATCCGTGAAAATCGGATGTCTCTCATGTTAATAAGTGTATTTTTCTCTATTCATACCAGAAATTTAAAGAAAAAATTTGGAGCCGTTTTTGAGAAAATTTTGAAAATCCCCGGGGGGCTTCATGTAATGTACCCCCAAATTATTTTTTCAAAATGTCAAAGCTTTGACTAGAACCAGATCGACCGGGGAATATCCATTTTGGAAGAAATCGTACGTATGGTTTAAGCGCTAGCAGTGTTCACAGACGGACGGACAGACAGACCGACGGACGGACCGACGGACGTTTTCCTTTCAATTATTTTTTCGGTATCAAGGACCCACATAACAGGGTTTCTGGCTACACCACGTGTTAGGGGATTTTTTTTCTTAATTTAGCAACTGGTTTTATCCACTTTTTCGTTACCACGGCCTGGCAATGAATTTTTTTCCGCCGAAAATTCGCCATTTTTTCGGGCAGCATTAGATAACTTTCCCTATACTACGTATACCACTCCGTGTATACGTACGTATACGGGAAAGAAATAAATTGCATGTACTTACTACATTCTGTTTGTGGAATTTTATGTGTTATACCAATACTTTCAATCAATTGTCACTTACACTTTTTCATATTTTTTTCTTCTCGCGTATTTATAAAGAAAAGTTTGAAACTGATCTTGCCGCATCAATCGGCATTTAAAAATAATTAAAATAATTTGAATAGAATTCTAGTACCTGTTTTAGGACTCTTGATAAATTGTGGCTGACCGAAAGGAGCCATTAACCACTTATGCGATTATAATATCTCCAAAAATCCGAGATCACAGTGGATCCCAGCTTGACAACACTTTCTATTATTTAAAATAACAACCTTCAAAACCAACGTTGTCACACATTAAATTCCTCCAAATACCCATCTACCAATACTGCTGTACTTTAATTGTACTGCCGTTTTACTAAAACAAGTGTATTATTGCCGAACTTCATCAATTTAATCGTTCCTTCAAAACCCAAAGGTACTCTCTTCTAGCCAACTCTCTACTATATTAAAACACTTCTATAAGGCATGCATCCCTCAGTCAATTTCAGAATAACACGTAAATCGCACAGTCCCTCAACCTACCTGCAAGTACGTAATAATTATGGTTAATTTACTACAACTAAACATATGTGCATTCATACCTTTTTACGGCAATGTTAACCACATCCATTAGAAAATTATATCTTCCAAACATTAAGTCTCTTGTACTCACGCCTACACGCAATTAAAATCAATATTCAAGTTACTTTTATAAATAAAGCGGAAAAAACTATTACTATCATACTAAAACAAATATTTAGGGATAGACAACTGACAGAGAGAAATAAACAAATACGCAATTCTTTTTAATGATGAAATCAGTAATATATCTCAGACGTCATCTTCTTGTGGCACGCAGCAAAACTATTAACATTGATGCACTCTCGAATTTCTTTTCTTTTTTTCCTGATAATGGAATCTGATCTTGCCTTCATTTTCCCTTTTGTGATATAATTCATTTTGATAATTGTGATTGACTACTTTTATTTTCTCTCCGTCTGAAACATTAACAACATGTGTTGAATTTCGCCAACAAATAAATCTCAGTACTTTGACGCAAAGTTCCATTCCTGTGGATCACGGACATTGGAATTGCTACCTTACACTGGCTGGAATTTCAACATGTACTGGAGGACGAGACCGAATTTGTATTTTTGGTTTTATAATTTTGGGTATTGGAAAAATAAATTGTTGTATTGATTGAAAGATGTTAGTTTCAAATTTAATATACAACAATATCCAACTACATTTTAAATTTTTTATCAAAACTGTACCAGATTATTGACATAGTTCCCATTTTAGCCTTGTTTCCATTTTTCGTTGCCGAAACGTCCGTCCGTCCGTCTTGTTTGACTTTTTTTGTAAATCAGTTCTAAAAGTCTGGTTTTCTTCAGAAAAAATGCCACTCTTTCTTAAACGAAGCATCTTGCGAACACTTACATGAAAGTTTCTTTTCTATTAAAATTGTAGTGTAGCCAAGTTGAAGAGTTTGTTATTTGTCTTAGAATTAAGTAAATGTGTTTTAATTATTTTCAGAGTGCTTATTGTCAGTGAGCCACAGCGACATGCAGTTGCAAGTCAACGACATTTCACTTGTAACTTACACACGAATACGCTATTTAATCAACTTACGAAATGAAATTACACTGATCAGATCCTATTTGATCTTTCCAGAACACAATACTTCTGGGGGATTCACACACTTGCCGTGATGCCAACACATAAATGCTTAAAAGCAACGTTTTTTAAATGATTGTGTTTTATTAAAAGTTAACACAATGTTAAATAATGTGGGAGAAAAAAGTGAACATTCTCAATATTGTACTTAATGAATTATCGACAGAGGAATTCAAATACTGAAATTTGGAATAAATAAATGTTTTGCTTTTGTTGTTAGTCGTATTATTTGAAGTTGCTCAATGACCTCTAGCGGACCTTACCGGAAGTTCCTCACAAGCTTCTGGTGAAGAGAGCGCCTGCCGGCAAGAGTTTAAATTACTTATCGAGTTGTAACAACACCACCTATCTAGATGGTGTTAGTTGTAACGCCGGCCTACCCTTCAGGGCAAGTCACCGTGCCAACCTACCCAATGCGCATGCGCGTTCGCTTTCCCGCGCCCCGTCCCTGGCCAACAGCTGTCGGAAAGGCTAGGCTGACCGGACTCCGCCCTCACCCGCAGCCTGCACGCAGCACCGGGCGGCGGCGAAGACATATCGAAAGGCCGATATACACGGTATAGTTTTCCGTGTAGATTCTTCATGTAGTCCAGACTTTATACTTTCTACAAGAGAAAATTATGAACACGTTCGTAATTTTTTCTTGTAGAAAGCATACACTTTGACTCCAGCGCCTCTAGCGGCAGAATCGTTCACTAACGGTAATCGGCCATGTCGATTTTGTGGTTAGGTGCGATTGTATGAAGTGATATATTATGATAAACTACTTCTTTCCTTATCCCTGCCTTCCAATTTTTATGCTCTATGCCCTCATGGTTAATTGATTAAAAATCAAGATTATAGCCAGAACGCACGCATAGAAATACCGTCACTGAAAGCAACGAGTTAGAGATATCTCTAACTCGTTGACTGAAAGTACTCGGACGACGCAATTGTTATTTCCCGCTAGCCCCCCCTGGCGGCGGCTTGTGGCGATTCATGCAGAAAGCGTATAGACCGTGTATGCGCAACTTTTTGGCTTTTATACGTTCATTTTGAGATTTTGACGTTCGTATATAGAAACTGTATGAGAATCTACACGAAAACTGTACCGTGTATATCGGCCTTAATAGAATACGCATAAGAACTGAAAAATTAACTTGGTGCGCGTACGTACGATATTAATTGGCTGAAAAACATTATGAATTTACAATTTTCTTTTATCAGTGAAGAGATTTTTCGCCTTCTTAGCCTTAGGAATAGCTCAACTTACTCTGCCAACCTTGACGCTTCACCACTGCTAATACGGGAAAGTCTGTGCCATTCTGTAGTTACCACTAGTTACTTTCTTGTATACGTACGTATATACGGAGTAATATACGTAATATGGAGAAAGTTATGTGTTACTGCTCCACAAAACAGCGATTTTTCGACAGAAAAACTCGTATTGTCTCGCCGATACAAGAAAAGTTGATAAAACCTCTTCTGATATGTAGTTAATTACTCTAACACGTTATAGAGTCAGATTTTGGAAATTGTAAGAACTTGATAACGAAAAAGTGTTTGTTTCAAAAAGGTCCATCCATCTCTCTGTCCGTCCGTCCGTTCGTCCGTTTGTCCGTCCACCTGTGAACACCACTACTGCTTAAACCATACGTATAATTGTTTCCAAAATGAATATTCCCTTATTGATTGAACGGCTCCAAATTTTTTCTTCAATCTTTCCGTGCGGTTAGTGTTAATTGATGACTTATAATTAATTTTTGTATACTTTAGTTTTTTCAAAAATTACACAAATATATTTTTTAAATATCTCTCACGGCGTTAATATGCAAATTGCCAGTAATTTGTGAACATTACTGCATTTGAAAGTGCAAGTGCATCAAGTGACTTCAAATGTAGTTTTTCGAAAACTGAAAAGGTTCCAGTGAAAAAGAGTTTCAATTTCGCATTTACAGTACAACTTAAAATACTTTTATCCAATTTTTTCGATGAAAATTTCCATAAGGTCCTAACAAGGTTCTACACTTCTTTAATACTTTAAAAGTAATATTTCGATTCTAAGATAAGGAAATTGAAAAATTGAGAAAACTTAAAAAAAAAAATATTTTGGGCGGTCATATCTGGCAACTGGCAAGAGGATGGGGCAAGACTGGAAAGTTGGCCACACCAAGGAAATTAAAAAACCTTACTATCCTGCGAACAAAACTTCTGCCGACTTGACACCCGGGGGTGGGGTAGAGCGATGTTGCCACTTACTCGGGCGGCAGACACGTGGTCGTACTTGCATTAGATCAGCTGTTGAGGCTTACTCGTTCAACTTATTGTATTTTGAATGGAATTGTAATAATGACACGAGTTTATTTGATGAAATTCTGGTAAATAATTTTGTCGCATTTCCTTACACTATAATCTTGCCAAAGCAAAGAATATTGAAACATTTTTTGCATAACACGCGCAAAGCAGATGAAAAGTACGTACAGCGAGACGCGTTTTAAAAAGATGCATAGTATTCATTATGAAAGATTTGTAAGAGAGAAGTATTTAAAAGCAAGACATTCTTGGTTTGAATACATACCTTTCACAGAACGTTCACAATAAAAAAAAATTGCAGGACTTTTCGAAGTTACTGACTTTACCGGTTATTTACAAGGTTTTCAAGGAGGCGTCCTATTGAATGCATTGGCATAAAGATAAAAATTAGAAGTGTCCCTTAAGGTGGATGTACATATACATCGTGTATGTAGTTAAGTAGACACAACCGCACATACGATGCATAACCAAACATGTAATCGCGCTCCTCTTGGCGCTCGACGCTCTTCAATTTTCAGTTGCTTCGAGCTATTACATTTCATTTGTTTCTTAGTAAACGTCGGCAACTCTGTAGTGACATCATCACAATTTGACGCCTCTGATTGGATAACGGAACCCCCTCTACCCTGTCAGCCTGGAGCAAGGCAGAAATATTATTCGCAGTATGGGAGAAAGTTTGTGTCATTCTATAGCACCACTAGTTTGCATTCCCATATGTCGTGGGTTTAGCCGAAAGTATTTTTATCCATTCCTTATCAATGAAAGAAATGTCAGGAACAAAAGGAATAGCAATTTTGTCCTCTAGCTTCAAAATTTCCCCCAAAAATATAACTTCATATTCAAATGACTCATTTACAGACAGACTTTTCCCTAAATAATAAATTTCCTGTGTCTTCAACTCCACTAAAACATAATCACCTACGATCGATGATGTCTTAACGTCTTCGGCATCAACAAACTCAGGTTCAAGAACTAAATGCGACCGATCATAATCATGTGATGAATCTTGCAAAATCACTTTACCGTCATCTTTGTAACGTAAGGCCGGCGGTTTGAAAACACCGCGCTGGCAACACGCTAACAGCGAGGCAAAGAGCGCCGACGGCGCGTTCCCGCCGTCGCGACGGCAACGGGCGGCACGGAACGCGGACATCGCCGCGCGCTGTGCTTCGCTGGGCGCGCCTATGAGGAGCGGAGTTCCGGCGGCGCGTATAATATTCTCTGGCTCTACGATACAATACTCTCTGGCGGCGCGCCCGAAAAGTACGCGGCGCCCACTGCCCGGGCTTCGCGCGCTGAGATCCTGCCAATGGGGAATAGCTGCGGGAAACCGCGCGAAAGAGCCGACGAGTATATAAGGGCACTGGCAGAGGATTAAAGTCAGTGGTCAAAACGAATGCCCCAGGGCCGCCCTCTGCGTCCCAAGGTTCATTTCTGTAAAGGTTTTACAATGAGATGAGAATTGAATTTTGTCATTTAAAGAGCAGATCAAAGTCAATTTTGAATATTTTGTATCAAACACTAGAAAAACCCGGCAGACGTTGTTCTGCTCTTCATCTCCCATCTCCGTTTCTCACTATCGCTTCCTCCCTCCCTCACTCTGCCCCTGCCGCTCTCTGTCCCTCTCATTCACATTTACTTGCAGATTCTGCACGTCTCTGAGCAGACGAAGTAATATCGGGAAGCGCCGTACCAGCAAAAATGTAATAGAATGTTCAGGAAGAGTTCATTCTGTAGAGTGCGGTGTGAGAAACGTTTCTTTGAGAACTTCGACCTCACAATTTTAGTTCTTAATGCTGTAGAACGCCTCGTTTATGAGTTATATAACGATATAGATTCAAAAGGCTGCCGAGTGTGTTGCAGGTTGCATTTGACTTGTAACTCTTGTGCTTATTGCTATTTATGAAAGGAAACAATGTATATTAAATATAATGTATAAAAATTAATGTTTGTTTGTTAGTCCGTGCTTAATGCGCTGCCGTATCGTTCGTAGGATTGCCATAAAACTGTGTCAACTAATTTTTTCCACTTGGGGGAAGGATGTAGGCATAGTACAATTATTGTAACTCTGCTAGACGGCGCTCCAGCACAAGATGGCGTTTCATTTAAATGTAATTCCCAATACACCTGAACTTGATTGTTACTGAGCGTGTCCGTGTGATGTGGGTCGAGGCAGAGCAAAGGTAACGCAAAAAAGAGAGAGGAAATGGGAAAAGAGAGAGAAAAAGAGAGAGAAGGAGAGAGAGGAAAAGAGAGGGAAAGAGAGAGAGAAGGAAGAGCAAGGACATTGTCACATCGTCACAGTGGACAGCAAGGAATCGCGGCGAAGTGTCTCGTGACGAGAGAGCGCGTGGTTTCGTCCGACGCTCACAAAAACGTCAGTGTCCTAAAATTCCCCGCTGCGTTGCTTCTCCGTCTCCCCGGTGAGCAGCGATCTCCGCCGCCATCGCATTCACCACACAGAGAGAGAAAGTGAAAAAAGGTAGAGGGAAAAGGGAGAGAGGAGAGAGGGGGACGAAGAGAGAGAGAAAGAGAAAGAGGGAAAAAAGGAGAGGGAAAGAGAGGTTAAGTAGGAGAGGGAAAAGAGGGGAAAGAGAGAGAGGGGGAAAGAGAGAGGGTAAAAGGAGAGAGAAATAGAAAGGGGGAGAAAAGAGAGGGAAAAGAGCTAGAGATAGGGAAAGAGAGTGAGTGTGTGTGTGTGTGTGTGTGAGAGAGAGAGAGAGAGAGAGAGAGAGAGAAAGGGTAATTAAATCTTGAATAAGAAATATATAATAAGATACCTCTTTCAAATTTCAAACGATATTTCCACAATTATTTCTTCTACGACCGTCCGTCCTTTCGTAGATTGATTATTTCGGATTTTCGGGCGCATCAAGTGCTAAGGTAAGTAGATTAGTCACATAAGTGAAGTGCATGTTTTTCTCAGTGGTATCGGTGATCTTCCCTCGCTGTGGATACCTGTTATAAAAAAAAAAGTAATAGTGCCTGCACCTATATGTATCAAGGCGATTAGTAGACTAGATTCACATTTCCTTGGTCCTTGACACAGAAAAATCAATGAAATCAATGAATCATCAAAATCAATATTCCGTGATTGATATCCCTGATGTCACGACTCCTTCTCAAAAATTTATGCAAAGTTCTCAAAAATGACTCCTAATTTTCTCTTTAATTTTTTCCCTTGAATAGAGCATAGAAGGCCATAAAAATGGCACAGATATAATGTTCGTTGAATCCTCTGAATTTTCGAAAATTGCAAAATTTTGAAAATTTATTTGGTGTATTCCTGCAGCAACGATGTTGATGACAGAAATTTTGAGATAATAAAATCTTTTCTTCAAAAATAGATCTTTAAATAAGATTATGCTCTGTTTTATGAAAATATGCGAAGTTTTCGCGGAATTTTGCGAATTGTGAAATAAAAGCAGTTTTAAAAGCAAGATTTTGTCAAAAAGCAGTTCCAACTTTTTCTTAACATTTTTTATCTAATAGTCTGATGTACACTTATGAAAGTGATTGTTGCTTGGTGAAAACTTTCGTTGAATTGTTTGATTTTTCGAACATTGGAAAAGTTACAAATATGAGCGAGAAATTATGAATTATGAAGAACTATGTGGGACCACACGTTAGTCTCGCATACTACTAACGGAGAATATAGAAAGATAAGTAATGTTGCAGCGAAAAGCGGCAATTTTTCGATGGAAAAAATTTTATTGTAGGTCTCTGTTACCGAAAAAGAGGTTATTTCTTTTTCCTATAAGTAGTAAATTATTTCTTTTAAGATATTCTGGGAGAATCCAGGATTTTTCAGGTTTGTAAACTGAAAATTTGGTTAAGGGAAAACCTCTGTGCTTCCCTTTGTCTATCCGTTTGTAAGCAACTCCAGCGACAAAAGTGTGAACACGATTTTCCTCAAATTCGATATTTCTTGATCGATATACGTGATGTCACGATCACTGATGAAACTTAAAGTTTTAACTACCGAAATCTCGCCGCAAGTGCTCTCCTTCCTTGGTTACAACTGAATGATCAAACAGGATACTTCCCTGGCAAGAAATAAACGATGTATTTCTCTCACTAACCAGCGATATGTTTGATGATGGATAGAAATTCTGCCTCTAACCGTTCCGTATATTCGAACATTGTCATCACAAAGGTTAATTCAAAATAATCCAAATAAAAAATAGTATTCTCTTGATTCACAAGGTCAAGTACTTCATAAATGTCCTGCGTCAGTATTACCTCTTTATCTCATTAACAAATTCCAATTTCCAATGCATATGCCGAGATTGTGTAGACCTGATCTTCAGAAAGAGGAATGACCGCGAACACAGTCGAGCTATCCGATGGCGACAGATTTCACGCTTAATAAACTAATCGATCTGGATTTCATCGGCATTTTCACCGCAGGAGGAAATTACTAACCGAGCACTCGGCATCTGGCAGCGAATTGCATTGCTAGGGCACTCGCTGCCACGTGGGTCAACTGCGAATGGGTCGAGCCCCCACCATCAACCCCTATTCAGTGGCCTAAACCAAAAACCTCGAAGTAAATTACTGTCATATTAATAATTTTTTGTAGTATTTTCTTCAGTTTTTTGCCTATTTCTTGCATTTTATGTTTAAATGCTACAAAGTTACATGTTTTGTTCGAAACTCCAATTCCAGAATTTCAAAATATTGAAATGTTAAAGTCACTGCTAGCAATAAATATATTGTTATAAATATTATTATTATTATTATTATTATTGTTATTATTATTATTGTTATTATTATTATTATTCAATGTTTAACCAGGTTGGTCTACAGCAGTATTTCCGAGTGAGCTCGGTATCGACTCCCTGTGAGTCGATGAAATATAAAAAGGGGTCAGTGATGATCAAAAGTTCGATTGGAGGCCGAAAGGCGAATACACACCGACAAAAGACCTGTGTAAACAAAATACTATTGAAAGAAAAATTCTTGTCGGTCCCTGGTTACGAAAAATGGATCAATCTTGTTTTTATATTAATTTAAAAAACGTTGTGTACATAAAATTCATGATTTGTGGATTCTTGTTACTGAAAACTCCTTTGACAGTAAAAAAACGTCTGTCCGACTCTCCGTCCGTCCGACTCTCCGTCCGTCCGACTCTCCGTCCGTCCGACTCTCCGTCCGTCCGACTCTCCGTCCGTCCGACTCCCCGTCGGTCCGACTCCCCGTCCGTCCGACTCTCCGTCCGTCCGACTCTCCGTCCGTCCGACTCCCCGTCCGTCCGACTCTCCGTCCGTCCGACTCTCCGTCCGTCCGACTCTCCGTCCGTCCGACTCTCCGTCCGTCCGACTCTCCGTCCGTCCGACTCTCCGTCTGTCCGACTCTCCGTCTGTCCGATTCTCCGTCTGTCCGACTCTCCGTCTGTCCGACTCTCCGTCTGTCCGACTCTCCGTCTGTCCGACTCTCCGTCTGTCCGACTCTCCGTCTGTCCGACTCTCCGTCTGTCCGACTCTCCGTCTGTCCGACTCTCCGTCTGTCCGACTCTCCGCCTGTCCGACTGTCCGTCTGTCGGACTCTCCGTCTGTCCGACTCTCCGTCTGTCCGACTCTCCGTCTGTCCGACTCTCCGTCTGTCCGACTCTCCGTCTGTCCGTCTCTCCGTCTGTCCGACACTATGTCTGTCCGACTCTCCGTCTGTCCGACTCTCCGTCTGTCCGACTCTCCGTCTGTCCGACTCTCCGTCTGTCTGACTCTCCGCCTGTCCGACTCTCCGCCTGTCCGACTCTCCGTCTGTCCGACTCTCCGTCTGTCCGACTCTCCGTCTGTCCGACTCTCCGTCTGTCCGACTCTCCGTCTGTCCGACTCTCCGTCTGTCCGACTCTCCGTCTGTCCGACTCTCCGCCTGTCCGACTGTCCGTCTGTCGGACTCTCCGTCTGTCCGACTCTCCGTCTGTCCGACTCTCCGTCTGTCCGACTCCGTCTGTCCCATAGAGGAGAGATACAGCTAGAGTGCGCATGAGCCTACTGCGCAGGTTTCAACATGAGGTGGTCATAAGTCACGTGACTTTGGGACACCGGCAGCTCGTGCAGTACGGTGCTGTATGTAGCTTTGCGTGCTGTTTGCTGTTTGTGGTGCTACAGCGTAATTATTTTGGGACGTTGTGGATATTTGTTCACTGCTTATGATCCAAAATTCTTTCTTTTTTCAAGAAGTGCAATAACAATTTAACTTTGCAAATTGTGTTCCACAGGATGAAACAACTGTGTTAAATGTCAGTTCACGCCAGTATGCAAGTGTGCCACAAGTGAATTGTCCTGAACTGGGCAGTGAGGTACCAACTGACCATATGTACTTGCCATCAGTACACAATCTTGAAACTTGATTGTCTCCCTGTGTTGTGGACATTGTAACTTATATTGAAGGATTTTTACTTATAAAGTTGCAAAAGTCTCTTGCTTGTGTGACTTCAAGCTAATTTTTTGCCGGACTGATAGTGATGAAGGATCATATTCCTTCATTCAGGGGAAGGATGATTATGGACTGAAATACCCTTCTGCACATGTTATAAAAATCTGCAAAAGAGCAGAGGTAGAAGTAAGAATACTTCAGGGGAGAGGTGACATTTTAATAAAGGCAGCATGTAGTACAATTGTAAATAGATGTCTGAGAGAATTTGTGAATAGTTCTTTTTTTAGTAATTTAACATATTATATTATTGGTCAAGAGGACATAATGAATCACAGGATGTATTTAAAGCAATATTGTTTAAATATATTGACATAAGATTAAAACATGTAGGAAGAGAGCACACCCAAATTTACTAAAAAATAGTATTAGATCAGTTAACAAGAAAATTATTTTATTTAGAGAACATTAATCCTATGTGTATTTACTGGTGTAAGTTGTGTTTATAGTATGTTAGTGTTAGTAATTTGTATGATTGTAGTTGATTTTTATTAGTAAATTATTTGAAAAATATGTACTTCTGCTTCCAGGTCAAAGACCCCCATTTCGATCAGGTTTTTGTCCAGTTTTCCTGATCCATTGAGCAAATGCTGAGATGTCCCTTGTTTTGCTTTTGGACATAAATGTAGCTTCACTACGCCCACGTTTTCTTGAGCTTACTTGCTAGTAGTGGTAGGAGTAAAGCCAGTGGCATGTTACTGTTGTTAGTAATACAAAGAAAAAAATAAAACATCCAGTTTGTTTATCGATGCAAATAGGTTTTATATAACTCAGGAAGGAAAATGTCTAATGTGATGGTTAAAATATTGGGAAGAGCTTTTGTAGCTCAAGAAAATGTGTGAAGATGGAACTTTTCCCCCATATGTCACATACAGTTTTTACGTTTTTGACTAAATAAATCAAAATATAAATCAAAGGTAAAACCCTTTTTCCCTCTATAAATCCTTGAAATATAATTTTGATAACTTGCTATTATAAATGACACTGATGTGAATCTTCAATAGTAGAATGTCTAACACTGAGTAATAGAAATTTGGATTAATGCATCCCATGGAGTTAATTTATTTTACAAATATTTTTTATTTATAGTCCTATGTAATTGTACTTGAAAAACAGGTTTAGTGGAGTATGCGGTTGTGTGAAGTTGGACAAAAATCGGAATTTTCATATACTTGAGCAAATAGAGCAGAAAAACTTAAATTCACTTTTCTGCTATAAGCAACATTTTTAGGGTTGATTAATAAATGAGAAAATAAAGCTGGAATGAAACACCTTCAGTACGTATAAAAAGAAATCGTTTAATGCGAGACGGGTGTTCTTGTAGATGCCACCTAGCTGTCCCAAAGTCACGTGACACTGGCGCGAGAGATGTTGATACCCGGCCGGGCCTTCTGCGCAGCTCGGTGCGCACTCTAGTATATCTCCCCTCTATGGTCTGTCCGACTCTCCGTCTGTCCGACTCTCCGTCTGTCCGACTCTCCGTCTGTCCGACTCTCCGTCTGTCCGACTCTCCGTCTGTCCGACTCTCCGTCTGTCCGACTCTCCGTCTGTCCGACTCTCCGTCTGTCCGACTCTCCGTCTGTCCGACTCTCCGTCTGTCCGACTCTCCGTCTGTCCGACTCTTCGTCTGTCCGACTCTCCGTCTGTCCGACTCTCCGTCTGTCCGACTCCCCGTCTGTCCGACTCTCCGTCTGTCCGACTCTCCGACTCTCCGTCTGTCCGACTCTCCGTCTGTCCGACTCTCCGTCTGTCCGACTCTCCGTCTGTCCGACTCTCCGTCTGTCCGACTCTCCGTCTGTCCGACTCTCCGTCTGTCCGACTCTCCGTCTGTCCGACTCTCCGTCTGTCCGACTCTCCGTCTGTCCGACTCTCCGTCTGTCCGACTCTCCGTCTGTCCGACTCTCCGTCTGTCCGACTCTCCGTCTGTCCGACTCTCCGTCTGTCCGACTCTCCGTCTGTCCGACTCTCCGTCTGTCCGACTCTCCGTCTGTCCGACTCTCCGTCTGTCCGACTCTCCGTCTGTCCTACTGTCCTGTCTTCCGTCCGTCGGCCCATCCGTTAGTCCGTCTGACTGACTGTCCGTCCGTCTGACTGAACGTCCGTCTGTCTGTCCGTCCGTCTGACTGACTTTCCGTCCGTCCGTCTGACTCACTCCGTCCGTCAGTCTGACTCTCCGTCAGTATGACTGACTGTCCGTCCATCTGACTGACTGTCCGCCCGTCCGTCTGACTGTCCTTCCGTCTGAGTGACTGTCCGTCTGACCGACCATCTGTGAATCAGTCTGTCCGTCTCTCCGTCTAGATGTAGTCAACGCTAGCACCAAAACTGATCAGACGATTTTTTCCATGATTGATATTTTCTGATAGTTCTAAACGATCTTGAAAGCCGGCGAGTTTAAAAGGTTATTTTGATATTTAAGAGTAGTTCACATGAAGCCTAAAAATGTCCAATGTTTTCTGAAAAATGGCTTCAAATAATTTGATTCACCTTTGTACTCTGAGAGTAAAGCACACTTAAAATTTGGCGCAGGTGTTATTTCCATCGAACTCTCCGAATTTCCACAAATTGCAAAATCAGAAAAACGTGAGAAAGTGTGCTGTTATAGCGCGACTAGTTATATTGCTAATAACTCAAAACATCAACTGACATAAGATTTGTTAGGTATGCTTTCTTATTGAGAACCGAAGATTGCGACGTCCTGTCAGTCATTGAGTAATGCGATTATGTACGATGCCATTGTTTGTATTTTGAAAAATTCTAAAAGCATGATGAATTTCAATCACCTTCATGAATACGTATTGCTTCGACTTCATTCGCGATTCTCTGAAAATATCTTAACACACTCTCATGGAAGGTCCAAATATTTGTCAAATGTTTGGAGCCGAGAGCTTCGTCGCGATACTGGACACGGGAAGCGAAGCGTCACTGAGCCTTAAATCTATGAAGTTATAAACACGTCATTCCGCTCGCAGGCCCGTATTAGTGTTCGCCATGTTCTCGCGGAAGTGAATAGGTTCTCTCGCGTTCTCAACTATACGGGGTCCTCTACTTTAAAGTTTTCAAATTGGACTTTTTTTTAAACTTCATTGTCTCCTTTTTTGCCTGACACGGTATCAGTTACTAACAAAATGTAAACAACGGGAGGTGCCAACGATGACAACACAAAAAAGTTCTCAAGTCTTCAATGTCGTCTTTCCGACGTCCTTGACACCGAGAGTACGACCAACCCCGAGTACTTCCACTGCCGGCGCCGCGTGTCCATCGACCTCTGAAACAGAAGCCGCCGTGTCCGCCGGGCGACGTCTGCGCTGGCGGCGACGGCGGCTGCACGCGAGGCGGCGGGAGGAGGAGCAGGTGCGGCAACAGCGCCTGGCCAGCGGCGGGCGCTCCCGCTGGCTGGCGGCCTCCGCATTGTTAGTCGCCCGCCCGCCCGCCCGCCCGCCTCGACGTCGCCCCGCGCGACGCGCCAGCCACCCGCCCGGCGTCGAACCGGAGGCGCCGTGCCACGCCACGCCACGCGGCGGCCGACGCGCGGCATGACGCCGCCGTGACGTCACCCGCTCCTCCTCCTCCTCCGCCGCCGCCGCCGCGTGCGGGCCGCGCGCTGGCCGCGGCTGCCGCTGCCGCCGCCGTCGACAGTGAGTTCGCCGGCGCCGCAGGTGCGACTTGGCCGCCGCTGCCGCGATCCGTGTGCGCGTCGTCGCCGTCTCCGCCGCCGCCGCTGCTGCCATCGGCCACGCCGGCGCTGCGGTCGCCGGGAGCCAGTGCGTGAGGTGAGCCCGCCGCGCGCGTGGCGCAGTGCTGGAGCCCTCCGAGGGCTGACCTTGGCGCAGGGCGATGGCCGCGCGCCCTGGCGACTATGAGGAGCGTGGCCAGCCAGCCGGCCGGCCGGCGCGGCGGGCTGGCCGGGTCGCCGCGGGTCGCCGGGGAAAGTGGTGCGCGGGTGCCACGCTCTGTCGAGTTCGTTCGTCGCGCTTCCAGTGGTTGTTGTGGTTCTTGCGGGGTGTTGTGGTGCAGCAGCTGTTGGCGTGCACCCCTGCAGACCGGTTGTTGGATGCGCGCAGTCGCGGCGACCTGCGTGGCGACGCCGGTCAGTTGTGCGCCGGCGCGCGGGCCACGCAGAACATCGCGCGCAATGATTGGGCCATTTAAACGCACGTGCATCTGTCAGTGCCTTCACAGAGTTGCGTTTTTATCTTCGGTAAAATTATAGGCAAGTGAAATGACCAACGAAAATGTATTCAATGTACGAACGTCTGTCAGTGCGAGTGTAAAAATATCTCGTGATGAATAGTGAGCAATTGCAGAAATCCTACATTGTGTTGTGAATGAAGTGCAATTGCATCTTTCGCCAGACGGTTTTCTGCAATAGTGGCTTGCGAGAGGTTTCGCGACCAGTTGGATTGCTGTAATGAACAACGCCCATACCTGTTCTGGAAATGGGGCGGGACTGAAAGAGCGTGGGCGACCTTGAAGGAGCATCTCTTGCGAAGTAAAGGAAAAACCTGTTTATCCTTTTAAACGAAACAATTTTTTTAAATAGTATTTTTATATTTCTGACAGTCCGAAAATACATCAAACTGTCCTTTTCTGCATTCAGTGGTTAAACAGAGTCAACGGGTGTTAATTAATTATATAGTCCACAAAGCGCAATTTTGAATGTTTTACGTAATTATTATCTAACGAAAATTGAAAATAATTCTACTGCGCCAACCTTTCATTTGTCAACTACCAAACTCAGACTTTTCGACGGTAGATATATCAGGCTCGGTCGTAGATTTTAAAACATACTTTTTCTGGTACAAATATGTGTGTGAATTGCCGGAAATGCTATTTTTCCATTTATATTGAGCGTTTTTTGTAGTAACAGGGGATTCTGTAGAGCCATCAGAAAGTAATAATCTTTTGTGAAACATTCAATTTGTTGCTAGAAACATAATTAAGAAGAAATGTCAGGTTTGTTTTATATAAAATATACAAGCTCTGTAAGCTTACTTTATGAAAAACATTCTCCAAACAAAATTTTCTGTTAAGTGAAAGCTCGGCGGTGATCTAGTTGTAGTAAAGGAAATAGCAAGAATGGACATGAAATGTCAGTGAAAGAGACCTTGACACACCTTTGAAGGTCGCTAAACATTTACTTCATCGTAAACGTGACCTTGACACGCAGTGTTTGTGCCAAGGCTGCGTAACCTAGGAAGAAGTTTTAAGGCAAACCTTTTGCTGGACGGGTTGTCTGATCGACCACTTTCGAGTGAGGACACGTGGTTTGCGAGAAGGGGTAGGTGACCTCGCCGTGGGGCTTCCTAAGCTGCTCGCCTGTTACCTCCCCTCCTTAACCCCCCCTTCCCCAAGCCTTCGCCCCTTCTCCATGCTGCTCCACGCCGCCCCCCCCCCCGAGATACAGAGACCCAGCAAGTGATGGCAAATTTTAGCAACCCATCGATACTTCGATTCATCACCAAAACGTTTTCCATGTCGATAAAAATTTCGATAAAACATCTATGTTTAAAATATCAATGACTTAAATGTGATGAAACATTTCGAAGTGAAATGTCCTGGTTCTTACGTGATACACAACATGTCAATATTAGTTTAAAGTACAGTCCGCCTTCAATTTGATTGTCATCTTAATTTTCTAATCAATGTTCTATGTAGTCAGAGTTCAAATTACAGTTTAACAATATCACCACGTACAACAAAATAATCGAAAAAAAGTAGCAACACTGGAGAAAGATTGCGAATAGCAAACGATTTCGTGCCGTCTGGCGATCGACAACAGCGACAGTTGTCAATGGCTTTTGATTGCGAGCAATCTACAAATAAAATAGTGGAAATTTTATTTATATCACGAAACGTTTTTGTGAAAACATCGGTTTCTGGACAAATATATCGATCTTAAGAAAACATAGATGTTATAATATCGGCGTTTCTGCTCGAAAGTATAACTGTTTTAAAAACATCGATTTTTTGTCATTACTAGTCCCTGCGCCTTGGATTTGATGATCCACGCACTTCGCTCTTTGAAAATTCCTTCATCATACGTGCCCTATTATTTTCTTGTAACTCACTCTCAAGAACACACGCGGATAAAGAGACATTAAAAGTCTTTCAGTACCCCGAAATCCATTTCGTCCGGGCGATGATTGATGTTATTTGCAAATTCGAACAAAAATATAGTCCACGTTGGTATTAAACTGCTTTATTCTGCGTTTATTTATAAAATCTCTACAAATATTTTCCTAGTGTAAGTGACATTTTCAAACTACTTATGCACATATAAGTGGGCATGTGCCCATTTATGTCATCGCGGATGTAACAAATGCAGTATTATTTTTGCTAATAGTGAAGTATGGGTGACGAGACAAATCAGGCAGTCATTTAGTCTGTGGACTTTGAGGGACCAAAGTCTAAGTCAATAGTTTTCCTTATTTCAAGTTGCGCAGTGAAATGATTGCCCAAAAGTTGTTTTTGAGGCGCATGTGTGGTTTCTTCCATTACCTGTGAATCTTTCGTGTCATATGTTAACGCAATAGGGAACACAATATTAGTAATTTCCGTAATTCGCTTCTTGGCGGCAGAGATATGCTAACTTCTTAATTAACTAATAGTAATAATCCATTCCAGATAATTCCTTCCAGTTCAAAAAAGTCAATTTTGTAAGACATTGCCGATATATCTTACAAGATAAAAACGAGAGAAGTGATGTGATACATTCATTTTATGGCATCAGTTTTTAAACTCGCGAGATGAGTGGTCTTAGTTGAACACTACGTACACTAAAAAGAGAAAAAAATGTTGCCTGTTCCAAAACCAGAACCTTGAAAGACATTCTAATTGCTCTACTTCCAGTAAAAAGAACTCTCTGAAGATCTGGTGGTCCCGTGTTTGACTTCCGGTGGATAACCGTTTGTCGTGTTAATATTAATATTATTTATCATTTGCAATTCACCGAGACATCTTAGATTCCTATTTACTGCACGAGTTTTTTGTACATTATCAAATCTTCGAATATATTTTCGAGTATATTTGAGTTTTACGCTTATGAAAACAGTATTTTTAAGACACCTTTCAGTTTGCTCATATTTGAGTTCTTCGCCTACAAGATGATTTTCACGTTATATAAGATGCACAAATGGAAGAGTGAGAATGTTAATATACATTTTAAGTTAAGACCATAATTTTCCTATGTTCAAGTGGCCAAAATAGAGTTCATGTTCATTCTTCTTCGATCCTATTTTGCATCTTCTCTGGTTTCATAACAACGTGTCAAGAGTACTGAAAGTTTCGGCTGTCCCACCTGTTCCCGTTGGGAGTGACATCGTTCGACCTCGCGTGACGAGGGTGACAATGCGCAACTCATCGACGCGGACGGCTAGATCATCCGCAGCGAAGTCACTTGACACGCCGTCGTCGTGCCCTACTAACTGCCCTCCAGTCAAGTGCCCTCGTGCCCGGGGCGGCGACTGCTCCCATTGTACGTGTCAAGTGGCAGCTGCGGATCTGCTGAACGCGTCATCGGAAAATAAATCAAGGCGTGAATCGACGAAATACGTCTTCTGGTTTGTACGGGATTTCTAATTCATTAATTTCTACTTTTAAGCCACCTTTACTTATGTGAATGGTACTACAAAGTTTGATCCTATGAGTCGTAATTCAGTGCAATTTGAAGCTCATTTCGAAATTAAAATGATGCAATATGAATATTGTTATGAAATCATTAGAAATAAAGTTGAATTTTGACATTATCCCTCAAATTTCCAGTGATCGACTTATTAATGTTTTCAAATAATTATTAAGATAAATATAAATGTTCACGTCCACTCTCGACCAACCAAAATATTAGAGCGTCAACGGAGTTTAGTTTCGTAGGTCGATGTCCCCAAATTTCATAACTGCACCGTGTTAGGGATAATATTGGATAGTTTCCCTTGGGGAAAAAAAATTGAAAAAAAAATGGCAACTTCTTATCCAGAGGAGAAATTTTGAGGATACGACCGTGAAGAATGGAATAATCAAGAGCTGCATCCAGGATTTTTCTTGTGCGGGAGGAACTACAGGAATAATGTCCAGCATAGGAATTCATGTTGTCGTAAAACATACAAATCCTTTATGCCGAATATAAAATGTATTTTAATTTTTTACGTATAATTGATAAATAATAAGCGATAATATTGACTTTTGTTATAATAGAAAACTAGTAAAAGCTTTATTTTTGATTATGTATCATTGCCTGGGGGAGGGCTGCCTCATGACCCCCCTCCTAGGGCGCGCAACTGATTAAATGTAATAAATGCAGCCAATGGGCTCGTGACCCAGGAAATAGGAAGGTAGAGTGGGAAGGGGAACTACACCGAGTAGAGCATTTAGAAGAGTAACGTCTAAAAAGATAAAAATGGATAAAAGTAAACAAAAACAAAAAAAAACTACAACCTACTGATTAACTTAGACAAGACATCCAATGTACTTCCACATGTTACGTAATGTAGGAATATTCCTTGATTGTTTTTTCCTTGAAGGCCAGCGTACTTAAAGACCGCCCCGTGCCACACTCCTGCTGTTCCATTGCAGGAAACCTGTATCACGCGGTTAGGTTTACATACATATATTGATTTTCTTTGTTCCACATTTTCAAAACCCCAAAAAAATGATATTTTTTCGGAAAATTATTGCATTACCTTTCAGTAATTAAAAAACATTTTTCCGAAGAGATTAGCCCCAGTATTCTCATCAAACTTACTATTAATAGTAAGGCGGTTCCACCCATCAGTTATTCCGCAAGTAATGAGCGACAGCTCGCCGAATCCCAAGCAGTGTGGATGAGTGGCTTGCTATTTGCCGAGTGGCGAACATTCGGTGCTCTCCCTACCCACCACGTGTCGGTCTTTAGGACACATCAAAGGAAGCAAACGTTCGCAGAACATGTCAGCTGTTCGGGATTTGGCGAGCAGTAGCTCGTTGCTCCGCGAATGCCGAATGTGTGGAGCCGCCTTTACAACTACATTGCGGTCGACTGTTCGAACGTTGCAGACTTCGTGAGAGCTTGTGCATACTTCACCATCTAAATATACGCTTCTGTCCCTACGAAGATCATTTTTACACTACGCCTGCAGGAGTCATGGAATGACTTGTAATTCATTTTAAAAGTATTGGACTCTGTGTCAGACTTAAATGGTGGAAAATATTATTGATTGCGCCAGCCACATCGATTACTTACTCTAATTTTACTAAACCAAGACAGGTTATTCAAGTTCCTAGCAAATCACATTGAAGCAAGATTCTGGGATAAACGAGCCCGAACAAAAAATATACGTATGATATGTTAATAGAGAGAGAAGGAGAGAGAATGTTTGCGTTTTCATTATTTACGTGCAACGGAAAGCCATTAATTCTTCCCTTTTAGAAAGTTTTTCTTTAGCTTTAGCAGCAGCTCAACAAAAAAGCGAGCTTCCACACCCGCTTGTTTAAGTAATCGTATTGTAATATTAATGAAAGAATATTCATTCTGAGTAAATGGATTGTCAGTGGAAATTTTAGTCACATATTCTATACTGTACTGCTGATTCAGCGACGACAACCGTATCCTAATATTGCGAACTTGGAAAAAATATTCCACAAACTTTTAATTTGTATTTAATGTTCCTTAGAATAGTTTATTCTCTAGTATTCTGCGGTATCAAAGAAGAGTATATCAACTTTTTAGAATAGGAGAAATATATTACAGTGGTCATTTAGTTTAAGAAATAAAGTATCATGACGGCAGAGAAATTAAAAGACTACAAAGTGTATGTCTGTTTATTAATAAATTGTCTATGATTAAAGTTCCAAAAGAAACGTAGGTGAAGTTGCTGAGGATTTACTCTTGCTCGGGCAGTATGGATGTTCGATATTCTATGATATCCGATATTCTAGTGAAATCTAGATGCAGCTTTTAAGCACAGAGCAAAATGTGAAGTTTTTTTGAGAATATACATGTTGTTGATATCAGATTATCACATTGCTCTTTAAATGGTATTTGTGTTCTGTTAATAAGACATTGCATTTTACTCTTTTATACATACTTGCAGTCTCATAAACGCACACCAGATGCACAATACATATGGCATTGCTAGTTGAATATCCTAATATTTCAAACATTGTAAGAACTTTTGCAAATTCAACACACACGTATATACTTGTCCTTACGAATATTTGTTTGAAGTGAAGATTAGAAATGAAATTGTTACATTATGTGATGGGTCGTAGCTTCAAAGGCAGTATAATAGTAAAATGTGTAATGAGTTTCAGATAGGAGAGTATCAAGGAAAATGAATCAATAGGCCAGTACAAAAATAGTTTGATGTTACATGTGGAAAGATAATGTATTAGGCGAAGAAGAGGACAACAAAACAGAAAACAGGACTTTGATGAGCAGGGATGCAAATAATGCGAAGATTTTAATTGGGATGCACTTTTTAAATTCAAATTTTGAATGTGTCGAAAAACAGATGTCGATATTTTTAAAACTTTGCCTTCTTCTTCTTTTTCATCAGCATGCTTTGGGCTTAACTCGTTTGGGTTCTACATCTGGTACAGCCATCGCCTTCTCGACCTTTCTATTCATCCTCCATATAATAGGTAGTAGTTGAGACTGTATCGTGGGATTCCATCTCTGTATATCCTCATTAAATGCAGCAGCCTTTCTGTGTACGTCTATTATTTTACACAATTTCATCTAAACTTGTGATATTTAGCTATTTCCTTACCACCTCATTTATGAACCCAGCTTCTTTAATCACGACTAACAAAACCTGCGCATCCTAACCTAACACTGCTCGGATCAGGAGAACCTTCCCCCACCTTACGCATTGTGCGATGCGGTATGGGCGAACTCCGCAGAAAGGTCTTAGGTACAAAGCCAAGTGGTCAAAAAGAAATGGTCGAGCTGCGCAGAAGTAGGGGATTAGCGCCCATCACGGAAACTCCGCAAAAAGCTCACAGGTACAAAGGGGAAATGGTCAAACTAACCAGAAATAAGAGATATCAGGGAAACTTTCGATGTCTACACGGGGAAACAGGAAAGCAATACTATTTCATATTTCTAAATAAAATGACCATTTACATCATGGTCTTTCCGTAGGACCCTCTTCAGCGCATTGCTCACCGTTTGTCTTGGTATCTTGCTGTCGCCGTTTTGATTGTGAGAAATTTCACTTCGAAAAACAGATCACTTAAAAAGATTTTTGCTTCGCAAGATTTGGATACGCATCGCCACCGCACTCCGTTAATCATCGCCGTATCTCTACAAAATTGATAGTCATCTTGCAGGAGAAGTTTCTTGCCGCGCTGGCTGTAAATGAATTCCATTTCCTTTTATTCTTCTCGATGCCCACAGGAAGAGAACGAAAGACAGTGCCGGTCCTGCTTGCTGTGTCCGAACTATTTACCTGGTATGGAGATTATTTTCTGCGCAGTTCGGACTTCGAGAAGTGAAAGGATGTGGCGGAGTCCGCACCATTTACCTGAAGAAGAGGATTATTTTCTGCGGAGTTAGACCATGCCCGTGCGATGAGGCTACCTGCGTTCCGGGAAGCGAGAGGCGTAGGGGCCGTGTGCATGGAGTTCGGCGTATGAGTGACGCGGGCTCTGATTCACGGGCACCTGGACTCGCCGCGCAGGCACTCGAACATCTCCCAGGAGCGAGGAGGCGGTCCATGGAAAGGGTGCCAAGCGCGCGCACGGCGTTACTGAAACCGTACAAATTGTTTTCCTCTTTTTATTTAATTAACTGTATTTACATGGACAGGAACGTAACGAAATGAGTGCGGGCTCGCCCGCAATACTTTGATCCAGGCCCACTTTATAAAAGTGTACAGAGAACACAAGTAGTGTGTACCTTAAGTAATAAAAATATATTTTAACAAATTCATGTTCATCAGTGTATGATTACTACATAATAAATCAATGTTACTAACAGATTATATTGATTTAGAAACTATTACATAAGGTACCGAAGCGAGAAAAAATCATTCTTTTGGAAGACGATCTTTATAAACTTTATTGTATGAACTATAGCAAACTATTAAAGAAAATGCCAAGTAATTAACATTTCTTACAATCGCAAAACTTTCCGCCTAAAAATAGGCCCTCTTTTATCTGGACCCGCCCGCATGGCGGTCCTTGCGGGCCCGAATGATTCGCCAAGGATATTAAAGATGTTGATTGCGTTAATATTGTACACACATGTGTTTTTGAGCTTCGTATTCCCTACCTTTCCTCTTTTTCCAATATGACAATATGGATGAATTATGAATGAAACATTCGTTGCAACGAGAGATGTTGAAAACATGTGATAAAGAGAAACTTTCTCTAGTGTAATAGGAGTAGACCTTGTTAAAGCAGCAGCATTTCCTTGAATTTGAAACTACTCAAGGCTGACGATAAATCCCGAAGACACCGGATCCCTTTACTCCCGTGTAATTGGAACTATTTGTGTCAACAAACGAGGTGAAGATTTGATTTGATAGGGCTGGGGAGCCTTGCCGTCGACTTGGAAATGCGCGAACGATGCTAGTCAAATAGTCCCAATTCCGAAAACCTACGTTTTGAATAACCATTACGAGCTGCAATGTCTCTGACCGGGAGGGCCTAGGGTTCGAGTCCTGAGGGTCGAATTCAGCCTCTGTTTCAACGAGAATTCTAGCGACCGGTTGCTCCGCTCAGTACTATTCCGTGGTTTCTCCGAACAATATCAGGCAAATGCCGGGTAGAACCCTCACAAATGGGCCACGGACCGCACACGATATTTCTTTCATATTTCTTGTTTTATTCTCACGTGACGGAAGGCCAGTCGGGAGCTTAGAACTTGTTGCTAGTTGCAGGAGCTGAGTAGTGTCCCGCTAGCAGGGGATTCCTGGTTGGGTGCCACCGTGCACGCACAAAGACGTGTAGGTTGGCACTGGATCTCTCCATCCAGCTGGAAGATCACCGCCACCTCCTGTGGACTAATGACCATTGCGTTCAGAAACACGAAATAATCAATCAATGAATAATCATCCATTGTATAACGCTCACTTGTTATATTCATTTTTTTTTTTGCTTGAGCTGTGTGAGCGGCTGTGCGATGCGCGCCAAGTGGTGCAGGGGCGTGGAAGTGTGCCACCGGGCTGCAGCCGGGCTGCGATCCACTCGAGGGGAAGATCGTCGGTTGAAGAAGATACCACGTGCAATTAGTGGCGGGATTACTCTTTTGTCGGCGGCTTGTGATATTTCATTCGCCTGCGAGCGGTTCTGTTGTCTTTGGAATAGGGTCACTCTCATGCGATTAGTAGTCAGGACTAGTAGTCAGAATGTTTGGGAACCAGGTTGAATAAGAGGAATTCCTCTTAATTTCACAAATGTCGTAAAAATGTGTTCTACACTGTTACTTGAGAATTGCGGCGAACTGATTAAATGGTGCAATGATATGATCGGATGTGGAATCGAATTACCATGATATTACAGCATTTTCTCCGAATTAAAAACTTTCATAGAATTGAACATGTTTTGGAATGGATTTGTGTTTCAGTAACGTGTTTTATTAAACTATCTTTTTAATAATTTGCAAAATTTCCTTTTTTTTCAGTTACCTTCCATTCTCGCCGATTTCGATGTTACAGTTATGGTGCAATATCTCTGTTCATATTACCTTATTATTAATATTAATAATTTGGAACTGCTACAATGAAGAACTTCCTCATACAATGTTCTAAACAACTTTGGGTAGTCCTCCGCTGATGATGATAATGATGATAATAATAATAATAATAATTATTATTATTATTATCATTATCACAGTTATCAGTAAAAGTATATTTAAAAATATACGTATATTGTATATATTATTTTAATATTAAATTTTTAAATTACATGAGCCTTAATTTGAGTTTCATGTTCATTTTGATATCTTGTGTTAAATAATTCAACAATATCAGGGAGCCCCGTGGTTTGCTCGTGCTCTGTTGCGGTGCAGGGGCGTCGCGACGCGTCGTGGCGAAAGGGGAACGGGAGCGGCGCGGCGGCGCGGGCGTCTCGCGGGTGATGGGGGCGGAGACGCGCGGCCGACGTCGTCGACGGCGGCTAACTGTCCCGTGTGCCCATTGCGTAGGCGGCACATGGCGAGCTGTTGGCGCCTGTTGGTTATCCAACGGGAACGGTCGGGCCGAACACGTCACAATTGCCGAGCATCCTGAAACGATTCTTGGGAATGCAAGTGTTTTTTTTTTCAGTACATTGCTGTAATTAGTTGATTAGGTTTCAGCTCTGGAGTAGGTTGCAAACTCCGGGAAGCACGCGAACTTGTTAGTTGCGGACTAAGGATAGATGAAGTAGCCAGCATTTTCGATATGGTTTCGAGTGAGATGGGGTTGTTTGATTGTTGGGATCTCTTCCACAGGAAAAACATTTTTCTGCATCTTAGGTGTAGACTAGATATGAGCAACGAATAGACTACTATCATTTGATCTGCTGAAGATTTGTGAGCGGAAGATTCATCAGTAATTTAGATAGACTATTAGCTTCATTTTTTGGATTGACGGAATGTTTCATTAAGAAATTCACTCCACTATTTCTTAATTGAGTAATACAAGGAGAAAAGAATTATAGTGTACAGACGGTGTAATTTCAATTATTTTAATGTCTTGTTTGAAATCTCACTAATGGAGATTAATTACATATAGCACACACTTTACGAAAGATCTTTGTGCAATGTGGTATTATAATAGTTATCACAGAATTCGAGGGCATACCATTGTTAATTTACACTACATATTTTTAATAGGTGTTTTATTCCTCAAATTCGTGTCTTTGAACTTTATGCATGTGAATGTGGCGCGGCATTTTTCACCAACATCTTCCCTTAAATTTAGTTCACGTAATCTACGAAACGTCTCACTATTTTATTATTTCAGAGTGAATATTTCCTTGAATGTTTAGAATAGAAGTTGAAAACATTGCATTGCTTTCATTATTTTTTGCCGCCCAACATCGAAATACTTTGGTGTTCCAAATGTGATATTTTTGTTCGTAACTATGAAGAGTCCTTGCCTGTATCTTTCGTCTTATTTAGTCCTTTGCCTGTCTCTTTCCAACTCGCCAAGCTACTCTATCACTCCATGTTCTTCTGCTCTTGCCAAGCTGCCAAGCACCTCGCTACGATGCATCATCATCACAATGTGAATAACAAGGCGTGACATGATTCTGTTGCGGTGAACTGAAGTATTATCATTAATGGTAATTGCTCATATAACTATCTAAGAGGATGGATATGTGTGCGGAGTGCCTCTTGAAACTTGCGACGCACAACGCATTTTGATGTTAATAATCTTTGAGCGCTGTAGTCACTGTCGCAATATATGTCGCAACACTTGCATTGTATCGCGATTGTAATTGTAATTGTACTTGTAATTGTATTGCAATTGCAAGTAACTTCGTTTAGAATCGAAACTACTTCAAAAGTAAAACATTACATTGACAATATCAGTAAAACTTGAGAAATATATCCATTTTGTTAGTACACATTTTTCACCGAAGACGAAAAGACATAATTTCTGTGACTGTCTGCTCCATCTGTGTAAAGCCGTGTTACTTTGGTCCTCTGATATGACTTAGTCCCCAACGAAAAAACAACCAGAGTTTCCGCGCTACTGGCGGATTACCTCCAATTTTCATAGGAACTAGTTATTTCCTCCAGACCACGTCAACCAAACAGAATTATCGGCAAATTTCAACGTCTTTTTGGAATCTATCGAGATCGCTTACTCTTTTCTGTTTATTTGTGGCATATTGTTAAGTCTCTGCGGTATGATCCAAATAAAAAGCTGTAATCTTCCGCAGATAAAACACTATTTAATATTTTAATCAACATTTAGCCATCGGTTAGAGGTTTTATTTTCCTTCCAATTGTAAATAACTTAACATTGTCTTAGATGAAAGAATGGGACATACAAGTGCTTCGAAAAACTCTAATGCGAAACTAATTTGTACACCACCATCCATCGTGTATGCAGCGGGAATTGAGGACCACCTATTCCTAATTACGGCCATTGTCCAATTAATTTTTTTTCCTCCGGAATTTAATGTTACAGTTTACTAAACAATCTTTGAAACATAGATGTTTAAAAATGATAGAATAACACTGGTGGTTTAATTTTGGACATCGATGTCCATTGCCATCCATGTTTTGTAATCTGTACTGCATGGATAGGAATTTTACAGATGGATCCCCTCTATGGTTTCCAGCTATCAACTCCAGGCGGTTCCCCTCCCTCAGCTGCGGGCCACAGACCTCTCGTAATTCTTCTTTCCTCAGCCTGACACCACTCTCATTCTGAGAACTCTGAAAATTGACAGATGTCCCACTCTCAAGACTCGTTCATATTTTCGGTTCAGGCCAGCGAAAGATTTTTTTTGTTATTAAAGGTCGCCTCAACTACTAGGTCATTAGCGACGAATATTGGATGTAACGTTATGGTAGGAGGATGAAACGATATGGTGATGATAGGGGATGAAAGGACGACCATGCCCCAAGCAGAACTCGAACCCTCGACCCCATGGTTCAAGATCACTACGGCACGACTGCTTTAGCGATCTCGGCCACGGGGCCGACAGCGAGAGATTGTCAAATATATTGAAGCCGTAAAGAGAACGATTTTGGTGCCCCTCCTATTCGGTTACGAGTGAACGATTTTCAACAAGTGAGAGGCCATGTGTGATAATTCTGTCTCAATAAAAGGCATGTAAGCTCTTCAGCAAACTGAAGCAGCGTGTGCGGTTGAGCAGTCCTGAAAATGATCGTAATTACGCTCTTCATTTGTTAACACTTGGAAGAAGGGGGTCCAAGATACGATGCACGTAACGGTTTGACACTTTTACGTATGTGTCATTCACAAACACTTCCTGTTTGAGAGTGAACGTCGAGCGAGCCACCACAAACCGACCATTCAACAAGACTGGAAAGCATGCTTTTTGGAGGGTGAAACCTTGAGCGGCGTTCCCAGGGGACTTCAGGTATGGTTCCCCGGCGATTGAGGGCCCTTCGGCCGACAAGAGTTTTCCACGATCGCGGAACAGTAATAAAATAGTCGCATCATATGTATGTGTAAAACTATTGGTAAATATAAAACATAATATAATGTATTCATGGATATGCAGTATTTTCTCTCGTAACGTTTCTACAGCTCGAAGGTAAAACAGCTCACAACCACCGAATATCAAAAAAGGCGCGGTGTTAACTTTTATCACACTTTCATGTAAACTCGCAGTTGACATACGTACTTTTAGTCGAAGAATAATTAATGTAAATACTATTTATTTAAATGAAAATTTTGAAATGATTTTTAAGAACATAAATGAACTGCTTTTATACATTCTTCGATTAATGAGTTGCCAAAATAAAAGGTAGCACTACTGCCCTAGCACAAGTTAGCCAACGATTGTGAAATGAATGAGAATCAATTTCTAAATGCTATACTGCGATTTATTTCTACTCTGCCCCTGACAGGTATCAGCTTACGGTTTCACCCAATCAGGAGTTTAAAGTCACTACAGTGACGTCACTGGTGACGTTCAAGCTCCCGATTGGATGAAACCGTCAACAGCTGATACCTGCCAGGGGCAGAGTTGAATAAATCGCAGAATACTTACCGAATACGACCCTCCCCCCCAATGACTTGGCAGAAAAGAATGTCAAAATAATCGCTCGAGTGGCTGTGTAGAGTATACTGCGAGTTGGGCCTGGCACCTAGGTGGGTGTCAGGCCATAGTTCGCATCTTAAGCGTGTGTGTCACATGTGGCGTCATCTTATAAGCACTATACACCTTTAAACTCGCGCTCCTGACCATTTCTTTTATTTTTAAGATTTGTGCCTGCAAGGTCTACTTCTGCAACAGCATCTTGTCTGTGTGTAATTGTTTGAGACTAATTGTTGTAAAAACGATGTTTCGTTGCATTTGTGTCTGCAAATTTATATAATTCGTATTATTAAAAGACTCCGTCGTATGAAAATAACGTTAGTAATTGTACGTACACTCGTATAACTATTCCGTGTGTTTACAATTACAGTACTTTATTAATTCAAATAATATTTGAAGTATTATGATAACACGTTAAATTCAGGTAGCCCTTTTTAATATTCATAAACTCTACTTTTGACACATCATTCCACTAATAGTTGTTTATTCTAAGACCTAACATTTTATTTTCTAAGATTTATTATTATTTTTGCTTGTACATGTTCCTGGTTATCAATAAACCAGTAGTTTGCAAAAAGCGTTCCATTTGTACAAACGGGCTTTCGCTCTATCCTCCTAAATTTACATGATCTCAGAGAGTATAATATCATGATCTCACCACTACACTATCGGAAACTATGGTACCTTCAAAATTATCCTCAATCGAGTCTTCTCGACCTCATACACTTATTCGGTCATTAAAGCCCGGAAGTTCAGGCATTTATTTTACCTAAAATAGGCGGCCTAAAATGCATTTATTTTTATTAAATAGGCATGAAAAAGGCACTTATTGTAGCTAACGCAGGCGTGAAAAAAGGTGTATACACAATGAAAAATCGTATTTAAAAGGAAGTATTGTAAAAAATAATAATTAAAACGATTCACATTTCTATTCTAATCTAAAATTTACATTAGCTCTTAAGGTATAAGAAAACGAATCTTTTTTTAGTAATCTCGATTCTACATGACCACATGGTATGATAGCAACGAATTTCTTTTATTCTCGACACTTGTCTCTTCGAAATGGACTCCCTTTTGAATCTAGAAATGGCATCAGTGAAAACGGAATTATATTTTTAATTTTTCCCACTTGTGTAATTGCCAGCACTGAGAACTCTCTATCGTACCCATAGAGCTGTCCTCAGAAGGCCAGCTTCTCGGAGGCCATACTCAAAAGTAGGATAAGATGCCTTGTGAACGGACAAAGCCTCTCGGCCTTGGAAAAAAAAATAAAAAATCGTGACTAGTATCATCTTATTTTCCATTTAGATTTTTATCACAGCCTCTTCCACAGGAATACAAAGTACGGCCGTGCTTTCGTATTGTCCTGGCTTACGGGTATATATCCAGGTTGACAGAATTGGTGCCCGGAGGAAGAGAAGCAAAATAATGACATAAAAGTCAGAAAAAGACAAAAATAAGATAAAATTGCAACAGGCATCAGGCGCTAAAATAGGCAAAATGAAATTCTATTAAAATAACTCCAGAAGCACAATTAAGTGATTTCTACTATCAAAAGTCAAGAAATAATAACAATAACAAAAAGGCATATTGCCGAACTCCCGGGCTCTTGTAATCGTTAATGTTTTTTTAATAAATCTGAATGATTTTTTTTCTGAGAGGAGCGGGTGAGCACACAGTTTTGAGCTTGGGGACTCCGCGGTTCCTAGTCCGGCCCTGTGTTGCTCCTTGCGAGTTGACTAGCAGCCAGCGTGCGGGGCGCCGCGTCGCGGGCGACTGGGTCCGGCGCATTTCGACGCCCAGCGAGACGCCACCACCGCTGCCGGCGACCGTTAGGGCGGGCGGTGTGTTCCCACGTCGTCGTGCGCCTGCCTGGCAGGTTGGCTCCCCTGCGGCGCCGCGGCGCGCCGTCCCGTGCGAGTGCGTATAGACGTGCGAACTGATCGGATGTGGATAGCTGGCTGCTCTTCCCGCGAAGGACAGCTCTGCAGGATTGTTTATTGAGTTGGCTGAACAATGAACTTTTGTTCTTGCGTTGTACTTCCAGGCTCCATCGAAGAACGACTGATTCCCGCGAGTAATTTGGATCAACGACCCCGATTTGGCTAATGCAGAGGTAATGGACATAGGTCTGAGAATAGTAGCACTGGAATTGTAGCGTGCAAAACATTTCATTTTTCAATCTACGTCTGCAAATAATGAATTAATTATAATGGGTAGTCGTGTTTGTCATTGCAAAGTTCTAGTTTTCACATAACTATTCAGGACTTGTAAAATAAGTCTTTGACTGCAAGGTCGATCCAACATGTTGAGATACGCACGAAATCATTTTTTACGAAGTGCTCTTTGCCTAAGATAGTACAGAACACCTACGAATAGCCAAAAATTGATATCAAAATGGTGTTGTATCCAAGATAATCTCTAAATTTATTGTTCTATTGACGAAGACTTTAGATTGTAAATTGTATGAGGAGGAAGAACCCATATTATTTTTCTCCCAATGAAGAAAAATGCAAAAATACTTGCATAAGTTTTCCGTTCTTCTTCTTCTCCTTCTTCTTCTTCTTCTTCTTCTTCTCCTTCTTCTTCTTCTTATTATTATTTGTTGCTGTTACGTGTATATGATATTACAATAATTGTTTGACTTTGTGTGCCCTGATGTAATTAGCTTTTCAATTTTATTTTTCAGGTATTTTTTTAAAAATAATTACAGTCGTTTCTTGCTTGAACCTCTAACTGCTTCTACAGATTTCGTTTTCATTTTGTTACATAGACAGTTCCGAATTCCTTGTCAATATTTTTGTTAGATTTGAAACTTCTATACGCATTTACCTGATTTACGCACATTGTAAAATGCCTGATATGACAAGCATCTTGATATGATCTTTAATAATGTAATAAATTAAATAAGAACAAACATACGAAGAGTCAGTTTGAGTGACGTTGACTCAATATTCATATGTGATGAAAAAACTGTGATGTGAATACTTGAAAGATGCGTACGCATGTCCCGCATGATTGTGAAGAATCTGAAGCTTAATATTATTTTCACACATGTGTTTAGACTCCTTGCACTTTTCTTTATTTTCACCAGATCATTTTTTTCACTTTATTAACTTATTTTATGATTGATATTCACTATTTTCTCACATATTGTCCGCTTAGGAAGAAGTTCTCGTAATATTTAGCTCTTTGGTTAAAAATGAATGAAATGTGAAGAATGCGCGTTTGGGTTCGGGGCCCAAAGTGTTAGCGGTACGGGAAATTGGGAAGTCTCAAGAAAAACCGTTAATTATCGTAATATGTAGTTGAGTGTGATGTTTAAATTTCGAAAAGCAAATACAGATGTTATTTTTCAGCTTCACTTAATCGATTTGATTATCAGTATCACAGAAGCTTCAGCAGTTTGTAGAACATGTGTATTTTATCACAAGGGTCCACAGAATGCGGTGTGTCTATTCAGAACGTCCGCTGAAAGAATGTACACTATTATTCAACATTGCATGTCTCAGAGAAATGCAGGCAATGAGAACGCATGGATCACACAATATGCAAGAGTCCCAAGTGAAAGGGGATTTGATAAGTAGTCGTACAGGCTGCTCGATAATATGAAAATGTACACTCGGCAGTACATTTTAAAGAATCGAGCGAAATGGCTTAGCGAGTAGCGCTGACTTTGCATTCGGGAGGCCCGGGTTCAATCTCCATGCCATCCTGACCGAGCTTTTCGTGGTTTCCCTCCGTCATCCGGGCGAATGCTGGGATGGTTCTACTGAAAGGTCACAACCGTGAAATCGGCGTCGCTAGCCGAATTCGTTAACTGCGTGAAGTCTCGAAAGTTACGAGAATTCGAGATATCGCGGGTTCCTGATGGGTGACCGACTAAGTAACCCGGAATGTAACGGCGCTGAGGCCAATTGCCCTTTATGGGATATAAAATGGCTAAATACAAAAATACAAATACATTTTATAGAAAATTATACTAAATTGGGAGTTTAAGAGAATTCATTGGTTATTATTCGCACCTTATTAATCCAAAATTAAATTGTTCGTCCATTTTGTATACAGTTTTGTTCACACTCACCCATTTTGTATTGACCATCCGTTCGTATGAAATTCCATGACTGACAACGTATCTGACCCCCCACAAAGACCAGACACAAAATCGCTCACTGTATTAGAACATCGTCTATGGTCCGATTAAAATAATTTGGTGATTGATAGTTGTATGGTATAATTTGGTGATTGATTGTAAGCTGTAGCTTCATGCAATATGAGTGTATGATTTGGTTACTTTAATAAGTATTTATTTCAAGTGTTTATTTTCGTGTCCCAACAACACGTGCTCAGTGGAATGCAAACTGTCAACGTTGCTTCCTTCCATTCGCAACTGTCAATCACCAACTTATTTTAATCGGATCATAGCCTTGGTGTCACGGTTACGCCACTGTTCCACGGGGAAGCGTGTTGGAATGGGCGCGCTGTGCCTGGCAGCGTGTAGGCGGCGCTGTTCTCTCTCACGGAAGCGGCTCTGTTGAGGAAGGGGCGGCGCGGGGAGCGGCCGACCGCCGCTCTTGACGAGGCCCCACGGGGACGGTGAACGCTGTCGCGGGTGTTCGCACCAGGTGGTTGTTGAACCCGCGCCCTCGCGAGAGATAACTCGTGGACATAGACAAGCTAAAATCAGAAAGTTATGGAAGGGTGAGCACATGCTACATTTTGAAAAACATTAAAAATCTTGGAGACAAAAAGGTTCGAGCCACGATGGTGGCGTGATTTTCGACATTAGCTAGATAGCTATGCTGCGATTTTCGTAACTTTGTCCCTGACAGGAATCAGCTGTTTCGCTGCTATCCAATCAGGAGCTTATATTTCGCGACAGTGACGTCACTATGGTGACGTTCAAGCTCCCGATTGGATGAAACCGTGAACAGCTGATTTCTGTCAGGGACAAAGTTACGAAAATCGCAGTATAGGTCGAGTTCAGTCACTGTCTGGAGGGGAATTCTAGCGGCCGGCTGCTCTGATCAGTAGTTTTCCTTGGTTTCTCCTACCATTACCAGGCGAATGCTAGAGCGGAACCCTAACAAATGAGCCATGGACCGCGTGCGATCTTTCCTTCCCCCTTCCTTGTCCTATTTTCACCCCTTACTTACACACACTTAGGTGCATTACACTACCACACGTGCTGGGAGACCGCTCGGCAGCTTAGAGGTTGTGCCAGCTGAGCCTGAGCCCCGCTGGCGATAGATACCTGATTGGCCCCGCTGACCGACAATTAGGTCGTCACTGGGTCTCACCATCCAGCGGGGGAAGATCAACGCCACCTCCCGAGGAAATAATGCACTACACTTACGAGATGAATGACCTTAGCAGTTGACACACCCGAAATCACTAATCAATCAATCAAATCAATTGGAGATAAAAATGGAAAAAAATAATACAAAAGAAGAAAATGTGCCGAGACTTGTGATAAGAGGTGTTAATATGTAAGGATTTCAAGGGCAGGCGATAAAAAAGTACGTCCAAAATGGTCTGAGGAGTCAAAGAAATATCACGGTTAAGCGAAGTAATGTTGAAAAAAGAAACAAAAAAGTATGAGATAAACTTAAAAGATGGACAGTATATATTTGCACGAGCATCTTATCTATCTTTAACGGAGAAAGTATTAAAATGAAGAAGGAGAAACTTCGGAAAATATATTTGGTGTCATGTGTTGGACATGTTCGCCTTCTAATCAGTTTCGAGTCTCCTTGAGTGTGTCATAATTTCTATTGGTGTTAATATTTTAAATTCTTAAATAGATTGACTAAGAAAATGCACACAGCTAACTAAACCCCTGGAAAGAAATAATTTATATCTCACACAGGCAATATACACTCCTATTTTAATTTCAGTTTAATTTCCAGATAGCACTGTGAATAGTAAACCTCCTGTCCAAAATATCCAAGACCTACTCTTCATCGCATGGTCTAATGATTTTAGACAGTACCACAAATAATACATCTTCTCATGGCTGGGTTACAGTCAAATTGAGAGACAACCCACGACACTCCGAACTCTCATGTTCCTTTAGGAACTCTCTAGTTCGTTGGAAAAAAAAGAAAAAGAAAAAAGAAAATGTTTCATACAACCAAAGCTACAGTCAGGGAGTTGGCGGTGATCTTCTCACCCTGAATGTTGAGATGGAGCGCCGGCCTATTCGTAGGCTTGCGGGTTCTCCTCATCCAGGTATCTCCCACCAGCGCGCCGCAGCGTGGCACCGCCCCAGCCGGGACATACTCTAACCTCACGAATCGTCTCCCGACATTCGTGGTAGTGTAGTCCACGTAAGTGTAAGTGTGTGATAGTAAGGGGCGAGGATAGAACAAGGAAGAGAAATGAACGGATCGCGCTTGGTCCGTGGCCCACTTGCTAGGGCACTGCTCAGTTGTGAATCGGAGAAGCATCGAAAAACTACCGATCAGAACAACCGGCCGCTAGAATTCTCCTCCAGACAGCGACTGAATTAGGCCTAGTTACCTGGATAGTGTCGAAAATGCTTCTCCGTCGGGACACTAACCCCATGACCTCCCGGTGTGAGGCACTGCAGTGGCATCAGTTGATTCCGTGAGCCACCTAAGCCGGTGTATAGTGGCTCGACTCTTTCCACCCATTTTCCTCTCCGCCAAAGTCATTCTCCTCACGTGCAACCACGTGGACGAAGGGGGTGCGGGCCGTGGGGAGTCAATGCCAAGGACGTGCGCATGCGGGCGCGCGCCGACGGGTCGTCGACTGAGTCTCGCTCCATTGCGCGTCACGCGACCCTCCCCTCCGCCCCTGCCCCCTACCCCCCCCCCCCCCGATTGAGCGTTCTTGCCCGCGTCGCCACATTGGCCCCTCCCGCCAGCGACGAATGGCAGTCCACTGTCACGCACTCGCCACCTCTTTGCTCCCCTCCCAACCCGGGTCAGGTCCAGACGATCGTTTTGGGGCACCCATCATAGATTTTTGTTAAATAATAAACGTATTTATTATATTGTATATTATTTTTGTTTAATAAACAATATTATTGTTTTAATAATTACATAATTTTAATATAAATAAATATTCAAATCAAATTTGCCATATAAACAAGGTTACAAACGAAAACTCAAGGCCTTTTGGGGGCCATGGCCCCCCAACGCTCCCCCCCCATGGTTCCGCCACTGTCCCCAACTCCCACGCTGACCATCGCCCGCCTACCTCCCGCGTCCGCATCGGCTTAGTGGTGTCCCGAAGCAGCATTGTCGCTGCACGACTCTGATCGTGAGATACTAGGTATCAGGTCTCCACTATGCCGGATTTTCGACTCTAGATAAATAGCAGGATCGAATTCAGCTGCTGTCTGGGGGAGAATTATGGTCGGCTGCTCTGACCGGTATTTTCCATCGTTTCGCCACGCGAATGTCGCATCCGTTCCCTAAAAAACGGGCCACGGAACTTGCGCGATCTTTTCTTCCTCCTCCTTGTCCCCTCCGCTTTCCTTACACACACATACTCTCATGCACCACACATGTTGGATGCTTTCAGCTCGTCCCACCTGGGGCGGTGTTCCTCTGAGGGAGATGCCTTGAGAGGGAAATTCCCACACCGTCAACGTGTAAGTCGGTGCCGGATCTCACCGTCCAGGGACGGAACTCTGCCGTCCCCCACAATTAAAAAAAACCCTCTGCACTGACGGGACTAATGACCACAGCGGTAGGCGTGCTCGGAAACATCAATAAATCCCGCGTCGCCTGGCTGCTGTCCTTCCGCTCTCCCACAACCCCACCCTCCTCGCGCGCTCCTCGCAATCTCTCCAGCTCCTGCGTTTGCCGCCGTCCCCACGCTCGGCTTCCACCTCCGCGCTCGCTGAAAAGTCGATGTGCGGAAACATTGCGTTTCATTGGGCAAGGCTAGAGACACTATTGTACAGTATGGGATTTTTTGGTAGCTGAAATTTTTCTCCCACACGGAGGGGCGTTGTCTGTGCGTGGGAATCAGGCACACCTCAGGGACATTCTCTCCTGTCAGGGCTACAGAAACGCGTATCTATGCGTATATTAATGCTGCTGAGCCGAAACTATGCCTTCAAGCTCTGATGATTGCCCGTTCAGTGGCGACTATCAAACGGAGAAGATAAGCAATTTTTGCATTCGTAATTTCAAGAATGTTCCCTCCGTTATTCAGCACAATTGTACGAAATATTGCAAAAAGGCTTCATGGAATCCAGTTGCGAAACTAAATGAAATACAAAGCCTATAGCAATCATTATATTTAACAAAAGGGAAACCAAATGAATAAGGGAAAAATATAGCAGGAATGCCATCTTTTCGCCAATCTCTGATTTTCCATATTCAATCGTAAATATCCAGAAGGACCAAACTGAACTTGAAAAAATTTGGTGTATACACCAATTATTATCAGAATATATCCTGTATGTTGAGTTTTCAAGTCAGTGGTCCTGATTTTTTTCCAGGACCTGATCCACAGACATTGATTCTGTAATAATTCGAATTACTACTAAACTTGTGATAAATTGCGTCATATTTTGATCCAAAAGCATATCATTATCAGTATAAATGTTTTTCAGCTTCGCAGTTAGTTTCAATTACCTTGCAGCTTTCCAGCTTCGAAATGTATAGTATTAAGAAATAAATTAAAAAAACAAACTTGAAAACGTCTGAAAAGTGGGCTAATGACCTAACACATGTAATTGAGGTTATTTTTCCATAATTTGAAATATTCAGATTACATTTCTATTAAGAAGTACCATTTTTCAAAATGGAAACCTGAAGCACAAAACACAGACGAAAGTAAACAACACGCTCAAAGGATGAAAATGAAAGTCATATGAAAACAGATCTAATCTAGTATTTCTTGAGTGCAATATTTTATTTTACATTATTTTTAATAGAATATCTTGTCTCATTACTGGTTTTTGCAAAATCCTCTGAGTTTGAGAGACGAAGAAATCAGTGGTAAATAAAATTCATATGAAATCAAAAACCGACTGATCGAAAATAATGATGAAATTTTAGGTTCGGCTACATGTATGGTTCACTTGTCCCTCTAAATTATTGGGTTGTAATAGAAAATCGAAAACTATGCTAATTTGTATAAATACAATGACCATAAATTGTACTTGTTGTATCATACACAGCATTGTATTACATCATATAACAATGTTTAATATTGCACGATATAACCCTATAGCTGAGTGTGAAAAAAACTGCACGACTTGTCTATTACACGAAGAAAATTTTACTTTTGTGAGCGAACGAATGCAGCACGGCAAGCTCTAAAACGCTGTACATTAAGCAATACGTCTATCTGAGACTGCTAAACGATAATGTGCAACAATGGACGATGCAAACTTGTAGCCAATACCACTAATCTAGAATGCCTCGAATAGAGTGCAGCCACTGCAATGCACAGCTCACCATATTCATACCAGAACTGATCATGAAGCACTCAGTGCTGCTTCGTGTCTGCTGGAGGGCTAATGATCTCATCATTTTGCATTAAAAGGGAATAAATATTTCATGACTTCTCACGTGAAAATACCTGACATGCGTCGTTGTGAAATGCAATGAACGGAAGATCTTGGTGTGTATGTTCTGTATGGTTCACCTCCCTCGCTAGAGTACCATCACCGCTAGTTCGCATGTTGACATGCAAAGAATCCCACCACAAGACTACGTGCGGGTTTCTCATGAGCTTCATGGAACGGGTTTTCGTAATTTCCTCGCCACCGCGAAGCCCTTTCTGGCTGCTTTGCGCGGCGCAAAGGATTACTGACTGCAGTGCGGTAACTAACATTTTCTCTTGGGGGAACTCGGGAGGAGAACATGTGACGGAACAGAAATCAAGTCCAAACTGAGAACAACCTTTTTACATAATATTTGTGAAATAAGATTCGAATAAAACACAGTATTTCTCAGACATGTGTGGAAAATATAGGCATATTTTCATTTTAAAGAGATGGGCAAGAACTTTATATCATTTCTCTATGCTTTTTACTCTTTCCCTGCGGAGTAGAGAGAATGTCAGTCATGTAATGCTGCGCGGAAAAACGAAGAGTTTTTCGGCGGAAAAACTTCTATTATAGGGCCCTGGCTGCGAAAAAAGTGGAAAAATCCAGTTGCTAAATGTAGAAAAATGTCCTCTAACACGGGGTGTAGCCAGAATCCATGTTTTGTGGATCCTTCATTCCGAAACGTTGACAACCAAACGTCTGTCTGTCTGTGTGAACAACACTAGCAGCTGAACATTTCAGCCTATTTTCTCTAAAATTAATATTCCTCAATCGATCTGGCTAATGTCGCGGTCTTTTGCGTTTGAAAATTATATTTTAATTTTGGGAAGTACTTTACATGAAACCACTGGGATATTTTCAAAATTACCAATAAATTGGCTTAATCGTTTTTAATTAAATTTTGTTGTGGATAATTTGAAGAACGTTAAAGATAATGGTGTAGGTCTCACGTTCGTTGAAAAACCTGGTTTTTCGAAAGTAGCAAAAGTTAAAAATGTTGTCGCAGTCTGCCTACAACTAAAATATTAGAGAGACTTATTCCCTTAATGAAATCTGTTCCTTATATTTAGATTTTGAAACAGTCATATACAATTTGTCCAAAATTTGACTACTTTTCGCGTACGTTTGCCTAAAAATACGGGCGAGAAAGTACGTGCTGTTTTAACTCTAGTTTTAGTATGTGAATGTCGGAAAACGGACTTTTGACAATAAGGAATTATCAAAAAACATCTAAGAATCTCCTCACATTTCATTATGAATGAATTTCTTTTATTTCGGAATGGAGTTCAGCCCCACCCTCACAAGCCCTCCCTGTGACATGTTAAACCTGAATCGGAGGATTGGTTCCGAAGATTCAGCCACTTCTGTTGAGGGAATCACTTAAATTCTTGGTTTTGGTACGAACATTTCTGTAGCTTTTCAGCTATTTTAAGTGCCAAAGGCCAGAAAATTGATTTTATTTTATGTGAAATGTTTTTTCGTCAGATATGAAACGTTACTTTACATGGCGGTTTTCGAAAAAACGAGAAACTATGTTTCTTGATTATATACAATTAAAAAGTTCCCTATATCGTTGATTACGCTTTTTTAGCAACGCATGTGTAACGTCAATGAACTTCGTGAGTAGGTACTTCATGAATAGTTGTAGATGTGTGTTCTTTTTTGAAGACATTATTGTTTTTAATGTAATGTCTCGTTTAATCTAGCATCAAAGAGATCGCGAAAATAATGTAGGGCCTAATGTGTATTTTTTATCTTTTATTTGAAATAAAAGTCGCAGTTCAGAATAAATGCAGTTTTTAAAAAGAATTGAATGAAAGTTAATATCAAATTCTAATGCCTAATTTCTTTTACATTTATTTGCTGCATCATTGATGTTCTTAAACAGCTATCAATAACATCAGTTTCCGGAGGACGTTTGAGGAAAAACGTTGTTTTGAGCATAAAGAAAATTCTTAATATTCACATAATAGGCAAATTTCATTATGTAATAAACTCATACACACATGAGCTTGAATGAGCTTTTAAACAATTTCATGAAAAATCTCATGTGTAGGGGATTTTGAGGTATAATTGGGTCATAAAATTATAAAATACGATCTTCAAAGTGGCTTTAATTTTTTCTTGATAACTTTCATTTTAAAATGCATTGATGTCTTTTGTGACACACTACGTGAATGTATACACTAAACTGTAGTACCATTATATTTAAGTTAATTGAAATTTCATAATGCATTGATTCTTCAAACAAGCTAGATTGTTTACGCGAATTGACATTTCATATTTTTGTATTCCGTAATTTGAACTTAAAATTAGAGAGAGAATTTAAAAAAATAATCGGAAATTTTTATTTTTTATTTTTGTTATTTGATCGTGATTCGAAGAGTCGGACGATCCTCGATCAGAGAAAGGTGTCTTGTCTACTTTCTCGGTTTTATCTCGTAGATTTCCTCTGTGACTCAGCGTTTGTTGGTATCCCCCTTGTGGGACTGTACAGTGTACACCGACAAGTGTTCTCCTGAACACGATCGGATTTCTCAGTCACATTGCCCAGCGCGTTCAGGGGGAATCTTTGGCCATTCAGGGGGTAACATTTTCTTTGTTAACCTGCCTGATGAAACGTCCCAGTATGAATTCCCACACCTGTCAGCAAACGGAGTTCCAACTCCAAATATAAATAACATGAAGGGAAATTAAATGAATGGATTGCCCCCCGGGATGACTGTGAAATTGCATTCTTTCGGACGACTCACTGCCATACACCGGCACTGACATTTTCACTTCTTTTATTTCGTTTCTGCTTTAGGTTACGCTTATGCCTCTTGCCAAGGAGAAATGGAGGCGGCAATCTGTAAGAAGTACGTATTTGTGATTTAACTGAAGTTAATACATTGAAATGCACTCCCATGTACGTTTGAGCGTTTCCTACTTTCACGTGTAACTTATTTTTAGCCGAAATATGACGCAATTCTAACCCAATCTGCTCTTTTCTGTTTGTTTGGGGGCATCCAATTATCCATTGTGCTTTTGACTATTGGAACTTCCCGTCCTTTCGGGCGGGGAAAACCTGCTGGTCAATGTGTAATTGGATTTCACGAAGAGCGACTTCGTATTCTATTGGGAAACAACACGTGTGGGTGAACGCACGCCGATACTCCTAAAGCTCCTGTGCAAGAGAATACGAACAAAACTTGTGATAAGTAAATGAAATTTTGGTTATTATTTTCTCATTGTCATTATTATTATTTTTATAATAATAATATTAATTATTATTATTATTATTATTATTATTATTATTATTATTATTCGCGTTTGGGCCACAAATGACCACGCAACACGTTTCTCTCTTCCGAGGCCCAGTCGAATTCTATCCTAGAGAGATCAACATGTGTAATTATGGGTATCAGCCTTTCAGCTGTATCCCTTGGTTAAGACAAGGCTGTTAGTCTTGAATAATCAATTAGTGGGACGGGAAATTATATTTTTTAACAAAAAATGGCCTGTTATTACAAAACATAGGATGTTTGGGAAAGTGCCTGTTATATTGTATATTTATGAAAGGTGTTTGATACATTATGAACATAAATTGTAACTAGTGGTGTTACCGAATAGCACAGAATTTACCGTGTATGTTTTCTATTTCCTTTGGTGTCGGATAGCTATTTGGACTTGTCACGTATTCTTGTCAGCTGAAATCTATCGCCGACGGACGGACGGTTTGCTCTCAATTGGTTTTTCGATATTGCCACGTCACTCGCGGTCTTCGCAAATGACAATGAAGGTGGGTCGCCTTACCTTCCAGCTAGCTAAGGTGGCAGAAAGGTGGCCTGAAAGAAATGGGATGGCGAGTGGACGTTGTTTCAGCAAGAAAGAACATACCTGAATGAGGTTAACGTAAAGAATTTAATGATTAAAAAAAGATTAACCTAGACTTACACTACCATGCACGAGCTCGTGAGTTTTCAAACCAAAATAAGCGAAACATGAGAAATTAAAATTAAATTATTACAATCACAACAGACAAAATGCATTACACAAAAAACAAATCTACGACTAATTTGATCAACGGCCAATGCGCGGCCTGAAATCTTTCCTTCCCTGCTTGTTTTGAGCTAACTGCAAAAGTTTATTCCGTAGCGCCTGAAGGGCATTTGAGCGCTTTCGGCGAAGCTCTAGTACACATCACCGTCTGGAGACTTTCGTGGTCATTGCCCCATTCAGCGGGGCGGCGTTTCGGAAAGGGGCGCTTCTCCCGGGCGGCGGCGGAGGTGGAGGCGGGTGGCGGCGGTCAGGTCGTCTAGGCCGCGCGGCCGAGAGAGGGTGCCCTCAGCTGCTCCCCTCAGCTGGTCGAGCGGGCGCCTTCAGGTAGCACTTTCGACGGGCATTGACGTAAGCGGTGGCGATCTTGACGATTAACGCAGTCACTTCTGCGTGCGTATGCCAAAGATAGACTAATAATCACGTCTACTTCAACAAAATCAATTGTTTTGGTTTACTGAATCGTGGCCAAGCACGGCACATTAAATAACCGATAAAACTATGGTTCAGAAAGTTGATAGAGTCCGAAAGAAAACTTTCTCTTGAAAAGTCTCGCCATAAGATAAATCAAGTGAAGACCCCGACGGGCAGTCACAGAGTGGCTTCCAGGAAGTCTTATTAACAAGCGCAGCAGTCGAAAGTCGAAAGCAGAGCGATACTCAGCCAAAAGCCGAAAACAGAATGCTACTCAGTCAAAGGTCGCAAGCGGAATGCCTCTTCGGATGTTATTTTCTTTCTGCCCGCTACCTCGGTCCCCCTCCAAAAAAATCTCTAAAGTTAGAGAATGTTCCACTACAATTTTGAACCCGTTCGGCGATAGTCTACAGGAAATTGCGCTGTGAAATTACTTCGTCCAATCGCTGAAGGCGTTTGAACAGGGATCTTTAATGGAAAATTTCCAGTATCTTCTGTCTCAAGTCTCTTTGTCTTACATTGTTTACTTAGACGCACGTGCAAGCCTAGACATGCGTCGTAGAAGTGGGCCAGGGTAAGCCTAATTTTTGTTGACGTCCACTGGGGGGCGGCCCAGGGGCTGGAAGGGGGTGGGTGCATTCTCTTAAGGAACGCTTTCCGGAAGACAAACACGCGGAGGTGGAGGCGGGTACAAAAAACGGGGGCGGCGGCGGAGGAGGCGCAGCTGCGCGTGTGGAATTAGAGCGGGGGGAGTCACGCCAAAAATTCCCCGGCGCCAGCGGAGGCGCCTTTCGCAGATTATTGCCAGAGAAATGTAGAAATTAATGCTAATTTAATGAAGTTGATATTCGGTAACGCTACAATATCAAGGCCCCCAAAACTGGGATTCTGGCTACACCACGTGTTAGGGGATTTTCACCCCTTAATTTAGCAACTGGATTTATCCACTTTATCGTTATCAGAGCCCGGCAATGAATTTTTTCCTTCCGAAAATCCGCAGTTTTTTCGCGTAGCATTACACAACTTTCCCTATACTATGTATATTACTCGGTATATACGTACATATTAGGGAAAGTAAAAAATGAAACATGTTGAAGTTCTTTTTGATTTTTGACGTAAATTACTTTTTAAAATTATGTATTATATTTTTTCAGAGCATTTTAAATTATTGATATCTACTCTCTGGTACAATAAACGTTCACATAATTATAATTTTTAGTACCCTCTGTTCCATTTGCTTATGTAAACTCAGTACGTCATTTGGGTATACAAGGTACATTCTTTCTTAGGAGCTAGTAACATCACTTTTCTCCCATTTAGTTGCACAATTAACGAAAAACAATTTTAAAAAAACTTCCAGCAAAGAATCTTGGGTGAGAGCTGGGCTAAGATTCCGGACGCAACCTAAACATCCCGAGTTATGGGGCAAGTCGATTACCCTGACATCCGATATTGATATTCTACCGCACGTGATTATCTTGCAGGAATGTTAGGTAAGGAAGACTGTTAATTCAAAGAATTACACATTAGGTCATTTTTATGTCCACTGTCTCATTAAAAGTAATGTAACTTAAACGGTGGTGCGAACAATCATGTTACTCTGTATATAGTAACCACAGTTTATCGTCCCTTGACTCCCAGATCCTCCCGCCCAAAGATTTTCTCGAGAATGAAGACAGGACGTGTGGATGTGAATGCTTTTTACAACGTCGCCAATTTATATTACAAATAGTACACAATTTATAATACAAAGATACAAAAAGTAAAATATAATATTGAAATGTAATGTTCGGTTACGTCAGGATAAATAGTTTCCGGTGCTGCCACAAAGATCGCAGTCTGTGTTAATTAGGACTCTTAGACAATGATGAAATACTTTAGCGATATAGTGTTATCCATGAAGTAACATCGTTAATATTCTATCCTTATCATCGTACACAATATTTTATTTTATTCCACTTATTTTACATGATACGTGTAGAAAGATTCTCGTGTTTGATTACGAGAGATAGTAAAATATCGTCACCATCCAGAGCGCCCACGAAAGTATATAAAAATGTATCACCTGCGGCGCCAAAGACATGTTGAAGCAATTACATTATTAATAAATAAGAAACGTCTTCAACATTCTGAATAAAATACAATTTTTAATTGCATTTCTACGGGAATTGCGAATGGATGGAAATACAGCGTACGCGAGGACTGTACAACTTAGGACTTACAGGGCACATATCGAATTTTAGTTATACGTGTTATACAGGGCACGTATCGAATTTTAGTTAAATATATATATATATATATATATATATATATATATATATATATATATATTGCAACGCTGCAATGACGTTGCAACGTTGGAATGGCGCTGTAAGGTCGTGTTTTCTCGCGCTCCGAAAAAACTGTTATTTAGCGGGATATTATTAAAGTAATGTGTTAAATTGATAGTGTGTGTGTTTAAGTAAACTGTGAACTCTCTTGTGACGTATAAACTTACAAAAAATCCATTACTTTTAATAATAATTCCCTGATCTACCGTGTGTAAACGGAGTGCCATCGACGACAATATGAGTGTATGTGATAAGTGCAATAAGGGAATTACGAAGTTCAAGATAGTATGTTCTAAATGTGATAAAACATTTCATGCCAGATGTTTCAATTTATCTGCAGAAGATACGGTATTGAAGGAAAATCAAGTTTTGTGTTGTAATAACTGCACTGGAAACGCAAAGGCAATGGACACTCCATCTGTAACGGATCTGTACAAGTTGGTTTTAAGCATCAAAGACGATCTTACTAACTTGAAAAAATAGCACCATGAAACCGAAAACGATGTGGGCAAGTCATTGAATTTGATTCATGAAAAGCTGGACGACAATAGCGCTCTGATTAGACAACGATCGGAACGCTTAAACAAATGTCTGGAAGAAATTGAACACTTAAAGTCTGAAAACTCATTATTGAAAAACAAGTTACAGGAAGCAGTAGGACAGCTAGATGAACTAAACCAATACGGGAGAAGAAATACGTTAGAAATATATGGAGTTCCGGAAACTACTAACGAGAATCCAGTTGAAATTGTTAAAGACATTGGTCGTGCTCTAAACGTTGAAGTGAAAGATGAAATGATTGATGGTATGAAAAAACTACAACATTCTACTTCAGGGGGAATAATTGTAAGATTTGTTAGAAGAATTGACAAGGACACGTTTCTCCAAAGAAGAATGTGAAAAGAAATTTCAACATGTGTCATCTAGGCGGATCAAATAATGATCCCATTTACATCAACCAGAGTCTTACTCCTTTTCGTAAATTAGTTTTATCTCAAGCTAGAAGATTGAAGAATGAACGAAATTATGCCTTCCTGTGGGTTGATAATGCGGGAAATATCAAACTCAAGATACGTGAAGGTGATCAGTCTGTTCATATTCTAAACAGTGTTGAGGCAATAACTAAATTAAAAGAACATGCATGTAATAGAGGCCAATATTTTAATTTATTACCAAAATGTTCTTGGACTCAGAACAAAGGTAAATGACTTTTATATTAATATTCTTCGCCACAGTTATGATCTTGTATTTCTAACGGAAACGTGGTTATCTGAATCAATCTACAACTGTGAACTATTTACTAATTATTACAATGTTTTTCGAAAAGACAGGGATAGCAAAAGAGGAGGAGGAGTACTAATTGCAGTACGTAATGATTTTGCCATAACTGAATTTGAATTAAATAATGTCAATTTTGAAGCGATTGCTTTAAAAGTAACTCTTCACAGAAGTAATTTTTACTGTGTTAATGTGTATTTCCTAATTCTAGAAGGGAAAGTTATCAGTCATTTTACGAATCTGTTTCAAATCTCCCTAACGTGTTTGATACTAAACTTATAATAATTGGTGATTTCAGTTTGTCTGTTGTAACTGATTCAGCACATAATTTGTTAAGTGGTAGTCCTAGTAAAAGATCTCTCGCTAACTTTTTAGTGTTACACGATTTGCTATCAGTTAATAATGTTCTCAACGAATATTCCAAAACCCTTGATTTAATTCTAACTAACATATCAAATTGTTTAGAGATCTCTAAATGCGCGGAACCCATTTTAAAAGAAGATAAGAATCATCCATCAATTAAAATCAAACTATATATGAAAGGCAGCCAACATAACATAACATTAAAACCTACTCCTATTACTGTTCCAGACTTTAAAAGGGCTAACTTTAAAGAAATTTTTTGTGGTATTAAACATGTTAAATGGAATGAACTTACAGAATTTGAAGACCCTGATGAAGCCATTGATTTCTTCTACGATAGTTTGAACTGTATTTTGGATAAGTATGTTCCTAGGAAAAAAATTAACAGTAAAAAATATTATCCTCTTTGGTTTACAAAAAATATCATTCTAAATTTAAAAGTTAAAGAGTATTATCGCAAGAGATCAAAATTCTCTCCACACAATCAACATAAATATAAAGAATTAAGAAGGGTAACGAAGTCAATGATCAATGACGCTTATCTAAATTATATTAAAAATCTTGAAAAAGGTTTCATCCATAATTCTAAGTTATTTTGGAACTATATTAAATCGAAAAAGATTAAAAATTCTCCTTGATCTCATGTTATGACATTTAAAAATATTCCGTTAAATAGTGATGACGATATTGCTAATAGCTTTGCCACTTATTTCAAATCAGTTTATGTTTCCCATGATGCAATCAATGACCATATTCTTGATTCTTCTCTTTTGGGCACTGCTAACACATTTAACATCAACAACATCTCATTTGATGAAATTCGAATTGCTATAAAAAAACTGAAACCTAAAATGTGTAGTGGTCCTGATGGTTTACCACCGTTTATATTGAAAGGTTGCTATGATGCGTTACCATATCCCTTACACATTATTTACAATCTTATTTTAAAAATTGGAAAATTTCCAAAGAAATGGAAACTTACTAGTGTATGTCCAACACTTAAGTCTGGTACTAATATAAAAATTGAAAATTATAGACCTATTTCAATAAATTCCTCTCCTTCTAAAGTATTTGAACAAATAAGTATGTTAAAATTTTTAACCATGTTAAATGCTGCTTATCTGATTACCAACATGGTTTTATTACTGGTAGATCCACTACCACAAATCTTGTAAATTTTGTTCAGTATATTTCAAGCAATTTAGACTGTCGAGTTCAGACTGATACAATTTACACAGATTTTTCTAAAGCTTTTGACAAGATTAATCACAAAAAACTTTTATCTAAACTTTCTTTTTTCGGATTTTCAAAACAAATGTTTAACTTAATGAATTCGTATTTAACAAATAGAGAGCAATATGTTAAATTTCATCTACACAAATCTTACCTTTATAAAACTGATTCTGGAGTGCCTCAAGGTTCAAATCTCGGACCTCTATTATTTCTAATTTATATCAATGATTTGCCTAATGTAATTCAAATTCAAAATGTTTACTTTTTGCTGATGATTTGAAAATTTATAAATCAATTGAAAATGAAAACGATTAAAACAAATTGCAAGCTGATATTAATAACGTCTACAGATGGAGCGTAGAGAATGATTTGTACTTTAATATTAAAAAATGTTGTATCATTACTTATACACGAAATAAAGCATATCTAAGAACAAGTTACTCAATGAATAATGAATCATTAGAACGTGTATATTTTGTAAAAGACTTAGGTGTTATTATTCAACATAATTTAACTTACCATAAACACATATTTAATGTAACTAATGATGCATTAAAAAATCTTGGCTTTATTATTCGAAATTCCAAAAATTTCAATAACCCCTCAAGTTTAATACTCCTCTTTAATTGTCTTGTGCGCGCCAGATTGGAATATGCTTCAGTTGTTTGGTCTCCTCATTGCATATCACTAAGTAACGAAATTGAAAAAATTCAAAAACGATTCTCGAGGTATTTATAGTACAAAAGGTTCAATCAATCTGCTTATGAAGTTGCTTATACTATTTTAGTTAAAGAATTCAATCTAACTACTCTTGCCAATAGAAGAGTCTTTTCTGAACAATTGTTCTTATTTAAAATAGTTAATGGTCCATCAGATAGCAGTGAATTGCTGTCACTATTAGTCATTTAATGCACGAGTATCAAATTTAAGAGGCCGAGAATTATTATATTTCAATAAACCAAATACAACATCTCACAAATATTCACCATTCTTGAGAATGTCTTCAAAATTCAATGAATTCAGTAGAGTGTGGGATTTAGACTTTAGTTTTTCTTTGCTAAAATATAAACAGAATTTAAATAAAATATTGAATGATCACTGAATGTGAATTTATTGTGTTAAGTATTGCTCGCTATTATATTCCGATTATTCTGTAGATGCGTTTTCCATTTTTGTGTTATTGTCATTTTTTATACTCATTTCTGTTCCTTTTTTGTAATGGCTGTTTTGAAGATATGTTTCCATTTTTGTTTATCTTACTGGTGTGTTATGTTTTATCAATTTTGCAAAAAGATGTATTCTTGTAATTGGACTTCTGTAATTTAGTTTTGTTATTTCATTTGAAACTTTTTTTTTTATTATTGTGTATGTTTTGTATATTTTTCCTAGTAATGCCTACTGTAATTGGGGCTTTGCCCTGTTGTGGGTAATTAAATATATATATATATATATATATATATATATATATATATATATATATATATATTACAATTTTTATTCAACGTACTTAATGATTAATACACAAACAACGAGGTAATTAATATATCATGAAATAAAATTAAGTTAATTGTGCATTTGGTTGGTAAAATACAAGTTTTCAAAGGAGTCGTGGGCCGCGTGCGGCCCGCGTGCCGCCAGTTGGAAAGGCCTGGTGGAGGCAGTCTGCCTGAGCTGTGGGTGTCCGTCTCGTGAGCCGCCGTACCGCCTCTGCGCGCCGGCACCACACCTAGAACGCCGCCGCTTGTCGGGCTGCGCCTGTCGTGACCCGACGAGTGTTGCCGCCCCTCACTCCCACCCCCTGCCTCCCCGCCAGCGGCCGATCTGACTGGACGCCGCTCCGCCACCGAACGCCCGCGCCGCCACGTCGGAATATTGCCCGCGATGTCATTAGTTGGGAATGTAAAGCGACACCGGCATTTCCGTAATAACTCGACCATTATTCTTGTTTCGCCCGACCGTACCTGCCTGCCGTACGTATGAATGCGGCGGGCAGCTGATTGTCAGGGATTGCTCGTGGCACCCTCTATTGTTTCCGAGAACAATGTGAGATCGGGCTCATATTGGTTGCAAATAATTGCGGCCTGGGGTTCTGTGTGGGGCTGGAGCGAGTAGCCTCGTGTCCGTTCGGTTGTGAACGCGTGCGCATTTACCCCACATACGCGAACTGTGTCCTTGCACTACTGGCGAATTCCATATTTGTAATCAATATTAGTTTTTGACTAAATTTTTTGATAATTTATGGATCTTAGGGTATATGAAGATGCTGTGGAGATGGTTTATCGACGGATCTTTCTTACTCTGGGTATTTTACAAAGAAGGAAATATTTGATTTTTTGTATTTTACGAATTTTCTTGGAGGAAATGGAGAATTTTCTTGCTGATTTTATGTGCGTAGTTGATGGGAGAGTTTGAACTAAGGATTACGTGGCAGTTCAACACTGATTTTTAAGTGACTTCAAGTTTGCCAGACCTGCTGACAAGGGAAATATTTTTGCTCATAATTACACAATGGATGACACCTATCTGATTTTCAGCCTACAAATATACATATAGCATATAATATTGCAGCATATAATAATGTATGCTCTGTTGAGCGGCGCACCTCACCCATATTAAAATTTAAAATTCATTCATTAAAAAATGTGTTCATTCTAACCCGTTTCTACATTCAGAATTCTATCCGCCATTATCGCATTGATTTTCAAGATAATTAAGAAGTTTATCCACCTAATAGACAACATTTATTTAGAATAAAACGATCAGTTTGCAAATTCTTCCACTTGACGTTTTCTTGCTTTCCGTTGATCGATTCGTTGTCCGAGGTATAACAAATTATCTCCTCAAAGCATGAAAATAATGTTTGTGTGATGATACCTAGAAACAGTATTATCAGTGGGGCATTCACTGCAAATAATCTTTCTGCAGTGCAAAGAACGTAGAAATATTTATTGATGTTAATGCACTGATAGTTTACCTTTTCTAATGCTAATTCCTTGAGCGATGCTTATACAACTTTTGAGTCTTAGAGGATATTCAAATGCCTACTGTTTATGCTAATTCATTATATGTCAAGAAAAAATAAGCCGATTTCTCTAAACATATTTCCAATTATTTTTAGTTTGACATTAAGTAGGTTGAGCCGGAACTATTACTTATTGAATTCATAAAAAAACTATGTAAAATGTAGTTCTGAAAAAAGTCTCATAGCGAAGTCACCGTATTATCTCTAATTTACTATTATCCAACTAGCTGGAATGGTTATTAGAAATATGTTAACTAGATCTATTCCGTTTTCCGTATTTTTGAAATGCTACGAAATTATGACTAATGCATTTTGAAATTTGTTTAATTTAGTACCCCAATTGAATGTTTGTATTACGATTTTGTAGAGGATGTGCTTGTATAGTTTTAAATTTTCCGTTTGTTGAGTTTAGGTTTAAAAGTTTAATCTGATTTAAGTTGAAAAATCCATCTTCCAAATTAAGTAGTTTACACATTTGTTGGTGACAGATAAAAAGAAAATCATAAATGTGAAGTTTTCAGAAACATCTGGAAAACACTCAATTTACCCTCATAATATAATACATCCTCAAAAATAATTGTTGCAATTTTTGTTGCTATAAATGAAAACGATTGTAAAATAAATCAAATTTATTGAACCCTTATCCAATAGATTTTTAATGTTTCCGGACGATGTACTGAAAACAATTTATAGACAATTTTCGAAATATGTATTCCTCAGAATAATGATAAAAACAAGCAGAAGTATTTTCATTATGTCTAGTAGGGTTACAACATTGTAAAATGTTATATTCTTCAAGAGACATATTCAAATACTTTTAATAAAACTAAAGCTTTTTTTTTATTTTGTAACCCAATTTCTATGGATATAACAGTTATTGATAACAATCTTAAATTCACATTTTTAAAATCATATTTAAATGCTCAGAAAAAATGCAATGTACTTTCAGATTCTAGTGGATCTCTTAATTTGCACCCTTCGCTAAACAAAACATCCCGTGCACCATTTATTCATTGTGTTTGTATTTCCATTACACCCCGATAATAAGTTTATGCATTGGGTAACCCGCCCGTAAAACTTTGTATATTAAGGCCCCTTCCTGTGTTTACAACTCAGTCCAAGTTCTCCAACTTGAGATTGGACCTCGCGCCCTCTCTTCTTGGAAGCAGCGCGCGGCGCGGCGCGGCGCGGCGCGGCGGGGCGCGGCGCGGCGGCTGGGGATGGAAATTGGGACCGCGCCCTCGCCGGCCGCATCACCGCTCTTCTCCTTCTCGTCTCAGTCAGCGGCGGATCTAGGGAAGGGGCACGAGGGCTCTCAACCCTTTCCACCGGGAGAGGTGGCTCAGGGCATCAACTGATGTCACTGCAGTGCCTCTGACTGGGAGGTCCTAGGTTCGAGTTCCGACGGTGGCAGGACGTTCAACACTAACTACAAAGCTAGGTCGAATTCAACCGCTGTCTGGACGAGAATTCTAGTGGCCGGTTGTTCTGATCGGATGTTTTCAATGGTTTCCCCGATCAACACCAAGCGAATGCCGAAGTATAGTACCCTAACAAACGGGCCACGGACGGCGCGCGATCTTTCCTTTCTCTTCCTTGTCCTATCCTCACCCCTTACTTACATCCACTACACTACCATGCATGCCGGGTGACCGGTTTGTCCCGGCTAGGGCAGTGCCCCGCTGATGGAAGATACCTGGTTAGGCAAAACCCCACTAGCCGACGGTAGGTCGGCGCCGGATCTCACCCTCCAGCGAGGGAAGATCACTGCAAACTCCCGAGAAAACATGCACCACGCGTACGGTACTAATGTTCTTAGCATTTGACGCGCCTGGAATCACTAATCAATCCATCAATCAATCAGAACAATATTAACCGCTTTTGAATCCTTGCTGAAACAATTCAGTGTTTTCGATAAAAAAGAGAAAAATATTCACGTAAATTAGAGTTGGGAGATTGTATCAAGAACAATCGTGGGAGCTCGGAAGTATGTCTGCATTTATTATTCTGCAGTGGTCAGTTGTTAAAGTTCTAAGCTTTTTTCGATTTCGAAACGGCTATATTTAGAAAAAACATTTTTTAAATAACTTGTTTTTCTAGAACTTGTCTTTAAATGCTTAATATTATAGTATTATTATCTCTATTACCTTCCTATAATAGAGAAGTTGTACTGATCTATTTTTGCACGTTCTTTATTAATCTCGGTAAGAACGTACTTGAAAATGTTTTGCAAGACACTTCCTCCAAATGGTGTAAAAGCCTCTGGATTACGAGCAACTAATCTGATAAAACTGACATACGTATTTTTCCTAATCCCATAAAGAATGTTTCCCCTCCTCCGGCTGCCCTCACTCGAGCGCAACCAACTGATGACTTTCACCAGTCACCCAAACCATTGAGCTAAGAGGCTCGCAAGCATATAATACCTACGTATTTCTCGGCCAGCGTAACTCGTCAGTCCTTCTGTGCTTAGACCAGATTATTAGAGGAATGGAACACAAGTTGCTCCCAGATCGCGCTAGAAGTCGCGCTACATCTATACTCGCACAGTAGTTACCGAACTGGGAAAACGAATTAAGGAAACATATCGAGTCTAGAGGAGATTCACGAAGAACCGAAAATGCACATCATGCCACAACCCAACCGAAAAATCCATGCCTTACGCAGAATTCAAACCTTCAGACTAGCTCTAACGCGCACTAAAAAGCCTCTGTGCCACTAGGCCACAACATTTGAAATGCCGTATTATTGGTCTTTATTTATTTATTTACGTCAAAAACAGTTAAAAACTGCGTGTGACGAGCTATGGGGAGAAGTGAAGTGTTCATGTCGATTTACTTTGCATCGAATATATTCGACGCAATGCTCTATTTGGTTGACGTGACGGTTTGCGTGTTGGAATGTTGAGGTTCAGGCCGTGAAAAAACAACCATTGTACCGACTCTCCGAAATCGATGTCATTCGATACAAAAATTATTCGTGTGAAGGCTGCGAGACATCCAAGTGCACTCCAACCGCTCGCGCGCAGTAGAAACCCGTTTACGACTGAATATTTCCCATCTTTCCTTGTTGGATGTGGTAATTACGTTCTTCGTCTTTTTCCGTCGACCTTGTGATCTCCATGACAAGGTGCCCACTTGTGTATACCAATAAGTTATTTTCTGCCTTAATAGTTGTTAATCTTAGATCAAAGTTTGATGAGAAGGATGGAAGAAAAAACTATATTAAGTTTCGTGGGACGTAACGTTTTTCAGGAGCTCGCAATTCAACGGGTACATTGCCAGTTGCTTTTAATATTTAAGAAAGCAGACTAGCTTCTATCATCATTTAATGGTAGACCGGGCGTTCCTGATTAACTTACGTTACGCATTCACCGCCCTATTATTTTGAATTTTCTGTTTAAAAATGGATATAAAAATTCATAATGTGATAATTGACTTTTATTTCTTCTATAGTCACTAGTATTGATAGATCTAATAGAAACAATAAAAGATCATTACTAGCGTCAAATGTAGTTAATTATTCATATTTAACACAAACATTAAGTAAACAAACAATACAAAAAAATAATCATGAAATATCTTCATATGAAATGGTTCTGAAAAATCACTAGCAGTCACCTTCTGAACGGACAAACAATGTACTCAACATAATCTTTTTGTAGGCAATAGTTCCCCTTTAAGTGCTTATCCGACATACAATAGAAACTGTTTTAAAAATAGCTAAAATTGACTCTCATTAAGAGAACACAACGTAGTTCCACCTTAAGCTTTTACTTCATTGACCAGGCCCACAGTGAAATCTGTTGTTTTTAAGATAATAAAAATTAAAAACTGAACCCTACGAGCACTAATGGATATTGATAGAAATATTCCAAATGTTACGCGGTGAATTGTTGAATTTTCCAGGAATGAGAGAGCACAAGGCCAGCCTGGTGAGTGGAATTCACCAATGCGCTCACTTAAGGGATAAATACACGAGGAGAGCTAATGAAAATTAAACATGAAATATTTTATTGCTACATGATTTTCTCCTCTGCATCATTGTACTCGTGTTCTTTAGTTGTTTTTTAAATAAACTACTCTTTATTTTATTAACTTGGGGCAAGAATAAATCTTGCACCTGCTCGTACCGCTTCCGATGATTTGTGCTTCCCTTAATTTCCTCTTACCCTGTTTCGTTGTAATCCTCTTCTTCCTCGAAATTCGTTATTGATATTTATCTCCTTGATTCTCCGTATTTATAATCTGGATTTCCAACTATCCAGTTTTCATGTCAATCACTTCTAGTTTCATTGTAGTTACATCTCTCTCAACCAGTTTATGGCCTTTTTTTATTAGCATTTCGTCGCATTTTCTCGCATACACCCATTACAAAGTATGGAAGCATAATGCAGCGATGAATTGTTAGATCAACTACATTGTTAGGAAGACATTTACATAATTAACTAATAAAATATAAAATGGAATTTTAATCATAATTTCTTAATACAAATTACAGTAATTTTGCATAGTTGAAGAGAAAACGATATCATGCTAGTAAGTAAAATTAGGACTGAATACTTTTGTGAATTTTAGAAAATACAATAACTTAATTTACCAACAACCTCACTTCCAAAAAATATTTCAACTTCTTACGGGTTGTGCAGGTATTTGCGCATTCTGGAAGTTAAGAGCACGGGTGTCGAAGCCAAATAAGTTGATCCGATCATCACAATGAAATGCATATTACGCTGTTTTTCAAATGTTTTCCATTAGTCCACTCTGCTGTGAACCTAAGAATATTAATATTTTTTTCATAGTTGCTTATATTGCTGCCTTGCTTGCTGCTTTATTTGGTGCCGACAATTTTTTCTCTGTCACCCTCTCTTTCAGTGTTGTAACCCTCTGCTCTCCGTCTGTGCTAGCTAACCGTTCCTGCCGGTTGTTTTCCCGAAAGTTTCCCTGGTTCGTGGGTCTGCCTGCCTCCCTGTTCTGGGGCAGCGGGGCGGGGGCGGGGGAGCGAGCGGGGGCCGGGGCGGCCGGGGCGGGGGCCGGGGCGGGGGCGGGGCGGGTGGCCAGGTGCGACGTCTCCCGTCTGAGGCGAGGGCGCGCGGGCGATTAGAATATAAATAGGATGCCTCGTAATGAAAGCAATGGCACCCCGAGAACGGGGAACTGCTGGCAGCAATGAAGGGGTGGGGTGTAGAACGAGAACGGGGGTGGGGGGGAGGAGAGCGGAGACGTGATTGCGGGGATCGGAAAGAGCTGGGAGGCGGAGCGCAGGGCGAGCGCGTGCTGGGGTGACTGCTGCTCTAACCTAACATAGACTTGGTACTTCGGTATACTTTTCACCTCGAGTCTGAAAAATAGTTCTGTTAAAAATCTTTAGCTTGTTCAGTTTGTATACCCGCTGTTCTGATGATTTTTTTTAACAATTTATCAAATTCTCCTAAGTGCCTCATATCATGAATAAATTTAATTTTTGATCAATTCATTGCTTTTTCTCTCAAATTCAGTTCTTAATTTTTTCTTATTTAAATGTTTTGTTTTTGTGAGTGTTTCAAGTGTGTTGTTGTTGTTTTCATAAACATTCTGTGAGTTTTGATTGTTAAATTGCTTTATTACTTAAATTGACGAAGATGAAATTCAAATTGTAATTGTCACAGGAATCCCCGTTAGTTTTATAAAACTATTAACAGTGGAAAAGAGTTACATTTGAATGTGCGAACTTGCTGTGATGTACCAATTCTGCCAGTGCGAAAACATTCGTAGATAGAATCCCTAACTCCCTTTATCCCAACACCCGTAAGAAAGCAAAAATGCCATAGCAAATTTTAGTTTTCTGTTGTAATGCAATTCAAGATACTGCATTTCTGTATTCGAAAATCTGTTCGCCCCCATTCTTATAACAGTGTGAGGGTATTCAGAAAAGCTGAATTCCTAAATACGAGTCGGTAATGGATCATGCGGCCATGCGGCTTTGAAAAGTAGGATTCAAGCCCTATGACGTTCCATTTTCAAGTTTAACTTGATTGATGTCCTCCCCCTCCCCCAAAAACATTAAGTGAGCTGTGTTTTAGGCCTTTTAGACCAACAGACCAACATACAGTTCATCTTCTCTCAGAGAAATTCTCTTTCTTTTGATTACTCGTTTGTTAAAATTGATTGTATGAGAATACCGCAAAACGTATCTGTCACAGAAATAATATATGTGATTATTACACAACATTGAATTTCCAAAAGGCTCAATTTCCATTAGATGTGATGATTGGCTATCAGTTGATGCAAAGAAGATTAAATACTTGAAATAATGGAACCAGCGAGAGAGTTTAAGTAAACGATGAGTTCACATAATGGCCTAATTGCTAATATTTACTTGCATTTAATTTCTTGCTCACTGTGAACTAAAGACCTACGAACAGTAAGTACCACTTCACTTGAGCCTGAAAGAGAAAGGTTTATGGACTCTTTCAAGAGCGCCGTTTGTTGTATCCAAAGATTCAGAGCGTGGAGACCTCCATGCTCCTGGCACTGGGGTCGGGCTTTCCCCGGCAGCGAGCTTCCCTCGCAGTCGGCTGCCGCCGCGCCGCGCGCGCCGGTGCAGTCGGCCGCGAGATCCGCACGCGAACGGGAGCATCTGCATAAGTGGAACACCGCACGTATCTTCTCTCAGTGTTGCACTGATGAAAAATACATTATGGTAAATGACATGTGAATTACTGAATACGGAATTGGCGGTGAGATGAATGGAATAGGTGATAAAGAGAAATAGAAAATGGCGATGGAAACTAGATATCATGCCGACGAAAACTCCTTGATGGCGGATTTCGCGACTGTAAACTCAACCTCACGTAATTTTACGAAACTTGATATTTTCAGCTAGTCGTTACGTGATGGCTTCCATCACATTGAGTGATTATCTTCACTTCTAGATACTCAGTTTCATTTCAAGCGACACGTACTATTACGTGTATTTTCTGCCCGTTGATCGGAATGTAATTGAGATGTTCCTTTACAGGAGCACTTTACTCTATGTCGGAGTGGTTTATCTTTCGTGTATACCAATTGCTTACAACGAGAATACGTTCTAATATTTTTGATGTCAAGAACGGCCATCAAATGAGGTACTCGTACATGCACCTCCGCTGCACCGTAACCGTGCTGCACTGCGGATAGCTTTGGAACACGCGCGATTCACAAGAGGTCATTCACCAACTGCTATCCCTGCTTTTGAATAACTCAGTTACGATCTGTTTTCTTTCCTATCGATCTTATCGCGAAGTATTACGATACATGTAAGAATCTGCTATTAATTCTGTAGTGTTACAGAACAAGGTTAATTGTGAATGCGTTAATTGTGAATGGCTGCGTTCGCCTATCTTTTAAACGTACCGTATAGTACCGTAAATCAAGTAACTTTAGTGATCTACAGTGAAATGCTGCTGAACAAAACCACACAAAATGATTTGCCAGAAAGTCGCGTGCATACTGCTCAAAAGAATAAATAAAGTAATCTCATATTCTTCTCAGTAAAATAAATATTTTAACAAAAATAGTCTACATAGATACTGCAATAATACTGCAGTCTACATGGATACTGCACTGTAGACGTACAGTACAGTGGCGTAGCGTCAGGGGATGCTGAGATGCTGAGCATCCCCTAATATAATATTAATAAAGAACCCTAAATACTGTACTGATAATCTTACAAGTGGTCCGTTGAATGAAACATGTTTCGTATTAATTTTAAATTGATTTCCTATTATTGAATTCGGCGGGTTGTTGAAGCTGGCCTGTGATTGCTTGGAAGCTAAAATGCATCTAGCGTCTGCCACGAGTTGCGACGAGCAATGATGCATGCGGAGATGGTGAGGTGCCCCTCTCTCCTCTTCACCCCTGGCCCAGAGAAACCCGACTGCTTTACGCTAGCATCTATTGCGGAAAGAAGCTCGTTTGTACACAAGAGCGCAGCACACTTCAGGTGGTCAGTAAATTATCTCTCTCTCACTCACTCGGGAGTCCCTGCTTGATCATGGGTACAAACTGTAGAAATAGTGCCCGTCTACTATTTATTAATTAATATCCAAGAAATTGAATTATCCCTTATATAGATTACATATTATTTTAGTCTGCAATGTATACATTAACAAGTGGTCTCATTGCCATTCGTGTATAAGAATTAAAGCTGAGCCATTGTATAATTTGCTTTCAAGACATCGGCAGTTCTGACTGCTGTGAGGATTTTGTGGCAAGCGCCTACACCGTCGGGTAAGCAATCGAGATCGTGGAAATAGTTCCAATGTATCTGCCTTGTGCTGCGTTCGCCTGTTAGATGAAGTAGTTGATAGTGACAGTGTGTTAATGTTGAGCATTCCCAAACGTGCGAGTCACGCTACGCCACTGGTACAGTATAATAGTTTTTACATACCAACATTATCAAAAATGTTTCTGTTCTATAGAACAACGCGTGAATAGCAAATCTGGTGGGCGGTTTCTTCCTTGGAGCTTTGCTGTCGCTTGACGGCAGCTGTGTTGTACGTAGTGACGCACTGAGTGTGAATATTTAGTCGACATGCGCACTATGAGAATATGTAGTATGAGTGGAATGCGCAGTATGAGGCGGAATTATATTTTTCAGCCAAAATCGTAACTGTTTTTATTTTTGTAATTTTCTCAAGTTATTGAGTATCAAAAGAGCCTTTCGGTTCTTTCACACGGTCGGAGACTGCATAATTGTCTAACTACATATTTTTCTGCGCGTATTGTAAATTAGTAATATAGATTTCTATCGTACATGGGAACTTTTTTTGAAACTGTTAATGATGCCATTAAATAGATTGATACAAACCGAAGGATTCAGAAACACGACGTGCAGCCACACAATCTCTAGCATTGGTTATAATACATCTGTAATTATAGGCGTTTTTAGTGTTTTAGGCTAGCAATACACATTGCAAACAGAAATGAAGTGCATTCTTTTTTTCAACATTCTGTCGTCTCAGGCAATCCATCTGAAAAAATGTCGGATCATCTTTCTGAAGAGAGACAAATGTCAAAAAGTTGAGACTTCAGAGCCTTTTTCCATTTTCTTCTGTGTTATTCCTGTCCTTTTTCGTTTTCCTTCTCTTCGTCGTCCCTATGAACGTCTACCTCTTGGCTTACTCTTAATCACGAAATGGGTTTTAGAAACTCTCCAGATCTTTGCCCTCTTGCCTTGGTACGATAATAAATTTCAGTCTCCACTTGAATTAGTTGAAATATCCCAGACTCTTTCTTTTTGCATTCCTTTTTATTCTAGAGAAAAAAGTATTCACCAATTTCTGTTCACCGCCATGTCTTGCCGACCTTTTTTTCTTCCAGCTTCTTACTCTAATTTCCATATTAATCCAACGTAACTATTAAAAAAGGGAAAACGTTTTAATGATATTCCACGGACATTTAGAAACAATTCTAGTTTCTCTTCAAATGTTATTCAGTATTTGATTGTAAACTCAATATGAACTTTTACTTTACATTTATCTCGTTTACGTTAGATTATAAAAATGATTTGCTTATAATTTTGGAATTCTTACATCACAAAATTATTCACATTCGTATGACTTCCATTTGTTCAAACATTCTTTTGTAGAGTGATTTAAGCCCCAGTGCGGCCAATACACATTTTAAGTTGTGATTTCTATTTCTTATTCCAGGTCAACTGTTCTAGTACTTTACACTAGTAACTGCGAACCAAAAACTTACATAGGCAGTTACAAATAATACGTAATAAAAATATCGTATTACACACAAATCCTTACATGTCTTTAACGACATTCATTCTATCCATTCCTTGACTATTTTCCGATAACAGCCATCTGCTCTGTCACAAATCCCCAAAACTTATCTAATTGTTTTAAAACGTTTTCCGTGAATAAATCGGAAGAATTAAAAAATAACTTGAATGACGATGATGTTAAGAAACAGCACATGTAAAGAAACTTGTTTAACAATATAATTATTGTAAAACTATTTTGAGTTTATTACAATTGGGTGTACTTATTAAGTAGTTTTTATATTCTCTGAATACACTCTCTAAACTTATGTACACTGACTGGATATACTCTGAATACAATATCTGCCTGGATATACTCTAGTCGCAATATCTGGTTGAATATACTCTGGATACGCTCTCTGGACTCATATACCCTGGATAATTTCTCCGGCTGGCTATACTCATCGGTACATTCTCTGGCTGGGAATGCTTGGCTACCCTCTGACTGGAAATGCTCTGGGCACGTCCTGTCTGCCAGAAAGACATATGCTTCGCAACATTACTCGTGGAGGAAGTCCAGCAGCAGCCATGGCTTGGCAAACTCTGCGGCTTTGGCAGAGTCGCGGATGCAGTAGGCTTCAGATAAGGAGAGAGTACGCCGTCACTTAGGAAACGTGACATGGTGCGTTAACTCGAACTGAAATAGAGGAGGCGTTTGCATCATATCCGTTGTAGAGTGACATGTGATTTCCCTGCGGCATGTATCCGACAGAATAACGATTAGCCCTGAATAAAATATATCCATATGATTCATGGATGACAAAAAATACAACTTTCTTCATTCTGTATTTATTTCTAACTCTCAGGAGTAGTTCGTTATTTTATCCTGTTCATTTCATGAAAGAATTGGATTTTAGCGTGATGATGGAATGAAATGTCAATAATTAAAAATAAACTTTGAAACTCTAATTTGAAATCCCATTAATGTACTCGTAATGGCAGTCGAATTTATATGTGAATATTTAGGGTTACTTGTCTACCTTGATTGTTGACTTAATACGTAGAAATATGTTTTGTACTTGTATTTTGGAAAGTCACGGATGTTTAATAGAAACATTACATTCATTAACGTGTAGTATTCTTTTCTGTTAAATTATTTTCAAATTATTGTAGCAATATTGAGCAAAAGGTTGTAGAAAAATAAAGTATTGCCTGTTTGCCTAGTCGTTTTGCGCCTTGCGTTTTTTAAAATTACATTAATTCGTTTCGGCTGCAAGAGACTTACACGCGCTCTTTGATTATATTAAAATAAAAGAGTAATATACCGGATTAAAGATTTAGTTTCATTTGTCCCATCTTGAATAAGTCATGGAATTTCTCCAATTTAAGAATATATCTACATTGTACACAATAGCGCTGGTTTATGAGCTGTTCATCATTCAATGGTTTCCCCCATGATTAAATATTTTCTTGTTGATAACTGAAGGTTAAAGTAGTTGAGTACGCTTTAAGTTACTTGGCGATTAGCAAACCTTCCAATCGGAGCACACAGGGCATTATATTTATCCAATTTCTGTTAATCGCTTCAGTGATGAACCAGAGTGTTGATAATTGCAGCGTTGGAAAGCATGAATGGAGAAAGTAGCCGTCTAAAGCGGCGGTCGGCGTGAGCGGTCGCATATGGAGACAAATGTGACAGTGCGTCTCCCCGCCGGATTCGATAATGGGCGATAACGACGTAAGCGGCCGGGATTACGTGATGGCAGCGGCGGCGGGGGCGGGGGCGGGGGTGGTGTGGGGCAACGCAGACGATGTGGAATGCGGAGGCGGAGGGCGATGGGGCCATTCACTGCGGCCCGCAGAGCTGGAGATTCGGCCAATTCGGACCTTTTCGGTGAACTTGAAATTCAGAACATCCACTCCCCTTGAATTCATATTTTAGAAACTTATTTAATGTAATAATTTTACAATAAAAATAATTAATAATATTTGTATTCCAGGAAACCAAATAGTTGAGAATAAAATGAGTTGTTTCTAACAAGTTATGAACTCTTTATACACGTCTATAAAAATTAATAATTATTTATTACCCTCAAATTAATTGGAAATGTTGTAAATTAACTTTCAATTTTTATTAAATAAAATTAGGAGTTGTATTAAAAAAATCTTTGCTGATTAGTTTCCATTCATGAAAGTTTTTGCCCCTCCTCCATTTTCGGGGCCCGTTCTGCCCATGTTTTGTCTCGGCTTGGTGATATGTTTGTATATTAACTTGTTCGTTTCTGTACATGTCTAGTTTGTGTATACGCGTGCTATTGCGTAGGTGTTTTCATCTTATCTACCCGTTGCTCTTATCTGTCCGTCTAAGGCAGGGGTGGCTAGCCTGGGACGCGTGCTCCAGACAATGTGGATAAAGGATAATTACAAGTGGCGCATTGCCTCCGTAGAGTAGGCATCATAAATGTAACTGAATTGGCTCTACATTTTCCTATTTTTAACACTGTAGTGTTCTTAGTTCTCTCACAACTGGATCACAATCTTACAACTGCTGTGATCCAAAGAAAAGTTCACCAAACAAGATTCTCTAGCTGTTGTGGCATCAGCGGAATCCACAACGGTGGCCAACCTCTCATCAAAGAGATCATCTCTCTACTCTCTCTCTTTCTTTCTCTTACTCTTTTTCTCTCTCTCACTCTCTTTCTCTCCTCTCTCTCTCTCTCTTTCTCTCCTCTCTCACTCTCTTTCTCTCCTCTCTCTCATAGATTGATGGCCCCCACAAAAGTGTCCTTTGTGGCGTGCAACATTAGTTAATTTAGTTGTCTGATTGAGTTATCCCTTGCCCTCTACTTAGCGAAGTAGATTTTGCCTTCATCCCCATTTTCATACCCTATCCTGAATGTAAGGAACTAGAGAAGGTGGTAGAGTTATATGAGGCATCTAATCTCGTATGTGAAAAAAATGGCGCGTGATATGTAAATGGTTTATCATCCTCGGTCTAGCTCTAGGGGATCAGTAATTCTCTTTCGCAAGAAAGGCTGAGGGGGAGCCTATGTTTAGAATGATTGGCCCAGATATCGATGTATATTTTTCTTTCGAATCAAATTTTTTCATAACTCCTGTGGATAGTGTTTCTTCATGGACATGGACATGGACATTCAGTCAAGTCACTTTTATACATTTTTCATAATTCCCTGGTTTGGCCTTTACTTAAGTTTTCAGATCGTATTTTCGTTTAACTGAAACATATTTTTTAACTTTGTTTCTGAGCATGAACTCAAGTGTAAACAGAGGGGTCCAAAAAATGTATACATTTGATCAGCAGTTCAGCGGCATCTGTGTTGTTTAGCTGCTAGTGAGAGTCTCTTTACACACACGTAATCGAAAGAACATGTAACAAAACATTCAACTGAAATAGCAAGCAAGAATCACAGCAGTACGTCTCCCTCGTTCAAAGTATATTCACTGTCAAAGAGTGTGTTCATGTTTTGGCCCCTCTGGGACCTGGATTGGGAAAGAAAAAATATATAATTTGATATATGCCATACTATCGAAGTTCATAGATTTTCATTAGCATTTAGTTTTAATGATCAGGATTATCGTCAGTCATGTTTTATTGGTCTTTTTCCTATTAATCAAATTTTCATTTAACGTAATTCAACTCAGATATAGGGACATACTTGTTTAACGAACGAGGGGAATTGCATCTAACTATTTCGTGTCATTATAAATTGAGAAGAAATAACTATTGCGTTCCAAGGTCCGCAGCTTTCTGAATGATATTGAAAATAATGGATTTTTTACTGTGATATTTTTTTATTGTTTGGCAATGCGGTGTTGGAAGAATAGGTATTCCATGTTTTCTATACTTTATCAACATTAAGAATGTTCGCAAAATTCTTCGTAAAGGTTCCGGCATTCTAGGGCTATAAAGTAAAACGTCTGTGGCCGTATTCTATCTCCTCCTATGTCATTTACTGCGTTCTATCACCCCTTCGCAAACAAACAAAAAAAAAAACTATCAGAACTGTTTTTTGAACTACATTCTTGATAAAAAATAATATGATTGTGTAGCTTTTTACTCGTTTTGTCAAAATAAAGACGAAGTTACAAGACGAAGTTACCGTATGTAATTAAAGATAAGTTTATTGAATTTCTATTCATCACAACCTGTTCTGTTTTAACAAAATGTGTTCTACTGCGAAACGGCGATAGATAGTTTCTATTGCGATACTATGTTTTAGAAAGGTGTTAATAAATTTGGTTCTGCAGTCGAGAAATGAAAATTGTGACATGCTACTTATGTGTATGTAATCAAAGAAATTTAATTTTCATGATCAGGGAGTTGCGTGACTACATTTATGTCGCAGTATTTAATAATTTTCTTGATTGATTCTAAATCACAGTTTCTAAGTAGCAGCCGATTTCTTGAGTTATTGATGTTTGTGTGTACGAAGAATAAATTGGATTACTTACACATATACCTAATGCTCTCTTGTGCATGTTCAAGGTTTCGCCTCTTGATCGTTTCGTGCATATCGCAAATGCGTCTCTCGAAAACGCCTATTCAGTTTCGACTAGCGAAATGGCTCGTAGGGAGACGCACGCGCCTTTGCAACAAAAATCCTAGCCTTCGGGCGGCATGAGGAGACATCGTAAGACGCTTGACTTCGCCAGTTAATGTCTCCGCAAGCACAGTCGCCTTATCAGTTTCACGTAGAAGGTTGTGTGGGTGGACTTTCTTTGGTACGGGGAATTCTTGAAATCGTGTGTACATCACGGAATATCTTCCCAAACCATTAGTAATGTACTCTTTAGAGAAGTAAATTATTCTTTTTTGGCTTGATATGTAATAAAAAAGCATTCCAGGTTGTTATGAACCTACATTAATCTCAAGTATTTTTCCATCGAACATGGAAATTAATGTGCATATTTTAAGTAGAGCGCAAGTAGAGGGAAACACTTCGAATCGTAATGAACAGGCTGTACTTGCACCATTCAAAGTCAGTGGAGAATTATTGCACTCGAAGCCAATTGGTATGATAAGGGATTTAAATAACGGAACGGAACAAGACGTAGGGAAATTTCCTATTTTTGGTGTATTTCTCTGAACTAACATAAACACGGCAATATTCTCTGTAGCCTGACACATTTGTCCCGGCGCTATCAGATTATAGAGATCTCAGGATTAACGGATACTCAATGAAACTAGTGGTACAACAACAATACATACTTTCTCACATTATTTTTTAATTGGTTTTGCAATTTTTGAAAACTCAGAAACTTCAACGAAAACTAGACATGCAGCATATTTAAGCGTACTTTGATCTATCCGAGGGGAAATTTTAAAGAAAAAATTTGGAGCCGTTTTTGATAATTTTTTTATAAATTACCTTATCTCTAAGCAAGAATTACGCGAAAACTACTCGTTTTTAAAAAATCATACAGCGCCTAATTTAAACATCTAATTTTTTAAAGTAGATTTCATTAAGAAAATATATTTATCATAAGTTTTGTAGTTTTCCAATGTATTTTTTTGCAATTTTCGAAAATTCAGAGCGTTTACCAAAAATATCACCTGCGCAATTTTTATAAGTGTACTTTGCTCTATTAGAAAAAAAATCCAAGCCATTTTTTAGAATAATTGTTTAATAGTCTGTATTTAACGCGCAATAAAGCAAAAATATTGATATTTTCGAAAAATTCTACGGACTTTATTTAAAGATCCGTATTTGAAGAAGAGAATTCATTAAAAAATATTCAATAGTGTAGTTGTAGGAAGACGCCGAAAAAGTTTTGAACTTTGATAATTTTCAAAAATTTAATTCGATCAACGCAAATGAGACTTACACCATTTTAAGTGTCCTTTGCGCGATCCGAGGAAAAAAAGTAATACAAAAGTTTAGCATTTTTTGAGAAAATGTAGAAAATGTTAAGGTTTCATATAAAGTATCTCCCGAAACTAAAACATCAGCTTTAAATTCGCTGGTCCTCGAATTCGTCCAGATCGACCTGGAGAATCGTTTGTAGAGAAAATCTTCCGAACAGTTTAGGTGCTAGTGTTGATCACGGACAAGTGGACCGACGGACAGATAAGCACTCAACAATTTTTTTTGTATATAGGACCCACGAAACTTGAATTCTGGCTATACAACGTACTAAAGAAAGTAATTTATCTTTTTTAGGAACAAGATTCACCCACTTTTCCGATATCAGGGCCCTATATCACGAGTTTTCTGACGAAAAATCACCACTTTCCGTGCGACTAGGTAGTGTATAGTATGAGGAGTACATTTTATTCAACAGACAACTATTAAAACCAAGATTATTGGCAAAGTATAGTGACATGAAATGTCGCATGATCGTGCTGTGTTTGCTTGGAACAACTAAAAGTGTCGCATTTCCGACGCTTTGTACGAAGAGACTTTACTGTACATTTGTACATTCAAGACTTCGCGTCATATAGTAAGACTCAGCTGTCATTTGATTCAATTTAATTAATTTTTCGTGAAAAACAGTAAAACCTGTATGTGACGTAAGCGAAGAAGTATACAGAGTGTCGGGGGAGGAAACGTCGAAACTTGGAAAATAAGCTTGTTAGTAATCATAGAGCATTTTTGTTCTTTATGTTTGTAATACTGGAAACTTATCCAACAGCGCCATCTTTGGCGAGTATCTTTTGTTCCGAGTTCTGATTGAGTCTGTCGTCAAGTACATTTCAATGTAAAAAACATCGAACAATAAAAAAGATCAACATATTAAGCAAGAGGCAGTTTTGAATTTCATTTCAAGACATCATCAATAACAAAGCTCTTAAGACAATTCTAAGCATATTCTGGTTAATAAACTAAGTTGATATTCCAAATGGTTAAGCCGCAATATGCACTCAAAAGTTGGTTTGAAAAATTGATTTCTACGCAAATATTTGCATTTATAGAAGCATAGAAACACTTCAGAAACATGTAAATTGTTTATTATTTACAAAAGAAATGAATATATTTGTTCAGAAACAAAAATTAAGCGACAATTAAAAAAAGCACCCAATTTACACAATTTGACTGCTTATTTCTTTCTAGATTAATTTTTCTTTCTGAACAAATATATTCATTTATTTTGTAAATAACAAACAATTTACAGGTTTCTGAAGTGTTTCTATGCTTCTATAATGCAAATATTTGCGTAGAAATCAATTTTTCAAACCAAATTTTGAGTGCTTATTACGACTCAACCATTCGGAATATCCACGTAGTTTATTAGACAAAATATTAGAATTGTTGAAACTTCGAAAATAAGCTCTTAAGACGTTTCCTCCCTGGACACCCTGTATATTTAACGTTCTACTGCAAAGTATTACTCGTTCACTTTACATTTGCAGACGGAGCGCTGCGATCTGTTTACGTGAGGTCACCGCCGACTGAATGAGAAACGCGCGACTGCAGTATATACTGACCGTTTAATAAGATATAGATGGCGGTGAGCTGCACACACAACCCCGGCGGGGCAAGAACATAACCATTAAGCAGTAGATAAGTGCAAAATATTGTACGTGAATGTTGTGGAAAGCGTGTGGTGTGATCTATTTTATTGTATATTATCTTAATCATTTAAGATCACGACTCCAACTCACTGTCAGAAAGGCATAATTCGTCAGCTGTGTCCACAGCGCTTGTGCTGCCTTCGGCTGATTGGTCAGATGCTGATTGACATCGGGACCATTCGTTATTCTCGGTTGTGTGTTCGGGCCTTCACTTTCAAAACAAACTTAGTTCCTAATTCTGCCGTCTGCAAATGTAAAGTGAACGAGTAATACACGAGTTAGAAGTCGGGTGCGAGCCCACCAACCGTAGTAAACGTGTACAAGTACGATGCGGGCCACCCACCGTCCACATTAGCATACGGAATCCCGGGTGTCGCCTCGTGGCGCGGGAGTGAGTGGCGGGCGCTGGGGCGGCGCTCCGGTCGGCTGCTCCCCGCGGGACGCGCGCGGCTCTCTGAGCGGCGGCGGCGGCGACGGCGACGCGCCACGTGAGTCAGCCCCTCCGTGAGTCACTGGCGCCGCCGAGCCTCCGCGACACCTCGGCCGCCGTCCCTATACTGCGATTTCTCCAACTTTGCCCCTCAAGGCCACTCAAATCCCAACTTCGCGATGGAATATGTCACGGCATTTCGGGTCTTTCTCGGTCTTGCCGGTAGAAGTCGCATGATCTCAAGCACTGCTTGATACGGTCGCGATCATGCGAGATCTAGCGGACAACTGAGAAAGATGCGAAATACCGTGACATATTCCATCGCGAAGATGGGATTTGAGTGGCCTTGAGGGGCAAAGTCTGTCATACCCAAGTTCGTCATACCCAAGTACAAAGAGGGCTGTCATACCCGAGTTCGCGGGTTGAAACCCGATCTAAGCCGTGGATTTTTAAGGGCGAAAAAATCCTTCGTACGCCTTCCGCGGAGGGGAAGTAAAGCCGGCTGGCCCATGTTAGTAGATTTACTTGCATGTAAAAGATCCTCAAGCCTAAATGACGCCTCTGAGCTAAATTCAAATCGCCTGTTTCGTCGCCCGAGATAATACCTTCTTTCTCCGCTAGGTGAAAGGAGCGTAGCGAAATTTGCGTGGTCAGACGGAAGAGCGGGCCTGATGGCCCGAGTCTCGCCACGTAAAATAAGGCATTAACTATAACTAACTAACTACAAAGTTAGAAAAACCGCAGACACCACCGACACCTTGCAACCCTGCCACAACAGATTTACAACCGGTTGTCGTGGCGCAAGCCAGGCTCCGAAGCTCGCTCGAGTGGGACCTATCTCTACACTACCTACCTACGACTCTCCACCTACCTACGAGTGGGACCTACAAATGGCTGATGCATCTAAACACGCGTAGACTTTTCCAAACGCGGGCTGAGGTTTGGAACGTGATCACTCTGGGTGGAATTCGCTGTGTTCTTTGCATTGGGCGACAGGGGTTCTCGTAGTTCTTCTTTTCCCCCTGATTTTCATTCAATTAATTCGCATGAACATTCGTCCAATCTTCATCAATATCTAAGCGCGCTGAACGCTTTAGCTGCTGAACGATTTAGGTGCTAGCGTTGACCACAGACGTTTTCAAAGAACATGAGCACCATTCTGCACCCTTCTCTTAAACGTCCTTCACACTAAAATAGCAAAGTTTAATCGAAAACGTTAGAGCTGTTTGTTGTTTTTTTTTGAGAAATTTGAAAAGGTCCAAGAGGCTTCACGTAAAGTACACCTCAAAATTAAAAATCAAAACGGTATCAAATTCAAGAGGCCGCGACATCAAACAGATCGATCGGGAAATATCAATTTTCGAGAAAATCGGCAGAACGGTTTTGCCGCAAGCGTGGTAGACAGGCGGACAGACGTTTTCCCGTCAATCAATTTTCAGTGTAAAGGACCCACAAAACATTGGTTTCTGGTTACACCACGCGTTAGAGGATTTTTTCTGTATGTAGCAACAGGATTTATCCTCATTTTCGTTGCCAGGATCCGACAATAAGAGGTTCTTTTGTCGAAAATTTGCAGTTTTCCGGCGCACGATTACTTAACTTTCTCTTCTTAAGAAATACCTTCGTAAGGGCGAGAAAGTAAAACACACAAACAGAATTTGTGTTGTCCTTGGCGGGATGGAAATAGGTGTCCACTAATTTCTGTCGTTTTAGGTGCATTTCGTAAAGGAATTGTTCGATAATTCTTCAATCTGTCTTTATAATGATCATTTACTTAATTACTTTCCACCTCTAGTAATAAAGAAAGCGCGTGCGCATGAAATCATAAGAAATAAATTCCTCCCACCGTAACTCACTCTCTGCAAGTTCAAAATTCAAAGCTAACTACTTGTCACATTGCATTTTCCCACCCCCACCCTTAACCCTTTTCGTCAATTACCATCGTCCTTCATTCTCGGCAGTCCATTTCCTTTCACTCTCGACAGTCCAGCGATCACCGCGGATCTCTTTCGAATTCCTTCCGAGGATCATCGTCATCAGTTAGCTGATGCTCCATCATATGCCTCACGTAGTCATATTTTTAGCTGCCTTCTCTCTTACACAGTAGAACTTACTCATCGACATCATTGCTGTTACTCGCAAAATCTACACAAAGGTATCCGCTCAGATCGAAGAAGGCTATGGATATTTAGGATAATTAATTTGAATTGAACATCGTTTTCAGGAAACAAATACAGTCTCATTTCACTGTCGCCGAAATAAATTCGTTGAAAAATTCACTTCAAGCATTTGAATATTGAAAGTTCTTATTCACTGAAGACTATCGAAGCGCACGCAAATTTTGTCACAGGACAGCAATGGAATTTTTTGTATAACTCGAACATACGAAGAATGGAGGCTGCGATTGCGGCGCGTCGTGGAACTAACAGTGAAAACACGGGCCTGTACAGTCAGTTTAGCTAACAAAAGTCGCCAAGAGCGGGAAGCGAGTTCAGAGACTGTTCCTACGGAATCACCATGGCCTCCTTCATAGAGGCTGTGAATCAGCTGATAAAATATAACTTCAGAGACATATCACGCAAGATTTGCACTGACTGTTTTATGTTTGTTCCTTTAAGTTGCTTTTTTTACTTTTCGCCGTTCTAGTACAAGACTATAATGAGAAGTTCTATTTATATTGAATTTTTAATACTTATTCATTGAATTTAAATATTTTGTATTCTCCTTCATTAATTTTTTCCCATAGACTTTAGACGGTTTGTTAGGTATGCAATAAAGTACCAAAGCATTAATTTTACTTACGACATTAATTGTCATAAGTATCTATAATATTTTTCATTATGGTGGTAGTTACTTCTTACATAGAAAAATAATTTTACTTGGTATATATTCTGAGAAACTACTTAAGTTAAAATAAACGATTTATATGAATGTTACTGCTCATTGAAAGAATTAGTTCCAAAATTTTAAATCGTTTTGCAGAAAAAAGTTTACTTTTATTTCTTCCAATATGAGGGGCAGACATGTCCAAATATAGTTAAAATATTAATTGGGAAGATACTAGATTTGCAACAAAATAAATCGCGCTTTCTTTCGCAATAGTTTGGCACGGTCCCATTTAATTTTTGAATTGAGTTTCCTTGTATCTCCGTCTCTGTGGTTTCGGTTGTAAACACAGACTGTGGCGCGCTCCTGTAAATATCATTCTCAACTTGGTCGAGCTATAAGCTTTTATCCAGAACGTCGTATTGTTTTCGTTTCCATTTCAACTTTATACGACGTACGTTTCTGCAACAATTTTAGGCGCTAATCGGAAGTCCATGTACGCGGACGAACCAAAGCTACGTGTCATCGTAACTGTGCGGCGACTTGAAGTAGTGAAACTTGCCCCCACGCTTGCGCAGTCATGGAGGTGGAAAATGACGTCATGTAACGAAGCGCACTGACATTCATTTTCTCATAGATCCACCGCGTTGCACACAGAAGCAGCAGGGCTGGAACACCTGTTGTTCTTGCTTTGCTGTCTCTGACCGTACACTGATTTGTGGGCGAGTACTGTGAAAACGAGGATATGAGGGATGGTTTATAAAGCGATTAGGGAGAATGGAGAAATATAATTTTCAGTTACATTTTGTTAATTTCAATAACGCTTCCTTTGAGAAGAATTTAAATGCGAAGCTTTGTAGTGGCCTCGCTACATTTAATTGTGCAAGTACCAGTAATAATAATACCATCACTTATTAGTTTCTATTAGACTCGTTCTACACGGAGCTGTATAAATTTGACTTAGTAATTCCATACAAAATTTACAAAGAAAAGGTATAAAGCTATTTGTATTTCCATGTGTTGACTCTTAATATATCCCTGTTGGGAAGAGCAAAGCCGGAGATTTTGATCGTTTTCGTGAACCTCTAGCCATTTCCTCTAATATATACAAAATCTGCATTCTGTAAATAAATTGTTCTGTAAATTGTAAATAAATTGTTCTGTAAATCTATATTCTCTAAATAAATTGCTTTCCGAAAAAAGTTGACTTTTTAAATTTGGAGATTATGTGTTGTTTAATTTTCAAACATCCCGATACTCCATGTGGGTGAATTGCCATAAAAAGGATTAGCGTATGCTCCCTACGTCAGATGTATTTTACGAAATATTCGATAATTTTATCACAAAACACGTATTGAAATGTTCTGAATTGCATGACATGCACTGTGTGAACATTGACAGAATCCTTTTTATAGATTACACGATGTGAGGGGCCGCAACGGTTGCTGTTAATGGAAATATCTCGATAAATTTGTTAACATTGAATATCAACGCTGTTCCCATACATTCAATACGCGTTCTGCTGTCAGTAATGCGAAAACAAGTGAAATGATATATTTGATACGCGGCGTACCATGCTTTGCTGTCAATGTCTTTCGTTGGATTCACTAGATGCGTTAAAGTTGAACCTTCGGAGCAGGCAGTATATTGGTTTTACATAACAAAATAATAAATCAAGAATACGACTGTTATTAAAATCAGAATAAATATTTCTGTTTTATATTTGTTGAAGTAAAGAACCTTCATTACGAAATGAATATGCTAAATAATTTTGTAAAACTGTACACGATATTTTAGAACTCGTTCTAAGGTATTGACGAATGTTCGATGTCATTTAGACAGTTTTAACTAATAATAATGTTTGGAGTTAAGGCGTCCAAATTCTAGCAGAATTGGATTGTGCTAATCAAAAAAACCTCTTTTGAAAAACAACACTTCATTTCCTTCAGAAACTCCGTTAGAAAATTAAGGGTACCATTGTCTGTGTAGAAAACAAGATTTCTAGAAGCATTTGCAGGGAGCGTGGAGGCATCCGATCATCTTGCTGTCTGCGCTGGCGGAAAGGAAATGACTCCCCAGAGGGCACGGCGCGGCGCACCCTTCGCGGAGGCCGGGTTGTTTGAGATTGGAGGGCGCGCTCCATTGATCTCTTCGGAGCGGAGGAATCGCCTGCAGTTGTCTCGCTGGGATGATTAACCTGTGCTTCCGGAAGACCTGCTGCCGCCTCCACCACCACCGCCGCCTCCACCACCGCCGCCTCCGCCGCCTCCGCCGCCACCTCCACCGCCGCCGCCTCCGCCGCCTCCGCCGCCTCCGCCGCCTCCGCCGCCTCCGCCGCCTCCGCCGCCTCCGCCGCCTCCGCCGCCTCCGCCGCCTCCGCCGCCTCCGCCGCCTCCGCCGCCTCCGCCGCCTCCGCCGCCTCCGCCGCCTCCGCCGCCTCCGCCGCCTCCGCCGCCTCCGCCGCCGCCTCCACCGCCGCCGCCTCCACCGCCGCCGCCTCCACCGCCGCCGCCTCCACCGCCGCCGCCTCCACCGCCGCCGCCTCCACCGCCGCCGCCTCCACCGCCGCCGCCTCCACCGCCGCCGCCTCCACCGCCGCCGCCTCCACCGCCGCCGCCTCCACCGCCGCCGCCTCCACCGCCGCCGCCTCCACCGCCGCCGCCTCCACCGCCGCCGCCTCCACCGCCGCCGCCTCCACCGCCGCCGCCTCCACCGCCGCCGCCTCCACCGCCGCCGCCTCCACCGCCGCCGCCTCCACCGCCGCCGCCTCCACCGCCGCCGCCTCCACCGCCGCCGCCTCCACCGCCGCCGCCTCCACCGCCGCCGCCTCCACCGCCGCCGCCTCCACCGCCGCCGCCTCCACCGCCGCCGCCTCCACCGCCGCCGCCTCCACCGCCGCCGCCTCCACCGCCGCCGCCTCCACCGCCGCCGCCTCCATCTCCGCCGCCTCTACAGCCGCCGCCTCTACAGCCGCCGCCTCCACAGCCGCCGCCTCCACCGCCGCCGCCTCCACCGCCGCCGGCATCTCAGTCCTCTCCTTCGCCTCTGCCTCTGTCGCGTACATTGCCACCGCCGTCGTCCCCGCTGCTTCATCCGCCGTGGTCGCGTTCGCCACCGCCACCGTCTCACCGCCCCGCCCGCCCTGCCACTGCCACCGCTGTGTGGGCGGGGGGCTCCGAGGCGCAAACGCGGGGGCGGCCGCCCTTTGAAACCAAGCTGCTGATGCACGTGCCACCCTCGCCCTCTCGCAGCCTTCTGCCTCGGAGCTTACCTGTGTTTGGACGTCGTCTTCACAACAACGATTAATAATAATATGTTAATAATATTAACAATAATAGTGATAATAATATTAATAAGAGATCCCTCCATAGTAAGTGATGAATGTAGAAGATGCGGTGCACAGCATGAAAACATCCAGCACATCCTTGCCAGTTGTAGTGTGTTGGCTTCCACTGTATGCGGGGAAAATTATTCACGGACGACTAGTAAGAAAATAGGACTTGAGTCCTGTAATGTCCCTTATTACAAATATTATTCTTCTACGGTCTTACTTACGGTCTACTACTTACTACTTATTTACGGTCTACTAAGTCTTAGAAAATGAAGAATGGAAGTTGTATTGGGACAGAAGCATTTTTATAGATACCACAATTTCGAACAATAGGCCAGATATAATAGTTTTGAACAAGTTCAAGAAAACAGCCATGATAATCGATTTTGCAGTCGTCAACAATAACAATCTAGAATCTGTTCATAGCTTGAAAATTCAGAAATATGTACCGTTGACTCAAGAACTTCGCCACCAATGGAAACTTCAGAATAACGGCATACAACCGATAATAATGTCCACCCCACGATTAGTACCAAAACACACAATGCATGCAATTCAAGTGTTGGAATTACCACTCTCACTTTTATATCAAATCGTACATTTTACATTGGTGCCCGGAAATATATATAAGAGATGAAATTCCGGAATATGTAGCAAATGATTTTTAAGTCTTTAATATTATTCTACAAATACGTCATTTAATCTTGTCTTTGGTTACTCCATTGCCAAACGTTTTTCGAACTTATTCCTTTGCGATGTCCATTTCTCACTTCCGGTTTGACAGTTGCATCTCTCACAATATCTCTGTAATCTCCTGTATCTCTCACAATTATTGCCTCTATTATTCACAAATGCAATACCAAATACCAACTACAGCTAATTCTGTAACCTTCAGGGGTCATAGATTTCTGGAATCTGAATTCTGGAAGAAAGTTTTTAGAAATTTTTTAAATTAACAAGTGTAAAAAGTGTGGTTGAAGTGGCCGTTCGTTATAATATAGATTCATACTAAATCATTTCGGATGCAGTTCAGTTTGTCATTAAAATAACTATTACAATACAATTAAATTGTTTCATAAAACTACCTGTATCTTGATTAATCTTAAAGTTATCTCCTTTTCGACTATATTCACAACTGCAACAAGTATTTATCCTATTCTTTAGAATCTTTGGTGCACCGCTGGAGGGGGGCATGGGGCTTGAGCATACACGTCCAGAACCAATGATATATATTAAAAAAATATAGCGTTCACTGATTTTCTGTACTAACGAATGTCATTCAGCACATCAATTGTTTACGTTATAAATTTAACTATAAAACAACGTTTCTATATTTATCATAAATGAAAAATTATTTCTTCCTATAGAAATATGGGAAGAACAACAACAGGGGTTTAGACGCGGTAGATCATGCACTGATGCAATTTTTATCATCCGACAAATCGTGGAAAAAGCTCTAGAATTTAATAAACCAGCTTTCCGATGCTTTGCAGATCTAAGCAAAGTATTTGACAACATAAAACTAATTGAGGTCATCAGAATACTGAAACAAGAAAAGATACCCTCTAACCTCTTAAAACTAATAATTGATATATATTCAGAAAACAAAGTAAAAATTAAAAACCAGGGAAAAAATATTACCTGCTATACCTGCTTCGAAAGGAATAAGACAAGGATATTCATTAAGTCCATTGTTATTTAATGTAATAATGAATAGAATTATAAAACATCTAAAAATAAAAAAAGATAAAGTATGGGAAAATATAAATATTTTATGTTAGGCAGACGACGTATTGTTCATAGCAGAAAACGAAGATGACTTACAACGATTGTTGTATGAATTCAGTAAAATTTGTAAGAACTTTAATTTAAAAATATCCACTCAGAAAACGAACGCTATGACAATTGCTAAGAATCCGATTAGGTGTAAATTGGTGGTGGATAATCAAATAATAGAACAAGTTCTAGAGATCAAGTATTTGGGAATAACAACAAGCTCAGGGCAAACGGAGAAAGAAATCAAAGAGCAAATAATAAAGGCTAATAGGATCGCTGGCTGTCTCAACTACTCAATATGGTACAATAAACATCTAAAACAGGACTCGAAGGTTAGAATATATAAATCAATAATTAGACCAATACTAACATATGCAGCAGAAACAAGAAGCGAAACAATACGTACCCAACAACAACTTGAGGTCACTGAAATGAGAGTTCTGAGGAAATTTACAAATCACACTCTACTGGATAAAGAAAGAAACAGAAAGATTAGGGAAGTGTGTAAAATTAAGCCAATTACAGAATGGGTAGCAGACCGAAGAAAGAAATGGAACGATCATATTGAGAGAATGGAGGAGAAAAGAATCGTGAGGATTGCTAGAGACGAAAGGCCGAGGGGAAGAAGAGAAGTTGGTAGACCAAGGAGAAGATGGAAAGACTCGTTATAATTCATGGAAAGGAACAAGTCTTAGACTTTTTAAGAAGATGAAGAAGAAGAAAAAAAATTATTTTGATGAAAACAAGTCGGCTGAACACTATACCTAATCCTCCCTTGACACAAACACGCACACCCACACACACACACACGCACACACCACACACGCGCGCGCACATACGCACGCACTCACACACACACACACACACACACACAAATCCTGGATGCGCCTCGTTTAAAGCTTTCAGTTATTTTCTTGAAAAACTTGTACTACAATCTTGCATTTTATTCCTTCCCTGATTTTGGTTTTTATCGACTTCATACTCGTAGCGACCTTCTCTGTGGATATTGACAGTTGGTATCTCTTTCATAAGCGAGATTCTTGAATGTTGTTTCGTCGTTGCTGCTTCCACGGCCATTCTCCTCACTCTGTCCGCTCTCCTATCACCCGCTCGGCCCTCTTCGCTTCTCCACCCTGCGACCTCTCGCGGCTGCAGGGTAGTCCCCAACCGGACGGAGCTCCTCGATTCACCAGGTCGTTGGTTAGTGCTTAAACGACTTTGTTGCCTCTTGCTCGCCCGCCGAGATCTTTTTCTGTCACCCGAGACTGCGCGAAGAGTCTTAACGATCACATAAAATGTTTAAGGAGATGCGTTTTCCGCGTTAACTTATAATGGTGCTTAACTGCGTTTAATTGTAAACCCGGGATATATTGACTCGAGAAAAGCCTGTAGACAATGCAGAGAAAAGAGTGCAGCTGCTCAGCATACTGGTGCTCTGTGTTTTTAGTTTCCGTTCTGAAAGTGGTACTCGAAAGAAATAATTGGTTATGGTCTCCATGAGTCTAAAGGAAACCATGAGATTAAACATTATATTCGTTTTATTAAGTCAATGCATATCCAATTTAATTTCCTTCCTACAGTAACCTGACCTTCTTAGATGTACACTTAAAATGAAATTGTGATGAATAATCCATTATTTAACTAAGATTCTGATATATAATTTTAAAAACACAGAAGAAATTGAAAATATGAAGGACGCAATCATACATATTGTGTACGCTGATTTAACTCAGTGCTTGCATTAAAAGGAGAAATCTCTACAACACTGCAAGGCCAGTGCCATCTCTTATATCCCCTAACCATTCAAGATTTGAATCATTATCAAGCAATACAGCGTTTGATAGGTTAAGTATTCATGTCTTAGTTAAGTCGATATATTTTTTAAAACTGTGATATTTGGTGATATACTATGGCAGTGGCGTAGCCTGAGTTTTGGCTTAGGGTATGTAACTCGAGAAAGAAGAAAATAATTTAAAACTATTAAATATTCCTCATTCGTCAATACCATTTCTGTCACTTTGGTCAATTAGAGCACACAAGTAATTTGTATATTTAAAATAAAAACTGATCGAGTAAAACTAATAATGGCTCACGTACTTCATGTAGTCTATTGGTTGAAAGTTAGAAAAACTTGACTGAAGTTCACGACCTAGCAAAATATAAATGCGTGTCCTCATACTCTAATAATAAGAGCACTATCAAAACCAATGATTTTCAAAATTCTCCAATTCATTCATTTCGAACCCATTAGAATTGGCATAATTTATAAAATGTAAAGCAATGATCTATAATAAAAGTATAATAGGAATGAGAAAATCAATTAATTTACTGACACGTAATGAAAAACAGTTGACAGTTTTCCTTTGCTGCTTACATCAAGGGTTTCATCCAGTATCGAGGAGACAAAAGAGGCTTTAGAAATTTCATTTTTAATTTCATGGAACATTACCATGCTCACAATTGAAATCCAATCAATCTGAATTTCTGGCGAGATTGCACGAAACACCGGAATTTTCCATATCATCCTTGTCAGTTTTATCATATTTCATTATTTCACTTATATATTACATGAAATTGTCTCTATTTGATGATTCCCTATTTTCGTTATGGCTAGAAAATACAAACCCTTGTCTCCCAAAAAAAGCATACAACTCGAATGAAGTGTGACAGAATTTCCCTATTTTCCTTTATATCACTGTTGAATTGCTCAATATAGCCTGTGTTGGCTGTTTAAATAAAGTTATATCCTCTCATATTTTTTTCAAATAGTTTTAACTGTTTCTCACGTGCTATAATTTGTCTACGGCACACAAATACGACTCCATAATTATGTAGGCACTTTGGATCGCGTTGTGCTCGTCATTCCAGGCCACATATGTGGATTGCAGTCACATACCCTCGTGCATTCAACCAGCACAATCCCTAACCTAAATTGGCTACAAATATATAGTTTCTAAATGCATTAAAATAAGGTAATAAAACGACAAAGTTTTTTATTATAATTCTCCTTGATCGGCAGTTGTTGCTTTACAAAGGTTTTTAACAATATTTACAATGAACTTTTACATAATTTTTCGAGGGTCTTCCAAGGTGGGACCTCTTGATAACCGATTGTTAATTTAACACTGAATATAAAAAACAGTAAATGTACAAAACCATGAATATTTACAGCATAGAGTTTCTATTCTGTCTTAATGTTGGAAGAAATGATCTGTAGTAAGCATTAAACTACTACTATTGCAAATTATGGAGGATGTAGGAGATCTTTGCTGTGTTGGGTCTTAATTCTGGGAAAAGGATTTGAAGTTTTGCCAAGCTTATAAATTATTGTAGCGGGGCAGGAGGGTAAGGATGAATAAAATCTTAGGGATAATTTGGAAATCCATTTCTTTAAGGGTTCAAGAGAGAGTTCGTTAAAAATTTGATTGTTCCGTATGTACCACGGAGCTTTTAGTGCATTGCGTAGAAATCTATTTTGAATAACTTCCAGTTTGTGGAATGTTGATTTAGGTGCACCTCCCCATATCTGGCAAGCATATGTTAGAGAGGGTCTGATTATATATTTAAAAATGCATATTGCAGTTTCAATGCTGGTGTTTGATTTTTTGTTGACAAAAGGGTACAATTTCAAGGTCTTAATAAATGTTTGATTGGCTATTGAATTTATATGATTTTTCCGGGTGAGTCAGCGATCTCTTTGTAGTCCTAGATATGTCACAGGAGCAGATGGGGGCAGCCATGGAATAGGGGAGTTGTTTAGTCTTAGATCATTAATTTTTCGTAGTTTTCTTAGTGAAAAGATTTTAGCTTGACATTTGGATGCATTAATTTTTATTTTCCATTTGATGAACCAGTTGGTTAAGATATTTAGATCCTCTTGAAGGTTGTCTCGTGCTATTAATAGGTCTTTATGGGCCGTGAATATACAAGTGTCATCTGCAAATAAGGATAATTCTGAGTTTAATAGGTTAGGCATATCTGAAATGAATATGTTAAATAGCGTAGGAGCTAGAGGGGAACCTTGAGGGACACCTGCCGATATGCTATGACCTGATGATTGTTCCATGTTGATTTGCACTTTAAATTTACGATTAAGAAGGAAGCTCTTAATTAATCCGTGCAAATAGGAGGGGAATCCAAACTTTCGCATTTTAAATAGTAGTCCATCATGCCAAACTCTATCGAAAGCTTGTTCTATGTCTAAAAATAGACCTACGGTATGTTTGAATTTTTGAAAATTTGTGGCTATGTAATCAGTAAGTCTTAGAAGTTGGTGGGTTGTGGAATGATTGTTGCGGAATCCCATTTGAGCCGTGGGAAGAATATTGTTATCACCAATGAATTTCTTTATTCTAGTTAAGATAGCTTTCTCGAATATTTTTGAAAGTGTTGGTAGTAGACTAATGGGTCTAAAATTTTCCGGTTTTGAATGGTCTTTTTTACGTTTAGGAATAGGCAGAATTAAGGCAGTTTTCCATTCGGTGGGAAAGTAGTTTAATCGTAGGCAGGCATTATAGATGGCATGATTATGAAAGAGCAAACTATTGGTTTGGGAAGTTTTTTAAATAACAAAATTAGGGATTTGATCAATACCTGGGGATTTTTTGTTTTTCAGTTTTGAAATTAAAAAGATTATTTCAGAAGGGGGAATGAATTTTATTCGTTCTGGCACTGTGTAGAAGGGGTTTGCTAATTCATGTGTTATATTTTGGGTAAAATTATCGTTTAAGGAAGAATTGGGTGTAAACGACTTCTCAAAATGTTTCCCTAGTAGTTCGGCTTTTTTTATATCTGAAGTAGCTATAATATTGTTGGATTTTAAAGGTTTACAAGTAAAATGTTTTATATCTTTGGTTATTACTTTTATAGCTGACCAGAGTGAAGCAGAGTTTGGTTGCAATTGTGAAGTGAAGTTTTGAATTGTGAATATCTGAGTTCTTCTAGTTTATGTTTAACCTGACGCGTTAACATATTGAGTGTGCGCTTAATTGAAGGGTTACGTGATATTTGCTATTGCCTGCGAACTCGATGTTTTCGAGTAATTAGTTCTAGGATATATTTTGGCAGGACGGGCAACACGTATTTTTTGCGAGTAATTGGTTTATTAATCGATGAATGAATAGCATTAATTATGATATTTTGAAGATTAGTAATAGCTAGGTCTATGTCAGTTGTTGTTTGCAGATTGTGAGGATATTCATTTGAGTTTAGGATATTAGCTTGGAATTTGATCCAATTTATTTTACCAGTTATGAGTGGATTTGAAAATTTAAATTCCGGGAGAATTTTATCAAAACTTATTAAAACTGGGTCATGATCAGAACTCAGAGCTGGTACTGTGAGTTGGTTAATAGGTAGATTTATGTTTTTAGATTTTACAATATCCAGTATGTCGGGATCGATTGTCTCTCTATATGGGTAATAAGTGGGTTGACGTGAGGCATGAATATTCCAGTTATTACTGCTGATTGAATTGAACAGTATTTTTCCTTGGGGAGAAGAGGTTCGACATCCCCACGCTATGTTCTTAGCATTTAAATCACCAATCAAAAGTATTTTGTTGTTTGTATTAAATATATGTTTTAAAATGTTTATTGGAAGGTGTTTATTGGGGGTTTATATGCAGAGATTATTATTACTCTCCAATGGAGAGTTTGGCTTTAACTGCTACCATTTCTAAGTCTTTGGTTGAGGGAATAAAGATATGAGAATGAATTATTTTCCGTTTAATTATTACTGCTACTCCTCCACTTGCTTGGATTGAGGGTCTGTCTTCCCTGTAAGTAATATAACCAGGAATATTTAGTTTATTGTTAATATTAAGATGCGTTTCTGTTACACACGCTATATCGATTGTTTTGTCATGAAGGAAATGTTTGAATTCATTAATTTGTCTTAATAAACCGTTGGCATTCCAGTTCAAAATTATTGTTTTTGGTTTATTATCCATTAGTTAGAATTCGAGGTAACATATTTTGCAGCATTTGCTGAATTTGGGGAATTATTGAATTAACTATCTGAGTAATGATGTTTGCAATGAGAGGGTTTGAATTGAAAGTATTAACTGGGAGAGACGAAAAATTATTTCTGAAAAAATTTTGTGATTTCCTGGATGGAGTGGGTAGCCCAGGGAAATTTCTTGCATCTCTTGCAATTGGAGGGGGTTGAGCAAGGCCATTGTTTATAGGAGCTGATTGAAAATGTGACTGATAAGAGGGGCTCTTGTGTTGAAATTTTGATTAATATTATTAGATGTTCTATTTTTATTAGTAGTAACTTTAGTTTTAAAATAAGAACATCCTCTATAATTTGCGGTATGACCTTGGAGACAGTTGACACACTGAGGCTGTGAGCCTTTTGGTTTGTTACATTTGGTATAATGGTGTTTCTCAATACACCTAACACATCTGGGTTCCTGAGTACAATTGGCATGAGTATGATTTAACTGTTGACAATTTTTACACTGAATGGGGTGATTTAATTTGTTTCTTGGTTTAATTTTAACAATACGGTTAAACCATCTATCAAACTTGAAAATTTCTCTGTTGAGTTCAGTATCAGGTAACTCAATGGCAAACATTTCGAGTTCTTCTCTTTTTTTACCATATAGTCTGTAGACAGAATTTATTGTATATGTTTTTGAATGTTCGCTTTTAATTTCATCATTTGAGTAAGATAGAGGAACGTCATATATCATAGCAGACAAAATTTTTTTGGAAGGATCTCTGTACGTAAAGTATTGAATCCTTTTGAAATCACAGTATTTCCTGTAATTTCTGAAATCATCAATACTGTTGAAGAAAATCGAAATGTGGTCATTTTTCACTTTAGTGCTGAAATCTTTCTTGGCTGTTTAACATCTAGTATAAAGTTATTAAAATTTTTAAGAATGTCTTGGTTTTTGGAAATATTCATTGGGGGATTTTAATACTGTTTGAGTATCACCGTTCTCATCAGGAATTTCAGATAAAGGTTCAAATCTATTGGAAATATTAATACCATAAGTTTGACCTACTTCATTACTGGAGTCTTCTTCATTTGTGGATGACCGTTTCCTTTTGGAATTGGGCCACTCGTTTATTGGGGGAGCACAGTCTTGAGCACTCGCATTGGCAATGTTTGATGCTTCCATGGATGTACTTGGAAGTTGAGAACGTTGAAGGTCTTGTTGAATTTGAAGTTGGAGTTGCAGTTGTTGTCGTAGGAACACTATTTCTTGTTCCATTGCGAGCATTTTTGCCTCTAACGTCGGCGGTTGGGATTCTTGGTAATTCGTTGAACTGTTTAAATCCGTTGGTGGGGCTTCGCAATACTGGTTGTTCACTACATTTAATGCTTGCGATATGATAGAGCCCGTAGCGGGGTCGGTATTACTTTCCATTGATCACTGAGCACTTCTGCACGATATCGGGACAAAGACTGAATAAACACTACCCTTAAAAAAACACTTATAACTGTGTTCCGCCGCTTGGGACGGTTGCCCCGCGGGGCACAAGCCGATCACAACGGGGCGACCGGTAGAGTTAAACACTTTCACTGGTTGAAAACCGAGATAACTCGGGCACAGCGGCCCTCATAGCACGACAGCTCACCACAGACGAAACGACAACGTTCATTAATTAATCTCGTTCTCTTACAAACACCGAAGAGAACAATAAAGTTTCGTAAAACGACAGCTTTTTTCGTAGACACCTTGGATGTAATGGTTCACTGTGCATCTGATTCACAGCGCAGGCTAGGCGGCATTTCAGACTGACTCGTTCATCCTTGTGAAGAATCGAATTCTCAACGGCGCAATGTTTGAAATATAATGAAATATTTTGTAATAGAAAAAGAAAATAACAAATGGACAATTAACAATCGTTTTAAAATAAAAAATAACATATTGTTAGGGTATGTAACACATCATCCACATCCATGGACGCTGCGCCCATAGTAACTATGGATTCTGGCTAATTACCAGATTCCGGTGAGACATGCACCATTCAAGTCATTTTGGGTTGTAATACGAACTAAAACCTTATCAGAAATATGAAATATACGATGCACAAAACAAAGTGAGTAGTATTTCTTTAATTGAAGAAAAAAATAATTGTAGTCAGGTTGAGTTGACAAATGTATTAATGAAAAATGATCAGTGTACATGCTCCATGTAATGAAAATCTACAGGATTGATGCTCTGCAATGAAATCATAAAAATATCGGTATTCTTTTGTTAAAGCACGTTACATGTTAATGTTAAAAATACTTGTGTCAGTGTAATGTTTCGTTTAAATGGCATAATTAGTAAGATGAGACGGAAACGTAAAAATAATTCGATGGTCTACGGGTAAAGGGATTGATGCCATAAAAGTGAGTTTGAAAGAATGTGGAAATCAAAATTCGTGTGATAACTGTAAAGTAGAGAATATTTAAAAAATATTAAACTCACTACTTTGTACTTGTAGATTTCCGATGTAGATTATAGATTTTTATAAGCATACACACCTGAACAACAACAATCCGCTTTCACAAAAATTGACAAAACTCCCTGTAATCGAACACCATTAATTTTTCGAATACACACAATGGAGAATTTGGATAACTCTCAGTGTTTTATAAATATCAGCGAGGTTAAGAAACATCTGTTTCTTTGAAACGCGTAGTATCTACTTACGTTGTACTTGACGTTTATATCGGTAACGGAAAGTAGTGTGTACTTCCACTGATCGCCAAATTTTGATCTTATTGCTATCAAAATTCCTTAAAAGTTCCCCAATTCAAGTCTACTGAAGCGTGTGAGTTAGGCCAGTTGTCCCTAAAAAATTTTATTGACTCAATGTTTTTGGGGATTGGAGGTGTACGTAACTTAAAGAAGGTGTGCACAATCGAGCTGACTGGTGGTCAGCAACGCAACTGTTTGGTGCTTGGGAGACGAATCCTTCGTGGTATACCTGCACGCATACGATAGTCCGTCATGCCTCACGAACTCCAAAACACAGGTTAGCGAAAGCAACGAGCCATTCTTTCGGAGGGCTACGCACTTCACGTGAATTGTATTCCTTGAAACTATTTACTGGAAGCATCCCACCGAAACATTCTCCGTCATAATAAGTCTACTTCTGTACACTCAAAACTTTGAATTCGTGTAACAAATAAATAGAATTTCGTTTTAATGTTAATTTGAGAACTACTAGTACAGTGAAAATGGTAATTATGAACATCTAACGAATTAGCCAAGATTGAAAAAGTATTTTTAGAGCTTCAAAGTTTTTCGGTGAGTACACGAAAATGTATTGACTGCGACATTTAAGGTTTAGGCAATGTTAAGTTTCTGGCAACGCTGATGACTGTGTTATTACCTTGTATTGAAATATCCCCTTAGGTTTGTCAATAAAATTGTCAGAAGTGATTTGCTTCAGTGTTTCCCAAGCACGTAGTCGCCGCGAAACGTTTGACCTTGTCTTCGTATTATCTTGTCAGAACACCATTTTTTTAAACAAACCACTTTTCCACTCTTCTAATCAGACTGGAATTGCTTAAGAAGACCTGCTCTGCACTGATGTTACTGAATGTTGGCTTTCTATATTATTCCTTCCGGTCCTGGAATATCAATGTGTAGCATTATTCGATATATTGTACTTTTTATTTTTCTCTTCAGATGCCAGAAATCAAGAATTCATTGAATGCGTTGTTATATAATGGAAGTTATATTCGTTACTGTCAAAACTCAATGTCAGATTGAACTAGAATTATCTAATGAAAATGGTTTTAACAAAGTCTTTTCATATTTAGTAATAGGAACTAAAATTATTCACTGGTTCTAGGGAAGCCTATTGGTCTCACATTATTTGTTAGGATAATGTCTGATTTTCCATTATTGGACTTATTAAGAAATTGTAATAAACTAGAAGAAAACTGCATTTATCTCTAATTCAAATTAACCGCTATACTTATTGATCGTGTATGAAGCAATTAATTCTGTTTGTGTACGGAGAGCGGAACGTTTGTTTAACCCTTTATGCCCAGTGTTACGTTTCCGCAACAAAGTGCAACGAAACAAACTTTTAATTTTTTGTCACATGTTATAAACAGATATTACTCTGTTGCAAGTTTGACTCGGCATTGCAAAGAGTGCAAGGCATACGTCTCAGCTGCTCTGGCGCCTGTGGAGCTCAGACTGCTCTTGGAGAAATCGCTCAGCTGTCGGAGAGACCATGGACAGTTGGCAAGGCGCCGGAGACTGCGAATTGCGCAGCGCGACGTCACCGACTGCGAGAATTCGTGCGTCATTTTATTGCTGAGTTTTCAATTCGTTGATGAGTGAATAACGAACGTCTGCGCCCATAAGTGGCTGATTGACAGAGAGAGTGACGACTCTATTTTAATGTTTTTTTTTCAAATGTGGGCTTTTATTTGAATACCTGGTATACTAATCAAGAAAAAAAAGCGCAACGCGACGTCAATGTCTGGGAGAACTCGAGCGTCAATTTATTGTTGTGTTCTCAATTCGTTGATGAGTGAATAACCAACATTTGTACCCATAAGTCGCGGATTGACAGAGAGACTGACAATTCTGTTTTAGTATCTGCTTTTTCTCAAATGTGAGATTTTATTTGAATGCCTGGGATTTTCATAGAAAAAGAGCCCAGCTGGGAGAATTCGTGCGTCATTATATTGCTGAATCGTCAATTCGTAAATAACGAATGCCTACGTTCTTAAGGTGGCTCGCTGATAGAGTGACGAAGATGTCTATTTTAGTAAATTTTTTTTTCAAATGTGAGCCATTCCACATCAAATCGAACAAAAAAGACCAAATTTGACCTTCATATTTTTATTTATTTTCAATTTTTTTCTATTTGTTGTATGGATCAAATAAGTAAACACGTGTATTTTTATTTTTTCTAACTTTACTATTTTCGGAAATATTGTATAATGAAATTTGCTAAAAATAACGCGCATCACTAACTTAAAAATATCGTATATTTGAATACACCAATTATAGAAATTCAATGTTCAAATTCAAAACCGGTCAGAGGCACTGCAGTAACATCAGTTGACGCGTAGAGGGTTCAACAGTTTCCTACCCACCTGACAACATTTTTAATACTACGCAGTGCCTAACAAATTATGTAACAGTTCTCCTAAGTGCTCGTTATTTACGCCAAATTGTTTTAAGGCTTCAATCTAATTATTTACAACTTTAATTACAACCGATTCGCTTATAAACCATTGCTGGAAAATAAACGTATCGTTAGCTTGCGTTCATTGTTAATTTCTTGCGATTATTTTAGGTGGGTGGGGATACTAATCATGTTGCTGAAGTCTCAAAGGCAAACGTGCGCCACTGCACACACTTCTGCCACTAGTGTGAAAATAAATGCAAAGCAGAAAGAACCGGAGAAGGAGCAGGAGGAAAGGAGAGGAGATGGAAGGTAACGCTAAATTAGAACTGCTGATTATACTGCGATTTTTCCACAGCTGCCTCTCAAGGCCCGTCTTCGCGATGGAATATGTCACGGCATTTCGCGTCGCGCTAGATGTCACATGATCGCGACAGTATTAAGCTCTGTTTGATAATGCAACATATAGCGGCACCACCGAGAAAGACGCGAAATTCCGTGCTATATTCATGTCGTGAAGACGGGCCTTGAGAGGCAGCTATGAGAAAAATTGCAGTATATACGTAGAGCCCGCCCCCGTCCCGGGTTGTTAACAAATAATTATTTTCTCTGGATCTGCAATTTTTTTCTGGAATAATGTTATCTGTTTTCGAATGATGTTTAAGAATTTTTTTATGTTCGAAGCATCTGCCATCAGAAGTGTTGATGAAAGCCATCTGTTCTTCAAAGTGACGCTGTAATCATTGATGCTGTTTTATGTCTTTGAGATCGCCGTAGAGAATCTTGAACGCATGCAAATCATTTTCTCTAACACAAGAAAATGTTTGTGAAGTATTCGCATTACGGTAGGGTTGGGGAATTGTATTATTATTACGTAATTACAATTTTAATTGAATGCTCATTTGAACTGGAATGTATAAAGGAAAAAACATAATTTATAAAATAACGGAGAAATTGATTCTAATGAACTAATTTTATACACATGTGAAGTGTGATTAAGTATAGAAAATAGTTTATTTTTCATTAATTCACAATCCTTAATTCTCGCAATTTAATGTCTTACCAAAAATGACAATGTGTGTTGCTTAGGGAGTAGGTTAACCGTAGTATAGGACCACCGTTCTTGTTCTGCCTTTGTTCTGTTTATCTTTTGTACGAGTTTCTATTCTCGATAGAGTAGTGTCAACTTTCTCTCAGTATGCGTCACGATTTGTAAACGGTTTTGATCAACTCTAGTATCAACGTAGTATCAACAACTATTGATCAACGTAGTATCAACTATAATAATAGTTATAATTTTTTGATATCTCATTTGTTCATTTTGAGATTCTGGCAAATGAAACTTTTGAAGTTTTTGAAATGATTGGAAAATAATTTTGTATTATTTACAGTGCTTATTTCATAAAAAATCCTGTTTAGAAACACGATCAAATGGCAGGCTTCTATATTCCATTATTTAAATTAATCAGGAGAAAATTCTTTTATTTTTTCCACATATTTTTATTTTTATGACTTTCGAATACATTATGGAATCATTTTATTTCTTAAGAACTTTTACGTTTATGGATATTTTGATAATTCACAATTATCTTTCAAATACAGGAATCGTCTATTTGGAAATGCATTGAAATGTTATCTATGGATTGATCAGCAGATCAGCCTGGGAACTAAAGAAAACATATTAGTCAGAGCAATAGCGGATAACAAAGCGGAAAACGAGCTAATACTTTTCATCTGCGTCATCGGTTTTTGCGTGGTATTCGAACACGGAGGGAACGTGTGCAGGAACGGCTGAGCCGCGTCAAAGCGCAATGCAAACAGCGCTCTGCCGTTCGATCTCCGCGCACGCGTGACCTTGCGTCGCTCGGAGGCCGCGCGGGCGTGCGTCCGCCTGATGACACACGATCCCTCATTGTGGTGCTCGCGCACGGGCTCCACGGGGGGGGGGCGGGGCGGGAAGGGAAGTTGGCATCGTTTGCGGGATTCAGTGGATTTTCTCGGTCTTCCTTCGAGAGCAGTATAGCATATGGTCTCACCACGTTCTGCCAGTGCTCTGCATTGCCTCTGATCGGGATGTCCTAGGTTCGAGTCCCGCGGGTGGCAGGATTTTTGACACTTCCTAGCTACATAGCTAGGTCGAATTCTGCCGCTGTCTGGAGGAGAATTCTAGTGGCCGGCTGCTCTGATCGGTAGTTGTTCGTGGTTTCTTCAATCAATACCAGGCTAATGCAAGAGCAGTACCCTAACAAATGGGCCACGGACCGCGCGTGATCTTTCCTTCCTCTTCCTTGTCTTCTCCTCACCCCTTACTTACGCACACTTGCACTTACATGCACTACACTACCGCACATGCCGGGAGACCGGTCGGGAGCTTAGAGCTCGTCCTGGTTGGGGCGGTGCCCCGCTGGTGGGAGATACCTGGTTGTGGAAATCTCCGCTAGCAGACGGTAGGTTGGCGCCGGATCTCGCCATGCAGCGGGGGAAGACCATCGCCACCTACCGAGGAAAACATACACCAATATACAGAACTAATGACCTTAGTAGTTGACGCGCCCGTAATCACTAACAGTCAATCAATCAATCAGTCAATCAACCAGTGCGCTGGCCTGCAACATACGTGTGGTTCTTGTCGGAGTCTTGAGATCATGGGGGTGAGGAGATAACCTAGGAGTTTGGAGGAGTAAGGATAAGAAAATAGGAGTCCTAAGGACGGGAGTGGACGCATTAAGTGGAAGGAGGAATCATCGCGGTACTTAGCGGAAATTGATCCCAGGAAATCACGGAAGTGAATGTTCCGAGCACCCTTCTTCTAGTGTTTATCCACACAGTGGCGGGCTCCTATCCAGCTAATTAGTTGGTGCCGAAAATTTGCCACCCTTGAGCTTTGAATTTAGGACCTACGCTCTATGAAGTTTTACTTTCTGACATACACACAGTGAATTGATGTTCGCATGTAAATTAGCAGGGTCCCATTGTTTTGTGCTAATCCGAAGGAAATTGTTCGCCGAATTGAACTGTCTACAAAACCGCGTTGTTTCTAGTTTATGAGAAATTGAGGATAAAATTCGAGGAATAGAGTTTATGCATTTCGTTAATAAAGAACTCTATCTGTGCCCGGGCGAATATTCCGATCTTTGTAAATCATGATTTCAAAAGTGAAAAAATCTTACTAATTCTGAAACCAAACTTAGAACCGCCAATTCCTGAATTGTACGTTTCATCATTATAAACTCGGTAAAGTAAAATAGTAGATTTCGAGACTGCTCGTATTATCTGCTCACCCGGGCTGCGGGGTGGGTGCACTCGGAAGGGCTAATCATCCAAAAATGAAACAGAAGTTTCAAAAAGGTCTAATTAGAATTTGGCTTTCGAAACATATCATGGATCCCACCTGTCTCCTCGCATGTTTACATATTTCTCTCTATATGCCTCTACACGTTTCAGGCATGTTCCTGCATATCCTGCACGTACCCTCCATGTGGCCCACATGTTGGCCTGTATGTTGGACGCATGTTATCCCGCTTCCGCTGTGCTTCTCTCATTGTCACCATTTTCCCCCACATCTTTAAATGGAAATAAAACACATTCCTGAATGTCCAGTTTGAAGTGGATTTTTAAGAAGTATTTTCAGAAATCTTTAGACAGCGAGCAGTGCGGATGAAACGAGAAATTTTGAATAGACGTGTTCTAAATACGGTTAAATTGACCATAATTGTGTTTTTAATTAGCGAATACTTTAAATTGATGGAAATTGTTTTATCAGACTGTCACAAAAATTGGTTCAATTATTCCGTTTCTACAATACACCATTCTCGAAATGTTTTTATTATGAACATTGTGTAGAGAAATATAATGGAAAAATAAAGGAAAGAAATTCATTACTCCCATTACCAGTAGTTGGAAAATCCGATCCCTGATAACAATGCCTAAGGGTCAATCCATTTTAAGTGGTCCAGAATTTAATAAATTGGTCGCTCGACCATCTCGAAAAAATTTCATATTTTGTACATAAATTTCCTTATGTTTTGGCTGTTCAAAAGCATCTTTAACCTTTTTTTATTGTACCTGGTATACAAATGGCGGCCATTTTTGTTTCGCGCCGGGCGCCATTTTTCGCGTTAGCAGACATTTACTCTTTCCTAAATTGCTCGGCTCTCGGTTGTTCTAGCATTCGAGAATAAAAAGCATTCAACTCCGCATACTCTGGCCTGCAAATCGAAATATTATTTCTTTATTTATTTTCTATGTCTTTATTTGGGAAATATTTGCAACCAAATCTATGGAACGCGAATGAACGAAATTCGATTTTGAGAGTAAGTTTTCAAAGAAGTAATAGAATCTAAGCCTTAATTTTTTCTGTGCTCCTACACACGAAAGTATAGTTACTTTTTGTAAAATATCATTGGTATATAACGTACCCCTTCAAAATTACATCCTCTTGAAAATTCGAATTTTGGATTTTTTCCCAATTTTGAACTGTAATTATCTCTGTTGGGGGACAGAGATAAAAATCTGGAAACACACATGCTAGACCGCTATCATACCAAACTTCAGTATAAATTACAACTTTTAGATTCAACTCGAAGTATTTTTAAAAAAATTGAAAACTTACGAAAAAAAGTCTTCATTTCCCCATTTTGGATACTTTGTGTCAAGTAATAATCACATTGTTTTGAAGCTATTTTAAACTAAAATCTACATTGATTTAAATTAATTAATTATACTTAATAATTAATATACATAAAAGTGGCCTAATAGATAATTTTCAATATTAAGTATACTTTACTCTAAAACAAACTTACAATTTGACATCCGCGTCCGTAATTGAAAATATAGTTATCTTGATTTTGAAAGCTGAACCACGTAAAACAAACATTATTTATAAAATACAACAAATAAATAAATTCAGCGTTTTGTTTATGTTTTTGCGTTTATGCGTTTAAATTTGCCATTCTGCTTACTATTTCTGCTTGACTATTTCTGCAGAGATAAGAACAGTCGCACAGTACTCCTTAGATGCAATGATCGCAACTGAATTTTAGAATAACATGATGGACACAATCATTTCCCTGGTATAAGATTGTCCGAAAGTTTTTTTCTTGTTAGTTGTGCAAACGTTGTGCGAGTCGAAGTTATTTCTCCCAGAGCTTTTCATAAAGACTTTTTATGATTTTTGTAAGGATTTGAAAAACACCGGCCAAAGAGATCAAATTTTTGCTCGTATTTGATCTTTTGATACTTACAGCGAGATGTGATATCACAATTATTCCTTAATGAAAACAACATTCTCCTCTACATCAAAGTCTTCGATTGACGTAATGTCCTTAGGAAAAATATCATACAGTTTTATGGCCAACTTCATTAGTAATATCACCGATACAGCAACCACACTCCATTTTCATAAACAGTCACACAATTGTGCACAAAGGCACAGATTCACACGTTTTGACGTAAAGGGAAGACAACGCTCAAGCCACAAACTCATAGAAAACGATCCAAAAGCCTGTGTGATCTAGAAAGTATGTTAAATTCTCGGCCCGCCGCGTTGGTTCTGTCAGATACACGAATCTTCGGTTGTTGCTATTCTAAGAAATAATCAGAGGTGCGGAGTCAAGTTTGGCTGTAGCTTCGACTCTGCTTTCCTAAACTCCACTGGTCTAATATCCGGTGATTCTCTTGCATTTTCTGTTAATTCAGTCACGTTATTTTCACTAAGAAATGCGGTGCGACCGTCCGTATTTCTGCACAAACATTCAGAAATAGTAAGCAGAATGGCAAATTTAAACGCAAAAACATAAACAAAACGCTGAATTTATTTATTTGTTGTATTTTATAAATAATGTTTGTTTTAAGCGGTTCAGCTTTCAAAATCAAGATAGCCATATTTTCAATTACTGACGTAGATGTCAAATTGTAAGTTTGTTTTAGAGTAAAGTATACGTAATATTGAAAATTATAAATTAGGCCACTTTGATGTATATTATTTATTAAGTATAATTAATTATTTTAAATCAATGTAGATTTTAGTTTAAATAGCATCAAAATAATGTGATTACTACTTGGCACAAAGTATCCTCAATGGGGAAATTAAGCCTTTTTTTTCGTAAGTTTTCAATTTTTTAAAAAAATACTTTGAGTTAAATCTCAAAGTTGTAATTTATACTGAAATTTGGTATGATAGCGGTCTAGCATGTGTGTTTTCAGATTTTTATCTCTGTCCCCCAACAGAGATAATTACAGTTCAAAATTGGGAAAAAATCCAAAATTCGAATTTTCAAGAGGATGTAATTTTGAAGGGGTACGTTATATACCAATGATATTTCACAAAAAGTAACTATACTTTCGTGTGTAGGAGCACAGAAAAAATTAAGGCTTAGATTCTATTACTTCTTTGAAAACAAAATCGAATTTCGTTCATTCGCGTTCCATAGATTTGGTTACAAATATTTCCCAAATAAAGTGTATTCCTCAAAAAAATGTTACATAAACACGTTTGGTCCGAAGAAGTTGAATATATTTGTTGGAAATTCCGAAATGGATCTCAAATGTGAAGTACGAATATTCGTAAGACATTACAATGAGAAGTAGTGTTTCTCAAAATGAAAAAAGTAACTATCCTAAAATATTTTATGTACGATCAACTCAAAAACACTACAAATCTTTTGAGACATGATTGTAGCTTCTTCTGCAAATGGAAAATCTATTCATTCTGAAAACGTGCTTACTACTCTCAGACAGCATTCATTGACTGATGAAGTATTCGCGTGTATTTTTCGACTTGTATATCTTGATTTTACACGCTGTCGTTACCTGGAAGCGAAACTTTTTTTGGCATGCCTGCAATTCCTAGAAGAAATCTCTATAACTGTACACCTTAAAAATTTCTGCATTGAAAGCAGATGAATTTAAATGAAAGTCTTCCTCTTTATGGAAAAATTATTATTGTGTCCATAAAAATGTCTTTAATTTAATTAAATTTCTAATAAATATACGTTTATTAATATTTTCTAACGAAATGAATACTTTGAAATATAGCATATAATATTTTCTTTATTCAAGGGAATTAATCATAAATGTCTGTTGTGAACCATGCGACACGAAACGTTTATGTGCCGTAGTACGAAATATCACAGAATAATGCATTTTTGCCCCTTCATCATTACGCAATTGCCAACTACCGTTGAGGCCCCATAGCTACTTAGCGAAAGTAATTGTTATAAACGATTTTTGTCAGGGCTGAGGTAGTCCATTCTTTGAACAGTCAAAGATCATTTATAATGGGTGGTATGAAAATAAAAACGAAGCATTTGCTCAGAATATCTTCTCACGAGCATTTGTTCTGAGAATATTCTTCAACCAATGAGTGTTTGATCAACTTTGTTTAAACAAAAATATTCTCCGCATGATGAGTATATTCTCATGGCAAATTGAGAATATTCTCATTTGCCTACGCAGCTGAAGTGATTTTGTTCCGATTCGTGCTGTTATACAACTTGTTTTAACTTATCTTGTTTGGGTGCTGCCGGTGACATTATAAAATCTACCGTTGTTGCATTGTGACGAGTATTTCTGGATCTCAAACTTCAATTCTACGCGTAGTGGAGCAAATAAAATGCAAAAGCGTTATTTCAGTTGCCTAAACCATCTCTATAACACGTTCCCGAGGATGAACAATGTAGTTGCTAAAAACCCTTTCTAAGTATGTAGTGCGTAATTAAACACTGACAAAAACATAACCTTCAATTCAAATGATCGAAACTTTTATTTATATGCTACCGAGCACCTGCTCGGAAAACGCGAGTAAATAGCATATATTCAATTTTATTCATATTACTCAATATTATTATAGCGACGCTGCTACAGCTATACTGATTGTCGCTGCTACTGTCGGTCCCCCAACTGTTGCCGCTACAACCTCTGTGTCTGGTAGTGGCTATTGCATGGCAGGGCAATGTCGCCATTGCCATCCCTTCCACCAATCATTGCTATTCACTTCTACCAATTTGTATTTGTTTTTAGCCATTATATGTCGCGTAAAGAACAACTGGCCTAGGCGCTGTTAGATCTGAGGGTTCCCAGTCGGTCACCCAACCAGGAACCCGCGATGTCTGCAAATCTGCTTAACCTTCGTGACTACGTAGTTAACGAATTCGGCTAGCGACGCCAGTTTCGCGGTCGTGGCCTTTCAGTAGAACCATCCCAGCATTTGCCTGGACAACAGGAGGAAACCACGAAAAGTTCGGTCAGGATGGTCGGCCTGGGGATCGAACCAGGGCCTCCCGACTGCGATGTCAGCACCACACGCACTGAGCCACTTCGCTCTGTTTGTATTATTATTGTTATTATTAATTATTGTTGTTTTGGACATATTGAGTATCGTTTCTGTGATCACCGGGTAAATGTTGTTAAGTCGCGTTTGGCAAAATTGGATCAAGAAGTGAAATTTTAAGTTAAGTGTCTATATTTTATTTCAGTAAAACGACTGAATTCAAACGTTGCCTCCTTAACGAGAAAAATGCGTTGGGAAACAGCGTTGAGCATAATAAAAAGCGTTGGCTCAACAATCTAGCCCTTGTTTTCTCCAAACTAAGATTTTTGACTTAAGGACTTTTACTCCGTGACCACAGACTTGTTACATGTTTGTTGTTTGGAGAGTCGCTTGGGCTCCTGCTTGCTTGCGTGCGTGATATGGGGACCGCGGGCGTCTGGGCCGTGGCCGTGCGCACCCCGTGCTTCCCCGTCCGCTGGCGACGCGACGCGACGCGACGTTCCGGCCCCGATTCCACCCGATGCGCTCCCGCCCGGCGCGGCGCGGCCCGGCCCTGCGCGGCGTCATGGCATTGTCCCCGGCGCCTTGCGCAACGCTTCCGATGCCATCGAGGCAACGTCCGCCCCGCAACTGGAGCGGCGGGCTTCTCTCCCGCAGGTGGACGAGGGGACGAGCGTCGAGTCATCGCAGCGGAATTGGTGGAATTGCGGACGCAACCCCTATTGATTTTTTACTCGTGGGCCACCATTTTTACCCATTATCGCGTTATTTAGCGTATTGAATTTGCCGTTGCTGGAGCAGTGACTTAGTCCATCTATGGGGCTGTCAGTTTTAACATTGTTTCTTTGCCCATATGACTTATATTGTATATATTACAACACACGATAGACAGAAACAATCTAAACAGACCAGATAAGGAAGTTCCTAAAGTTCTCAATGATAAAAATCGAGATCGTTAAAGCACTACACGGTCCTGTCCAGACTCATTCCAAATATTCTTACCAGCGATTTTCAATTTAAAATTCGACGTTGCAGGATCAATGTACTGGGCATTGTTTATGGTCATACCATCCTCGCCCATTCTGTCTCTGCTCCCATTCGCACTAATGAGCCGGAGATTTCACTACAGCACTGTTACTCACTTTTCATGATTTCGGAGGATTTCAGCAGAGTTGCGAGTTTGTGGATCTCAGCCCGAACTAAACTGTAGTGTAAACAGGAAGTAGATCTTTTGCATTGTAATATTACATTGTGAAATTGAAGGTCTCTCCAATAAGTGGGAGAATGTTTTGACATTTATTCGTCTCCAATTTTTATTTGTCGTTACATAGACTGGTCATACGCATCCATGTTCTCCCTGAACATATGCGTTCACACGAGGGAGAGGAGAACCAGGGGGAAAGGACTCACTGAAAATTTAGAAAGGGTTCTCCTACGTATTAAAGCATTCTGTTTCTGTAAATATGAACAATTCCTGATTTCCCTTTTTTAAGCTGAAACTTCAGGGAATTGCTACATGTCTTTTGGGAAAGAAGCTCTCCAAAGTATCTGCCAACGCTGTGTAGAGTGGAACATAAGGCCAATTGTGTTTATTAATGGCATTATTAACGTTATTATATTATATCATATACGTTCATTTTCCTTATGGTATGTTTTATTTATTTACAAAAAATATGTTACATGTAAATAAAAAATATTAATGGAAAACGGGACCGAGAGTGACCCCAAAATGTAGTGGTCCATCTTCTTGTTTTAGTGTACTACTTAAAATTCTTAATGAGAAAACTCATTTTCATCATGAAGTATTAAAAAAATTACATAATTTTGTGTTTTCAACTCTTGTATGCGTGTTGTGAAAGATTCTAGAGGTTGCACTCCGGAACTGGCATTATATAACTTTCGCAACCGGAACAAATGAGAGGCAGGATTAGTGAATGAGAGGGTAACGATACTAGTAGATTGAGTGATTGAGTGATTGTAGTGATTGAATACTGATCCTACCGTGGTCTGACCTGTTATTGGTAACATTTACGCATGTTTACCTTGTCTCAGTTTTCGACCTATCCGAATAGTTCATCTTCTCCTTTTCTTCTTTCTATCCACGATAATCATTTCCCCAGAACTTGTGTATCTGTGTATTACGAGACAGTCAATTGGAAATGGTATTGACTGTGATACTATTGAATGTAAAAACTAGAAAACTTTAAGACTATCAAAAATATGCTTCGCATGATTACAGTGACAATGAAAAGAAAATGTCATTTCAAAACTAACTACTGTTAATTTTTCATAGTTCTTTTTTAGAATTATCAGAAAGACACTTAAAAATTAAAATTGTAGTTTTTCTCGTGTGTTTCAAATACTCGGGCTTCTAAACTCGAGTGCTAGATTGTTCTTTATTTTGAAAATTTAATTCTATTCTTATACACTTCACAAATGACTGGATTGTGGCCAGGGTCCCAGTTGATCTTTTTCTGGGGAACTCAACAAGTGATAATTTAATGTAAAAAAATTCAAACGTACCTGGTGGGTTATGTAATATATCGCGAAGTATGCAAACGAATTGTAGAGAAACGACTATCTCAACAAAATACGGAAGACTGTAATCTTTTAGGCGCATTATTTAATCTGTAATTGTAAAATTATCTCATTTTCTACTTCAAAAACTGCAAAACTGCACTTATCGACCTACAACTTGAAGCGGAATTATTTTTCTTATTTCTGCAAGAGATATAGCATCGCAGCCAAAAGCAGGTTAAGTTCATCTGGGTCCCGGAATCGGTGAATAGGGCAGAAGGGTAACAGTCGCTAAAAAAATAAACTCGAAGATAGCGGCCCCATCGGTAGACTCCCACCTTTGATCGGTATTAGTCACATCAGGTTACCGAAACCCATTTAGTAATTAAATTTGACTTGTAGCAACAAGGATGCCGCTGAACAAAACCATACAAAATGGTTTTGCCAAAAAGTAGCCCGCACTCTGCTTAAGAACAACAAATTAAATACTCTCGTGCAACACTACCATGAATTAAATATTTTGACAAAAACGTCTTCACGAATACTGTAATAGCTTAGAATAGTCTACACAGAACATTTGTTCTTTACATACTAAAAACGTTGCTGGTCACGTAACACGTAAGTAAGCAGATATTTAATGTCTGGCGGCCTCTCTTTTGGAGCCTTACTGTTGCATGGTGCCAGCTGCGTGATAAGCAGAGACGCATTGAGTGGGAATATTCAGTCGGTACCTGCAGTATGAAAAAGTGGAATGACACTATCAGACGTACGGTATAGAACTATGGGGTTCTGCCAGGGAATCGAACATTGATATTCTCAGAAGATTCGAAACAAAAACATTTAGAAAGTTATCTGGAGCACCGTTGGTGGTGCACCACTAACAAAACACTTTACCAGGACCTAAATATCTCAACTATTGCGAACGTCATTACGAAAAGAAGCCACGAGTTTTTGAAGAAACTGAGTGAACATACAAATCATCTGTCAATTAATCTACTGGACAGTAGTAAGGACATGTACAGACTGTAACGTCAATATATGTTAGAACTGACAACCGCTACTTTAATCACTAATTAGACAAAACCACTTTAAATATAACCAATAAGTCTGTTTATTATATTTAACGAATTATAGTGTTATTTGTGTAAACTGAAACCATTTACTAAATGTTCTTCAAGAAGAGATTGTAAGTTGTGTAGATGTGAAATAAAAACTGTTTAATTATTTTTGTATTTTTTCTCAGTTTTGGGGTATCTAACGAAACTCTGGAAAACCTCTCGCACGTTCGGGAACAAGAATTTACTTTCAATATCTGCCCGCGATGGAAATTAGTAGTAATATTATGTACGGGCTTGGGATGGGGTTTCCCTTCAACGCTGCCACTGCCCCTACCCAAGTGTCTAGTGATAGTTCCTGGTCTAGGCCACGCGGTATCGGCGTGGGGCGTCGCGGCGCTTGCCTTTGCCGGGGGCGGCGGCGCGGAGGCGTCGGAGGCGTCCCGACGCTGGGCGTCGCGGCGCGCGAATCCGGGTCAGTCGCGGCGGCAGCCGAGGAACCGGTCGCGCTGGCAGTGACGTCACCGCGGCGACGTCATGGGCGCCGGTCGTTCTGCGCGGTTGCCAGTCCGTGTTCACGGCTGCGCACGTCACGCGATAAGTCGCCGCCGCCTACTGGGAAGTGCGCGATAAGATTTTTGTCTCGGAACTGTGTGAAAGTTCATTATCCGCTTGAGTGCGCCGGTGCGGAGTTCTTGTGAATGAGTGACTCCCAAAAGGAACCGGGGCAGGGCGGCCGTTGAATCAGGGCTGCAACATAATGGCATGTTGAATTTGTACCGTGGATTCATGAAGTAGACAAATTCAATTCTTGGGAATGCGGAAGTTTACTATGATTAAGAATCAAGAACTTATGTTTGTATTTTAAGATTAGTGAAAATATGTTTGGATTTTGTAACATTAATGTTATAAGGTCTTCCTTTTAATGAATTGAAAAAATTAAATGATCTACATCGTTAAACTGGAAAGACGAACAGCAGAAATGAATTTCCTAATGCTGTTTCTTTGTTGCTGTGAATTTCCTAATGCTGTTTCTTTCAATACTCTTCGCCTTTTTACAATGTTATTGAAAGTGTAAAAAACTTTTAATAAGCATTGGGTCCGATAACCCAGTCTTTTTCCAAGTACAATATTAACTACTGCTAAATTCCTTTTGTTTCGGGCATACTGATAATCAAATTCACATGTAAATTACAATACCAATATTAGATACTTTTTGCACCACGTGAAGCACCATACTAGAGACTTGAGCCTCTGTGCAACTCTTAAGTACGAATGCGCAGAGGCTCAAAAGTGGTTTTTACCAAAGTGTTTTAAACGGTGCAAAAAATCTCTACTTATTGAGTATGGACATTAGGGAGTTTGTGCACGCCACAGCGAACAGCATTATAGATCTTCTGCGCATGTGCAGATACACTAGTGATGCAAAATTTCAACTTCGCATGCGCAGAAGATCAATAGTGCTTTAACGTTCGAGGGTGCACAAACACCCTATTACATTAGAGAATATCGATCATTACTTACATCGATTATCTAGAGCAGCTTACGATAGGCAACACGCCAAACGTCCCTGTGTCACTGTTAATCGGTTGCGGATGTCTGGCTTCGTATACAGCCCTTAAGGGGCCTACGAGTAAGTAATTCAAATTGAAATAATGTGATATTTAGTGCCTTCCTTATATTCTTAAATTATGACAGTTCTTTCTTCTTTCTTCTTCTTCTTCTTCTTCTTCTTCTTCTTCAAAATACGGTTACTGCTACATTCTCGCAATCTTTTCGTTACTACTGATGAAAATAAGCATTTATGAATATTGTAATGCGAATCTTATAACTTGTACTGAAAAGGTTTTATTTTAACAACATGATTATCAATTAATTAATCAAATTAACTTCCATCTATTTCTCTACAAACGTTTCAAGTGTGTAACAAAAGTTAACAAAAGTGAGGTCTTCTAAAAATGTCAGCTCATTTTCAGATATTGCAATACCGTTGCATTCTTGTCGTTATAAATTTTGAATACCTCAACTCTTCCGAGTGAGACAGACGAATTCACAGCTGTGAAAGACGGACGAAGGCAGACATCCTCCTCCAGGAGGTCCCGATTAAGCGCCAGGCGAGGTGTCGAAGAGCCTGGAGGTCACGAGTCGCGTCGGGGCAGAAGGAAGAGGGGGTGGGTGAGGTCAGAGGGCGCGAATGGAGACTCTCCAGGCGGGCCGTCAGCTATAGAGGTGGCAATGACTGTGACGATGGTGACAAATGCCGTAGCCGCTGTCGGAGTTTAGGTGTCACTCTTTGTAGAAGTGAATGGCAATGAGTGGTGGAAGGGATGGCAATGACTATGTTGTGTCTGGCAGCAGCGTTGGCAATGCAAGGCAGAGGTATCAGCGGCAACGATTGTGGCAACGACGGGCTGTAGCAGCGACAATCAGTTCAGCTCTACCAGCGTCAGGGACGTCAAAAGTGATAGCAGGAGACGAAAGCAAAAGGAGAGCAGACTACGAGCATGTAGGCGTTGAGTATGGCGGAAGCGGTAACGAGGACAGGAACAGCGGTGATGATGACGGAAGCGGTGGTGGCGGAGATGACGGTGACGGTGATGAAACGGCCTTGCAAGGCTTATGTTGGCGAGGGCGGGGACCGAGGAGCCGGAGACATGGAAGGGTCAGGGGTTGGCTTGATGGCAACGGCGATGGGGACAGTGGCTGCCGTGATGCGGACGGCGGGGGCTGTGGTGTCAACGACTGGGACTATACTTCGGTTTTTCTTTCTTGGCGCACGGGGGTGTATCAATAAAATGGAATATCTCACGGTATTTCGCGTCGTTCTCGGTTGTGCCGCTAGGAGTAGCGTGATCGCGACTGCATCGAGCAGTGCTGGCCATCATGCGATTCCTGGCGGCACAACGGAGATCGACGCGAAATACCGTAAGGTATTCCATCTTATTAACACCTCCCCCGTGCGCCAAGAAAGAAAAAAACGAAGTATAAACCAGCTACGGTAAAAGGGTCGCCGGCGCCGGCGCAGGCAGCGAGGCGGGCAATGGAAATGGAGGCGGCGGAGGCAGCGGGAGCGTCGGCGTCGGTGGCGGAGGGGTCAACGGCGGTTGACCCGTCGCTCTGGGTCACTGCCGCGCCGCGCCGCGCCCCGTCGCGCGCCTGGCGTTGCGTGGACGAGCGTCTCGCCTCGCTCTCGCGGTGTTGGGTCAGTTCCACACCGATCCTCTCTCTTCCCGGCGCGGCGCGGCGCGGCTGTGACGCGCGGCCGCCGTGCATGCCGCGCGTTCAGCGGCGTCCGGGCGCGCGGCGAGCGGCGTGACGATCGCTTGACTGATTTAGAGCAGTGTGGTCGCATGTGGACATTCCTTGGAGGGCTTAGTGTTAATGGTACCGTCGTTCATTTATTACAGGCACATAAAAAAGGTTGTCAGGCCCAAGACTTGCCACATATTTCTTTATGTGTGTCGATGCGCTGATTGCGAAGCTGGAATTTCTCCACTACCTTCCAGTTTTTTTTGAAACCGCGAAAAACTACAGAGAAATTTATAATTTACAATATTAGAGATTATTATTTTTCGTGATTTAAAAAAAACTGGAGCGTGGTGACGCAATTCTGGCTTCAGATTCTAATTCTGCGCATCAGCATACAAACAAAAATATGTGTCAAGGTTTTGGGTCTGACAAGCTTTTTTTGAGTCCCTGTGTTATTTTCCATGTCTTTCTCACATACGCTACGTAACAGTCTGAATGATACTTTTGGTAAACATGTGATTTCATATAGTGTTAGAGTCAATGGGGTGTATCACTGTTTAGGGTTGTTAGCCAAAAATTACGAGTAATACGAAATTCTTTTTGCGTATTATCAAAAAGAAAAAGATCTCTCATTCCTAAGTACAAAATTTACCATTTGTAAATTCTGAAATTAAAGAGTTTGTGTTACGTCATTAGACCCGATTTCCACGCTACGCTAAAAATCCGAAATAGTTTGTTAAAAGGAAGCGTGTAAATCGGACCTTAGGGAAGGAAAATGACAATTATGGTCCGCGAATCTTACATAATTGTTTTACATTTCTTATCGTATTATTGGATGCAATTTCTTGTCTTCTTGTAGAAATACGATTTTTAGGGAAATGCGCAGAGAATAATTATATCAATAGAGTAAATAAAAATCGTCGGGCACAAGTTTTATTACTTGCTCTAAATACTCAGAATTAAATTGTCTAGGTCACTGAGTGTGTCAGGGTAACTGCCAGAATTTGTAAATTCATTAATTTGTAATTCAGTCAGCAAACAAATTAGTTCGCTACTAGCACATTATTACTTTTCCTATGTAAAAAAATCGCCTTTTTCCGGCGCACGATTATGTAACTTTCTCTTCTTACGAAGAACTTCGTAAGGCGAGAAAGTAAAAAAGGTTGCTTTGTCTTGTGTGAGACACCTTTATAAGAGTGAGTGTTCACGAGTCCACTGAAGCAGAGCAGTTGGGCGTCACCAATTAAGTGCATTAACGCGGCCGCGGGCAGCCGGTGCATGGGCGCGGGCAGGAGCTCGAGTCGGGGTCAGGCGACGCGCGTGTGTGTGTGTGTGTGTGTGTGTGTGTGTGTGGGAGGGGCGCGTGGTGGCTGAATGGAGCGGAGCGCTGCGCTTGACCGCGCGGGTGGAGGGGTCGACGCGAGCGCGTGGCGCGGCGCGGCGCGGCGCGCACTGCCGTTTCCGGGGCAGCTGCTCGGCAAACAGCGAAACAGCGTCGGGAACACTTGTCCCACTCGCAGCGCTGACATGTGGACGGTACCGCGGTCGGCGGCGTTTAAACTCGCGCTTTACATTCAGGTTGCCGGTGTAATGCGGCTTTCGCCTGTGTGGAATGCAATGCTGCTAATCAAGCAATTGAATCTATGGTTCTTAATAGCTCATATCAGTAAATTGAGAATGTATCATGGCCTTGACATGACATGACTGACCTTGGCATGGACTTGGAAAATATTTCCAAATGACTGGCAGCTACTACGATGCTGTTCGAATCCACAATTTTGTTTTGGACATATTTCGAAATATTTTCAATAATAGATATAGTTCTAATTTTGATTTATAATATTAGTACGTTCTGTAAAGAAAATGCATAAGGGGGTGTACAAGTATTTTTGAGATACGACTGACCAACAATCGACAGTCCTTACTATGAACGAATTAGTTTTTACAGACCACACCAGACGTACTGATGGCAGCCTGAAATATTGATGGCAGAGTGCATGCGGCTTCTCAGGGCGTAGCCGCGTCTGTATTCGCATAGTATCGATAACACCACAGAAAATTCATCATCCGGCCGCCAGAATTCTTCTCTAGTGGTTCCATTCGTCACAAATATCTAGCTATTCTTCGGTTTTTCTTTCTTGGCGCGTGGAGGTGTGTCATCAAAATGGAATACCTCACGGTATTTTGCGTCATTCTCGGTTGTGCCGCTAGGAGTCGCATGATCGCTAGTACTGCTCGATACATTTCGATCATCGAGCAGTGCTGGCGGTCATGAGACTCCTAGCGGCACAACCGAGAACGACACAAAATACCGTGAGGTATTCTATTTTGACACCCCCCCGCGCCAAGAATGAAAAATCGAAGTATAGAGTCGAAAATTCGCCAGCGTCGATACTCGAACCTCAGGACCTCCCCGTCAGAGACGTTGAAGTGGCAAGTAATGTTGTCACTGAGCCATCACATTTGCTGAATACTGTGGTAGGTGTTCTAGACAACTACATAATTATTTTGTCTTGAAAGTGCAGCGCGAGCCTTGCGCAATCACCTGAGCATTGGCTGCGTCAAGAAGTGTTGACCGCATCTGCAGACGCTGCTTTCGGCTCGGCGCCGTGCGGACGTGTGCGAAAATTGACAGCAGGAAGTTACTGGTGTGGAAATTGTTGGCGTTCGTGATAGGTGTATTTAACTTTCATCCTCGTGTTTTAAACCTGAGTAATGTGGACGTACGCACATTTCTCTCGGAAAGGAATTGTCGAGTAGGAATTAAAAAAATATATTTGTGTCAAGACCCTGTTTTTTTCAGATGAGACTGTTTCTACATATGCACTGTTTCTCCATATGCTTAATTAAAATTAACTTTCTGACTTGGACCGTTCATTAGACTATGTTTAATTTCACAAAAAATGTGTTATTTTATATTTAACGACGCAATGAATGCTTTGTCAATGAACATCGGTATGAATTAGATTTATTTTTGTCCGATTTCTCTATCAACATTACTTTAGCTGTGATAATATGGAGTAAAAGTATTTATTATAATAATATATATTTGTGTCGAATGTGTCCTCTACATTTATTGTGAAAGTTGTGTTATTCTTGAATGCTTAAATATTTTCACCCCATTGATAGCAAGAAGAAGAGTGATTCAGAAATGAAACATTCCAGTCTGGCCTACAAACGGACTGTTTTGTGAAACAATGTCATTGTTTTCTTCCTGACCATTTAAGACATTATTAGTCAGTCTATTCCTTAGATCAGGTGTTCTCAACGTGCGGCACGAATCAGTTTTCTTGGCTTCCAAGGGAGATGGCCTTAAGGACACTGTTCTGGTCAGCCTTGCTTTTAATGTTAACGGCTTTTCTGATGCTTTTCCTAATTCTTATAAATGTCCGAAGATCAATCAGTTTTTGATACACTGATCAAGCGTTACTTCAGAAACAACCACCAATGTCCGTGGAACCAAAATATCGTGTCAACGATTGGCTAGTTATTACATAATAATTGGTCACGAAGGAAATATTGTCAAATTGTGTTCTTAAAAAAGCAGACTACAGGATATGACCACTTTTCTGTCAGAAATTTATCGATATTTGGTAATTTATTTCCAGGAAACGAGGAAAGAACTTCTGTCATATTACATACATTTTTATAATAATAATAACGTCATGTTAAAATGAATATAATTCGTTTGATGTATTTTCTCTAAGTTATCAGCTTCAACGGCAGCAGAAAATGGATTTTTCCGTGAATGCCCACGGAGTTCCCGGATGTGGTGTTTCGCGAACACAATTCTTTATTTTATTTTTTTTCTACGGGGCGAGCGGAAACGGGCATCCAGGATGGGGGTCATTTGCACCCGAGCGTGAAATACGATTCCACATACGGATCGCCGACGCGCTGGAATGCGCCTTCCACAGTCTCGATACAATTCAATTCTGATTAATTGTGACTGTGGACGAGAGAGTTCGCATGAATTATTTTGAACTAAATTTCGCGACTGTCATGAGTGGCTCAACATCTCGGTTCGAAGTTTCCATTGATATTTTTTCTAGAGGGATATGTCCTTTTTACTGTTTCGATTACTGCATACTTACGTAGTAGAATCCACGTTTTGGGGGTCCTTAATACCGAAAAATTGGTTGACGTAAAATGTCTCTGCAGTCAACGCTAACGCCGAAACCATTCTAACGATTTTCTTCAAAATTGATGTCCCCTCATCAATCTTGACAAACTCAAGACCTTGCCAATATTTGAATTTGGGAGTACGTTACATGAAACGTCAAACAAATTTTCAAAATTGTCTCAAAAAATGGCTCTAAATTCTTTGATTTAGCTTTTCTCTCAAATCAGTTAAGTACGCTTAAAAATTGCGCCCACCTCATTTTTGGTGAAATATCTCAATTTTCGAAAATTTCAAAAGTTCAAAATTTTGAGTGTCTTCCCAGAACTACAATAATAAAAATTGAGAACTTTCCTCTTCATGAAATATTTTTTTCAAAGATAGATCTTGTACTAAGTTGATGTACAAATTTTCGAAAAGGAGTTGTTTTCGTGTAATTGTGCGTGAAATATGGGCAATTTTTAAACAATTATTTTCTCAAAAACTGTTCAAAATTTGTTCTTAAAACTGTTTCTTTGGATGGAGTATTAAAGGTCGAAAAATATCACAGCTCCCATTTTTGTGGAACTGTGTATTTTCTCAAATTGCAGATAATTGACATTGCAAACGAAGAATTTTGATGATAGAGATTTTTCTTAAACGAAATATATTGTATAAAATTAGATCTTTAAGTAGTTTTGCAGTATTTTTTTGAAAAAAGTACTTTTAGGTATTTTTTCTTGAAGTTACCGTACTTTATAAAAATATCTCAAAAACGGTTCAAACAATTTTCTTAAAATATTTTCCCGGTTAGAACAAATGGCACAAGGCCAATTTTCGGAAGTTGTGTTTTCGAAAATTGCAAACAAAAGATTGTTGAGATGGCTGAGTGTAGCTGTGAGATTGGTATGTTTAGATGTACTGGATAGGAATAACGTGACTGATATGTTAAATCTAAGCATCTGAGTTCGAACCTCAGCATGAAGAATTTTTTTTCGGTGTTTGGAAACATTTTTGCAGTTTCAGGTATTATAATGTTGCGTAGCCGATAAAGAAATGCAAGAAAGTATTTGTTGTTGTAACACCAGTAGTTCTTATTTTAAAACATATGAAGGAGAAACTACACCAAATTCTGGATTATCTTAGGCCATCACATATGCCACATTTGAAATATCTTGTCTTTGGGATAATGCTAACAAAGCTCTCTCATCACCTCTAAAGGTTTTCTATAGTCATAGCTTCTAGCCAAGTTTTCTACACAAGTTTGTAAGTTGTTTTTTAAATTAATCCCTAAACTAATAAAAATGTTAACAAGAAAATATTGAATGATCACAGGTGTTGTCATTGCCAACAATGTTGGCAATGACAACACCTGTGATCATTTAATTTTAAATGCCAACGACATTTCACCACTAAACCAAGAAAATATTGTTTGACAGGTTAATTAACACAGATTTACTTGCTCGGAATAATTGCACTATTACGTTCTCCCTAGTAAATGAAGCTATTTTTAAATATCTGGTGATATGAATAACTATTATTAAAGAATTAACATTAATTGAACTTTAATAATTAACATTATTAAAGAAATTTGTCAGCCCTTCGGTCCGAAGGGTCGCGGGTTCGAGTCCCGCCTTGGGCATGGTTGTTTGTCCCTTGCCTCTCATGTACATGTCGCTGAGAGCTTGGCTTTCTGCTGACCCCAGATTAGAAGAGCCCGCAAATGTGTTGGCGTCTAGTGTATGGTCGCAAATGCGACCCATCGGGACGTAAAGAGTAACCAGCTGTCGGCTGGATAAAAGCCCTAGGAAAAAATACACACACTTGTATTTCCTCTAAGATCTATTTCGAAACTAAGTAGATGAGTCGAATTCAACTGGTGCTTTTAGGAGATTTCTAGCTGTCGACTGCTGTGATTGGTAGTTTTCATGTTTTTTTCTGATCAATAGCAGGTCAATGCCTGAACATACCTTGTAATAGGCTGACCAAGCACAGTACGCTATTGTTTTCATTATTAACCAATCCTCTCCTCTTACATACGCGCACGTATAATTGCGTGTAAGCACTATACTTTTACACATTTCGGGATCTTGGAGCTTGTCCCTGCTGGGGGGAAGTACTTGGAGGTGGAAAATCTGCAAGCCAATTAATTGGTCTGCGCCGGATACCTCTATCCAGTGGAAGAGCACCGTCCACGTCTGGGAGGTAACATGCACTACTCTTACGGGACTAAATACCTTAGTAATTGGCGTGCTCGGAGTCAGCATTCACTCCTTTATTCATTCCTATAAGATCCAATAGGTCTGTGAGAGGAGAGAGATCGTCGTTGCACCTTTGCACTGCATGCGGTTGCAGTTCATGCGTTGCACCCCTGCAGTTACGCGTCGGGTGCATTTCAGACAGGAGACCCGGATTCCGGCCCCACCAGTTCCGGAAGCGCGCCGCATGCTTTACGTGGCCGTGACCCGCTTCCGGCGTCCGGTCTGATCTCTGACGTCTATTAGAGATTCTGAGGTCTCCGATTGCTGTTCGTCGGCAAACGTATTCTGCTTCTTTCATGAACCTCATCATCTTGTGCAGTGATTCTCTGTGCGTCCGTCCGTCCGTCCGTCCGTCCGTCCGTCCGTCCGTCCGTCCGTCCGTCCGTCCGTCCGTCCGTCCGTCCGTCCGTCCGTCCGTCCGTCCGTCCGTCCATTTCACCCGTCCATCTGGGTCCGTCGACGTAATTTTTTCTGAATGAAATCTGGTTTAAACCGAGTGGTACCACAATAGCACATACTTTCTTGAATTATTTTTAACTTTTGCAATTTCCGAAAATTAAGGAAGTTCAAATGCTTTCGACCAACAAATTTGGACATGCGCCATTTTTATAGGCACACTTCGCTATATACGAGGAAAAAATTAAAAGTCTGGTATTGTTTTTGAGAATTAAAGAAGTTTCCAAGATTTCTGCGAAAACTACTCATATTTTGAAAAAATGTACGTGATCATATATTATAAACATATGTTATTGGCGTAATTTTTGCTTGAAATGAAGGAAATTATATTTTTTCGAAAAAAAAATCTTTTAGATTTCCCTTTGAATTTTTTGTTCGAATAGAGCAGCGATTGCCAACTGGAGGAGAAATGACGTCAGAGCCGCCTTCCCTTCCGTGAGCAGGCGCTTGGAGAAGCAGTGTGAGCAAAGGAGGGAGAGAGGGAGGGGCAGACGGCGTCGCCGGTACGGAAAACCTTGTCAGTGGACCTTTCCCGGTGTTTCAGGCAACATGAGTGGGAAAACATCTACACTCGTTAAATGTATTTGTCTTGAGGAAGAAAGGTTTCCTTTTGTAGATTTTGGAACAATGACGAAGTGTTTTGTGGGGTCTAAGAAACTGCAGCATGTTAAAAAGCCCAACTTATAAATGCATTACGTAGCTTTGTGCCCCAGAGATATCTGAGAGATAAAAATAAATTCTGAGAATTGTCATAGCCCGAACTCTTGGGATGAGTAAAGGAATTTGCAAATTGAAGATTTTCAAACGAAACTGTAGATAAAATATGATCAAGCCTGCAGTCCAAATTTCTCTCATGTGACCACTACCGGGTACCTATTTTGTACATTTGTTAACATTCATTATTTTTTCAGAACAAACTAATTCATTATATTATTTACCATTGTATAAAATATTATGTTCTAAAATGTTAAAACCAAAAATATTATCTAATAGAAGAATGAAAGTGGAATTCCGGTACTGGTTATGATAGATATAGCTTTGAGTTATGTAAAAATGTTATGTTCTATAATATAATTCTTCATATTGTTATTGAATCATAAACATTGTAAATAATTATTATTTAAAAAACGTAATTATCGATTTTACGAGCGAACCTTTCCCCCTACTTCGTACCATCATTGGAATACTGTGCGCCCGCCGTCGCGACGGCCACAACTTTGCTCTGCGGCTCGGTTCGGAGCAGGAAAGCAGGTTTCTATGACATCAGAGAGCACTGAGTTGGCAAGCACTGGAGTAGAGTAAAGGTCGATTAAAAATGACCAGATCCCATTTTCGTCGAAGTCTCTGAATTTTCGGAAATTGCAAAAGTTAGAAACAATGTGAGAAAGTATGTGCTGTTGGAGCTCCTCTACTTATTAAGGCTAAATGTACCGAAAAAAACTTGTAGGAAAATTCGCTAGATCGCAGCACTATCGTAGGGAATTTACTTTACCGATTACGTCTGAACAAATTGTCCGATTTTCGATCTGTAAACTGCATTTAACTCCTTTTTAAAATAGAATTTACGCTACGAAGCCCTTTTTCCAAAAAAACTTGCAGAAACTCGATTTTGAAATTTTTTCTCGTACTTCCGGGAACAATTTCAAAAATGTGGGCTTATAGCGCGATGGCGACAAGCTTCCAGAATCCAACGCCATGTCAATCATGCAAATCGGATGAATAGGAGCGTCGTAAAGTCAAATTTGGAAAAACACCTCACACCCCTCCTCCTTCCACGCCGCGCCGCCGCGCCATCCGCCCGTGCGCCCACGCGCTCCCTGCGCGGCCACCGGCAGAGAGTCTCTGGGCAGGCCAGGCTTGTTTGCCTGCGCGCGGCTGCCGCGCGCGAGGCTGGCAAGTCAGGCAGTCATGCTTTCGTCATTTTCCATCTCAATATATTTTTTCCCCATAAATGAAACTAGTGATGTTGTAACAGAGGTAAACGGCCTCATTAATAGCAATTAGTTCTTATTTCATTTTGATAGTAGTATAGATAATTTGAATAGTAGTATAACACTATCTTGTTCACATACACCCGTCTTCCTTCAAATATGATCAAAAAATTGTTTGAAGTATTACTCAAAATATCGATTACCGTTTGGAACCGATTTCAAAAAGAAAATGGAATATTAGTGATATTCACACAATTAATTCAATCTCCTCACATTTTATTTTAGATATCTGTTACTTCTAAGATCTTCCGTTATCATTCCACTACTGAAAGAATGAGCAGAGATTACGCACGAGGTCTTTTATCCTAAGGCTCGATTTTCACTTTCCCGTATACGTACGTATATACGGAATTGTTTACGTATTATAGGGAAAGTTATTTAATGCTGCGGGAAAAAACGGCGGATTTTCGGAAGAAAAAAAATCATTGCAGGGCTTTGATAACGAAAAGGAAATAAATCTAGTTGCTAAATTAAGAAAAAATCCCCTAACACGTGGTGTAGCCAGAATCCCTCTTTTGTGGGTCCTTGATACCGAAAAACCAATTGAAAGCAAAACGTTTGTCTGTCTGTCTGTCCGTCCGTCTGTGAACACTACTAGCGCCTAAACCGTATGTATGTTTTTTGTTGGTGTTTTTTTCAAAATGAATAAGCCCCTGTCGATCTGACTCGAGTCAATGCTTTGAGATTTTGAAAAGGAATCTATCAAACTTAGCGGTACTTTACATGAAACCCCCCGAACATTTTCGAAATTTTCTCAAAAAGGCTCCAAATTTTTTCTTTAAATTTCTTGTAAGAATATAGTAAAACACACATATTAAGTTGGAATCGGTCATAATTTCACGGTTAAGTCTGAATTTTCGAAAATTCTAAAAGTTTCAACTTTTTCGGCCTCTTCCTACAACTACAAAATTGCAGATAGAGATTTTTCCTTCAAATAAAATTTGTTCTCCAAAGCGAGTTCTTTCATTGCGACCATGTACACTTTTTTGAAAATTTTAGTATTTTTCGCGCAATATTGCTTGCAACATGTGCAATCTGAAAAAAATTATAAAAAACTGATTTTCTCAAAAATTGCTCCAAATTTTTTCTTTGAACTTTTGGTAGGGATAGTGCATAATGTAGTCTATGATATTACATAAACGTCTATGATATTACATAAACGCCATATTGCTCTATTCTTTTTTATTTGCAAAATTTACAAAAATATTTGTTTAACTTGTCTCTCACGTAGGTAATATTTTACATTGGCGGCGATTTGTTTATATTATTACATTTATGAGTAAATGTGTTTTAAATAATGTCATACAAAGTTTCTCGAATACTCAACCATTTTCTATGAAAACTAGCTCAAAATTCGGCATTTTCAGAAACGCTCAAACACCATTTTCTTATAAAGGGCTCCATCTTTCTTATAAAGGGCATCGGCAGAAAAATGTTCGTTAGTGGTACAAATTCACACGAGTCCTGTATGGGGATGCGAAAGTTACGTACACACACTTAAAAGGGACGCAAGAGGGGGATACGCTTGGTTTAGGGTAGGAGGGTGGATGCAACGTAGAAAGAAGGATTCGAATGACAATGGAATCTGTGTACTTTGCGGTGATAGAGAAGATTGGATCCACATCCTGTTAAATTGCTGCGCTACAGAATCTTGGAGAGGAAAATGGATGGGAATGGGGAACTATTGCTTCCAATTCAGAAACATAACGCTCGCTCAAAACATATTAGCTGATAATAGATCTCACTTCATGAAAGAATTAGGAACATTTTTAGGAAAGGTTCGAACTGTCAGGGAAACGGTAATCAGGGAATGGGAAAACAGCACTGGTTAGTAGTACGAGCGGAGCCTACACTGGAGATGAAATAATTAATTCAATAAGCAAGAGATAATTAAGTTAACTAGAAAGGTAATCAGTAATGCTAATCATTAATATTAAGTAGTAAGTTAGTAATAATTAAATTAGTCAGTAAGCGATAATTAAGTTAATTAGTAGTAAATTGTTCGGAGAGGCGGTGGTGCGGGCAATCTTCTGTGGCGGTGTTTGATTTCAGGGGCTGAGGAGGCCAAAGATTGGACGGAGAAGATGCTCACGCCAGGAAATAAATAAATAGTTTAGAAAAAAAACAACTAGTAGTTTAGCATGTACTCGTCTTCTGACAGCAGGTTCAGGGGTTTTTTCCTCAGCCGTACCTTATGGTCTCCTTTCCGCGGCTTTGATGCGATGAAGAGACCATTAGGGGTGAATGCCAGAATTCGAAAGGTTAGAATGCGGTAGGATGTAGGTTTAAAGGCCTTCAGCCTAGCCACATAGTTAAAAGAATTGAAATTTTATATCAATGTGTTATAATTACCTATTAAATAAAAAAATATAAAGGGCTCCAAATTTTTTCTTCATGCTTTTCGAACGTATAGTGCAAATTGCACTCTTTAATATGGCGTGAATTTTATTTTGGGGTATTTTTTTTTTTGTTTTTCAAAAGTTTCACAAATGTAATTTTTGTGAAAGATCTCTCACACCTCTAATATGCACATTACCAGCAATTTGTAAACACTATTGTATTTGTGAGTTAATGTGTTTCAAATTACTTCAAAGGGAGTTTTTCGGAAACTCAAAAATTTTCTGTGAAAAAGAGCTTCAAATTTCGCATTTTTAGTAGCACTTAAACGCCATTTTCTTAAAAACAGCTCCTAATTTTTCAAAGAAAATTCCCATTCAGATCGAGGTTTTACTGTTCTTTAATATTCTAAAATTGATATTTCCGTTCTACCATCAGGAATTCGAAAACTTAAGAAAATATCAAAAAATGTACTTTGGGCGACGATAGATGGCAGCTGGTACGACAGTGTAGCAATTCCGAATAGCTAGCCCAAACCCAAGGAAGTAGAAACCTAATATGGGAAAGTCTGTGCCATTCTGTAGCACCACTAGTTGATCTCAAAACGGCTTGTCTCCTTGATAGAATTCACCTGGTTAATCCCATTTTCCAAGTAAAGTAGCTGAAGATAATTTTTAAAAATGTTTTCGTACTTTCGGACAAATTTGAAAAAGTGGTGCAACAGAATTTCACCGACTTACTCGTAGTAAAGTATTATAATTTCCTTGTTCTATGCCAGCTTTACCATCTTGCCCCATCTTCTTCCCAGCTTATATACAGCATCCCAGCATCAGGTATATCGCCACCCACAATACATTTCTTAAAGTTTTCTCATTATTCGGTTTCCTAGTAGTAGATTCGTAATATTACTTTTAGAATATTAATGAAGAGTAAAACATCCTCCTATATGGCAATTTTTATTAATAAACTTGGAGCCGCCGTTAAGAAAATGGCGTGTAAGCGTTACTGTAAATGCGAAAATTGAAGCTCTTTTTTACAGGAATATTCCGAGTTGCTGGTGGGAGATACCTGGTTAGGAAAGAACCCCGCAAGCCGACAGGTAGATAGGTCGGTGATTTAGAGCTTGTTCCGGCTGGGGTGGTGCCCCGCTGGTGGCAGATACTTGGTTGGGGAAAACTAGTAGACGGAAGGTCAGCGCCGGATCTCGCCATCCAGCGGGGAACATCACCTCCACGTCCCGATTAAATAAACACGCCCTACACTTGCGGTACTAAAGACCTCCGTAGTTGACGTGCCCGAAGTCACTAGCAATCAATCAAAAATGACTCCAAATGTTTTCTTTAAAATAATTGTAAAAATAAACTAAAATATACTCATAAAGGTGGCATAGATCTCATTTTCATTATTGACTCTAATTTTTGGAAAATTGCAAAAATCCGAATTTTTTTCGGCTTCTTCCTACAACTGCAAATTTGAAGATAGAAAGTTTTCCTTAAAATGATATTTGTTCTCCATACTTAGTTCTTTCAATAAGGTCATGTACATTTTTTTAAACTTTTAGTTTTCGCGCAATATTGCGTGCATATGTGGAATTTTTAAAAAACTACAAAAACCAGATTTTCTCAAAAACTGCTCCAATTTTTTTCCTTTTGACTAATGTACTCTATGAGATGACATAAACGCCATATTGCTCTATTCTTTTGTTTTTTCAAAAATTACAAAAATGTAATTCTTTGACTAACCTTTCAGTTCGTAAATATTTTCATTAACAGCGTTTTGTTCACATTATTACATTTAGGAGTATATGTGCTTTACATTATGTATTAAAAATTCCTCAACAACAACGAACTGAAAATTCCGAATTTGCAAAAATGCTTAAACGCCGTTTTCTCAAATTGCGTTTGCTCTAGTTTCATTTGCGGGGGAAAAATACATTGAGATGCGAAGTGACGAAAGCATAACGGAGTGCCGGTCTTGCCTGCCCGTCCGCCGCAGGCCCTCGGGATTAGCAGTGCCGGTGGTCTCCGCGTTGAGTCAGCGGCCCCTCCCCCACTAGGCGGATGAGGGGGGCGGTGTGGAAGGCGGAGTGGGGTGAGGTGTTTTTCGAAATTTGACTTTACGTCGCTCCTATTTATCCGATTTGCATGTTTGATACGGCGTTGGATTCTGGAAGCTTGTCGCCATCGCGCTATAAGCCCACATTTTTGAAATTGTTCCCGGAAGTACGAGAAAAAATTTCAAAATCGAGTTTCTGCAAGTTTTTTCGGAAAAAGGGCTTCGTAGCGTAAATTCTATTACGAAAAGGAGTCAAATGCCGTTTACAGATCGAAAATCGGACTATTTGTTCAGACGTTATTGGTAAAGTAAATTTTAATATATTTGGTGCTGCCACGTGGTGGCGACAAATTGAACTAGTGTCGGTACATTTAGCCTTAACGACTGCGATAAGTTATTTCATTCATTCGACGAATTTATGAAGAAATATCTCCATTTCCTCTTTTAAAAGAAGTCATTAAGTCCTAGATATTGTGAATTATTTAATACAAAGTAGTGAATTAAAAATAATGGTAAAGGAAAATGTGTTTGAACTTCTCGATGTGACAAAAGCTTCTTACATTTCGACTCTCTTGTCTGCCTCATACTCACATAACCTTCATTGATTTACATTATCTCTTGCAGTTGACGCTGCAACTGGCATTTCATATTATTTTTCGCTCTTTCTTAAGAAAGTGTCTTTATAATCTATCTCAAATTCTATTTGAAAATTGACAATTGACTTAACTGTTTCTCTTCCCGTTCAAAATCAATTCAGAATATGCATTCACATTCAATACCTCTGTGTGCTAATAAACTCTTTCATACTCTTCCTATCGTGCGCTGATTTGCTTACCTGTGAGACTGACTCACTCTTTCATCTTTACATTCCAGCTCAAGTTATATTCTTGGCCCTCTACATTCAGTTTTACTGATTCTGTTATTCCATTCTCGGATTCTATTTTTCTCTTGTGTGATCCTTGCTCTCATTACTTTCATTATACCGACTCTCAGTACCTCTTCTCGGGCTCATTTCCGATTGTATGTTTATTCCCTTTAATATTTATTTTCATTTAATTTTGCATCGTGTTTAAATAACCTCATAATTTTGCATCGTTCCTTAACAAGCATGTGAAACTCAAGAAAACATAGACGTGTATTGGCGTAGGATGCCTAACTTTCGAAATCCGAAACTACCGTGTAATAATAGCAGTCGACTCGGCTGTCGAGGGACACGTGGCAGGGAACATTTGCATATCCTTATCCACAGCAGCTGCACTTGCGACACGTAGTATTTGTACAGAACGTTAGAACCTCTGTTGAAAGCCTTTTTTCAACCTTCATTTAATGCAGGACAATGAACGATATTTGTGTTGTAGTTCTTTCAACTTACAATTTATTCCTTATGAAATTGGAAATTATGAAATGGAATTTATTGATGAGGCTATTCAGTGAAGTTGTAGGACGTTCAAAGTTTTAAAAAAATGTTCGGTAGGATGAGATGGTTTAGCTACTTAGCGGTAGCAATTAGAAATTTGGAAGCACATTGGATTGGATTAGTGCAAAGTCAAATATGAACAAATTATCCAGATATCCAGAACATCGAGATATAGTTAACCGGGTCATCTAATCATCTAAAGAAAATTAATAAGAAATACATCTAATTCAGTATCAAATCTATGAAAATGTGCATTTCGTTTTTTGTGACTTTCATAAATGATTGAATGTATATCATTCTTCTAGATTTTATAGCATTCTCATTAAATGCTACATATTAATATTCCTTAAACCATTATAAATGTTCACTAAAGCTGTGCTCACTAACTTTTTCAACTAAGGTATTTCTTCTGTGAAAAAACTGTAAAATTGCAATTAGATTGTCAATAAGTACAAATATTTCATCCGCAGGTATCCGAGCCCGGGTTCTCACGTCATCCAGACAAATGCTTGAGCAACTGAGCTGTGGAAACAAACATTGCTTTTGTGACAATGTAACGATTTATGGCCGTCGGAAATTTGTTATATGGCAAAGAACATGAAGGTTGAAAAGAAACGAAATGAAATGACACATTCTTGTTGGTTAACAATTGAATCAGACAGGATTGGTCTTTGGAAACAATTGTTTCCAAAATACAGTGAAACAGTGATAATGAACCTCACATTATTTGAAAGATATTTTATCTATAGTTTCTCCAATCAGTTTTTGAGCATTTACCTATCTTCATTTTTTCACATGATACGCCTATAATTTGATCTTGATCTGAAGAAACCAAGTAACTAGCGATGTTAACTCGTGTGTGTGTATGTGTTTGTATGTATGTGTGTGAGTTTGTCGTGCTAAAGCGGAAGACGTGGGCAAGCCGTCGCCGCAGCCGGCGACTTGGCCTCCCGCCACACAGCGCAACAAGGCTTCGCCTCCACACCCCCGCCCCACTTTCCCTCCACGCCGCCTAATCGCAGTGGTTCGCCCACAGCCTTCGCCTGCACGTGCCCCTCGATGGTTGGTCGCCTTTTAGAAGCTGTCGACGAGGCGTGGCACTCAGCTCAGGCAGTTTCTGGTTTCATTTTCTATATACCATTCGCCAACTCTATTTTTCACTAATTCTCTTAATCGTGTTCTCCTCTCGGGCATTCTTCATTTCTTTTTCTTCCATCGGTGTCAAATTTCTAAAATATCTGATAAGTCTCAAGATAATTACGAAGTCGTGAAAGATGATTTAGATTATTTATTTAGCATATGGTATAGATTAAGAATATCACATTACAATCACACATCCGATTTATTCAGCCAGTGTTACTTAGATTAAAATAATAGCTAATCATAGATTTAACTATTGCTCTGTCTGAAGTTAGAATTGAAAGTGCAATTTTAAGAAAATTACTAGTGTTTTTCACCCATATTATCCTTCCAGTTGGGGTCTAAAGATGTTGGTTTGCCAATGACCTACGAGATATGCTCTTAGAAGAGATTCCAAAGCTGTGGAGTTTACTGCTCCACAGTTGCAAGAGCTAGATTCACGCAATAACGAACTTGCCTCAGTCGGCAAAAAGCATAGCAGAGAAGTTAAATGAGAGTTCATATCAATGGCGGCCGGTTGGGTGCAAATTAGGAGGGCGGCATATAAGCCCGAACTATCACATACATTTTACCCCTACCAAATATTTCTTGAACGGTGAAAACTACGTCATATAGGTACAACCGGTTTTGCACGCATCGGGATTTTAGTCCTTGTCTAAGACAACTTTTACGTTGATAACTGAAGGTACAATTGTGCTCACGCAGAAGTAAGAATGTTTAAAGAAGTTTTTTTAAGAAAAGAAAACAGTAATTTATGAAATCAAATGGTAAGGGTCTGTTTTCGTTGTTAAGTTGATATTCGCGAACTCTGCCGAACAAAACTTTAATAACAGCACGCTTCCCCGCGCATCCTCAAGCTTCATTGCCTCGCTTGCACCAGCTACGGAGGGACTCGCGATAGTTCACAATACGACCCGTTCTAAAAACATTTTATATTTGGTTTAAGCGGACTCCTAAAACTAAATTCGTCCTCAAAAATTGCGCTGGCAGTATGCACAAATTAAACGACTCGATTTATTGAAAGCTTAATACTTTTTCCAAGGTTGTTTTTATGGGGAGGGGGCTATCCTAGAGCCCCTAAGGACCAGCCCCCATATGCCACTCCATACTGGAGATAGTTTGAAAATGCATTACTGGAAAGTCGATATTTAATGTACCCGACAAGAGCGAACTACCATAGAGAGAATCAGAAAGGATTTGAGTCATCGGTATCGTGCACATAACTTAGTATTGCGCTATCTCAAACGTATTTCAAGTCGAGGTCACTCACTGAGAGTGAATTCATTTCCGTTTCAACTGAAGAAATACTGCGAGTTTTGTTCATTATCTCTGACATGTGGCAGGAATGTTGGAATGTTGCAAGAATGCATCACCGAGTGTCTCAACGCATTACTGAGTGTCTCCAATGCTTATATCATACAGTGATTCGTCATAACTACGTAGAGAGAATAGCGTTTTCTTTACTTATTGGTAAGCGCCTGCTTTCTAAAAGCGTCGTTTGACTTCTTCTTTCTTTTGTTCTTTTTCTTTTGACTTTCTTCCTTCCTTCCTTCCTTCATCTTTTTCTTTCTTTGAAGCGGGATTAGAACGTTCAAGTGACAGCGATATAGCAGTTCGTTATGGCACCACACGTAGACCTCTGTCACACTAATCGCTCTCCGAATCATCGTGTTGTGTGGTAGATAATGATGCCAGTTTTGGCGCTAAAAAGAAGAAAAATCAGAAAAGTGCAGCAACGGAAGCAGCTAGCATCCTCCCGAACTTTTTCGCAAGGAAAATTTTGACTTCGATGACGTCATGAATCTCAGGAAAAATGGAAGTGAAGTAAGGAAAATCATTTTAAAAAAAATGAAGACTGATTTCTTTATATTTAATGTCCTGATAACGTTTTAACACGACATTGAACATCCATACTATACAATTCGCGAAGTAGAAATGTCTCCATTTAAGCGTGGTTTTCATTTATCCATACGATCTGTCCTCTATTACCATTGATAATCGAGGTACTATTGTATGTGTGGAATAATTAACAGCACAAAAGAGTAAGAAATACAGCGTCCTAGGAAATGCAGGTTCTCTGAAATCATGGTGGGACTCCGGGCACCTCAGGAGGCTCCAAGCCACAAATAGGAAAGGGAGAAACAAATCGAAACATCGATATTTTTAACCAGAAACATCAATGTTTTGTGGTCGATGTTTTCTGCACATTGAAATATTTTTCCAGTAACATCGATGTTTTCAAAATTAAATTCATAAAAATAAAATTTTCAATAGCTCATTTTTTTGTGAATTGCCCCAAACCAACGGCCATTGATATGTATCACTGTTGTCGACGCCCAGCAAGTCATGATGTTCTTTAGATTTTATTTCCTTCTTTACATTCGATAAAGATTAACTTATTAGTATTATTATTATCATTGCTCCATATCACGACTACAGATGTTATGAGTCGGTTGAGTATAAAATCTACTCCAGGTTGCAACCAGCTACCTAAAGGAGCAGATCTAGGGACTGTCGGTGCCCCTACAATACTTTGCGCAAAATGTGAGCTGTGCCAAATAAAGCAATTTCTTGCACTTCCCAGTCCTTCGAATAACCTGGAAGTTTAGCCAAGTTCTTACACAAATTTTGCGGAACAAATCCCAGAGCTCTGATAACTATCGGGACGATCTGTGCTTTTACGCCCCACATTCGGCTGATCTCGATTTCCAAACTCTTGTATTTAAGACGTTTCTCTGCCTCCTTGATTACGACGTTTTGATCGCAAGGCACAGCAACATCCACAAGTAGACAAGATTTTTCTCAAAATCCTGGATAACAATGTCCGGTTTGTTTGCTGCTATCGTGAGATCCGTTTGAATTTGTTGGTCGTACAATATTGTACACAATCCAACCGATGTCACCGGTTTTGGTGAGTGTTCGTACCACTTGAAGCAGGTGTTCGGAACTTCGAGGGCGGTACAGATCTGCCAGTGGAGGTAACTACACACCCTGTCGTGTCTTTTTAAGTATTCGGTCTTTGCTAGAATTGGACAAGCTGAGACAATATGATCAATGGTTTCTACTTGCTCCTGGCAAATTCGGCATTTATCATCTTGGGAAATTTTGAGAACCGCTTTATCATAATGTCGTGTTCTCAACGCCTGATCTTTAGCAGCTACTAGAACTGCTTCCGATTCTGGCTTCATTCTTCCCCTTTTAATCCACATAAATGATTGATCTTTATTGATCTGCACCTTGTCCATTCTTTGTAGATATTGTCCATGGAGGGATTTGTCCCTCCACGACTTCTTTAACATTTTTTGTGTCTCACATTTCATGTTTAGTAGTACCAGACGTTCAGTGTCTGTGTTATTTGACGTGTCTTGTATAGTTTTCTTTGCAATGCTTTTTGCTTCACTAACAATGCCTCTGTTTCCCATTATTCGGTCAGATTTCATGACCTGCCTAATTAGAGGGTCACCTTGATGACTGACTACATACTTTCCCATTCCAACTATTGCATTATGCCAGGAGGCTTCAATTTGTCTGAGGCCTCTTCCTCCTTCCTTACGTGACACATAAAGTCTATGTACATCAGCTCGAGGGTGGGCGACATGATGTATTGTTAGCAGTTTTCTGGTTTTTCGATCCATGATGCGGATTTCTTGGTCAGTCCAGTCCACTAGTCCGGAACTGTACTCTACTACAGGAACCGCCAGACTACCAATTGCAGATATTTTATTCCTGGAGTTCAGAGCGGACTGCAGGACAAGTCTCACTCTTCTGTAATACTCCTTGCGAATTCTCTCTTTCATTGTGTCGTTCGAGATTGTCTCACATTCTTCAATGCCCAGATATTTGTAAGTTTTACCTGGCTCAAGATCTTGAATCACAGTGTGCATATCAACTTCAATGCTCTCTGAAGTTGTCAGTTTGCCTCTTTTTAAATTGATTTTTGCACATTTGTCAAGACCAAACTTCATGCAGATGTCATTGCTAAAGTCATTCACGACAGACAGCATTTGGGAGAGAATCGCTTCATTCTTAGCAAACACTTTCAGATCATCCACGTAAAACAAATGTGATACTGGCCTTTCATCACCATGGAGCTTGTAACCAAAGTCAGCTTGCGACAACTGTCTACATAGTGGGATCAAACTAATGCAAAACAGCAGAGGGGATAGTGAATCTCCTTGAAAAATACCCCTGTTGATCTGAATACTTCTGGTTCCTACTGCTTCCTTTCTGCTCTGTATTAGTAACCTGGTACTCCACGACTTCATGCTAGCCTTGCAAAATTCAATGAGTCGAGGATGAAATCGATAGATCTCCAGGGTCTTCAAAATTCAATCGTGTGGTACACTATCAAGGGCTTTTTGGTAGTCAATCCAAGCCATGCTCAAATTACGTTTTCGTTTCTTTACATCATTTAAGATGACTTTATTGAGAAGCAAGATTTCCTTACAGCCATAAGAACCTTTACGACATCCTTTTTGTTCACCTGGCATTAGATGATTCTTCTCTAGATGTCTGTACATTTTGTTAGCTATGGCTGAAGTTATAACTTTGTACAGTACTGACAGACAAATGATTGGCCTGTAGTTCTTTGCCAAAGAGCTGTCTCCCGTTTTGGTAGCAGGTACGTGATGCCGCGTGTGAGCCATTCCGGAAGTTCCTTTGGATTTTCTAAAATTTTATTAATAGCCTTTGCTAGATGCTGATGTAATGCTGTTAGTTTCTTAATCCAGATAATCTGGATGTTATCAATCCCGGGGAATTTCCAGTTTCCCGTGTTCTTAATTGCTTGGAAGAGGTCCTCTTCTGAGAATTCGTGAACATCTTCCACTGTTTCTACAAGTTTATTTGCAGCATCAACTTCAGATTGAAGCCAAGATGCATCTTTGTTGTAGAATCTGCTCTCTTCCAGATTGCTGCCCAAAATGCCTCGACATCATCTTTTGAAGGAGTGACAGCATTGCCATTCGGTTTCTGAGTCAGATTGCGATAGAATTTCTTCGCGTCTGTTTCAAACAACCGATTCTATACACGGAAATATATTCTGCGTTTGTAACGTCTAATTCGCTGAGCCCAGGCTTGAATTTTCTCTTTTAGCTTCTCAACTACCATTAGCCTGCTGGTGTCACTTCTCAATTTGGTGTTTTTGTTCAACATTGAATATTTTTCGTTGAACTTTAGAGGTGTGCGTTGATTTAGAAGATGCCTCAGCTAAGAGTGATATTTCGCACCGGGTGTCGGCTGTCCGTTTCATAATTCTCTTCATCCATGGGGGTACAGAGCTGTTTACTTTGTTTTGCTGTCGGCCGTCGGTGTTCTTGGCTGGCCCCAAAATTATTTGAGATACTAAATATCCAGTTGCATATATGATGTGATTGATTTCAGTAATATCTAGATCTCTGTCTGGGGCCTCTACCACCTCATTTAAGACAGAATTCACTGTTTCTATTACTCTTTTAGCTTTGGCATTTTCGTATATTTTCCTCACCGTTTCGCGAGATTGAAACGGAAGTTGACTAACTCTTTCTATCTCGCGCCCAAGGAGATGTCATTATCGTGTAATTCATTGCCAGATGAATTTTCACCACTGACGTGTGATTCACCGGAATGAGATGAACCTTCCACGGGATCATCATTTTCAAGTGCTACATGTTCGTCATGAGGATAGTTCGAGCGAAGTACATACTCGGCATTTCTCTCAATGTCAGCAAGTTGTTCTGCTGTGAATTTTCCACTGCTGAGTATATATCGTCGTTGACTGGCAAGCTTCTTTGAGTCTAGGGTAGGTCTCATATCTGGGTTCCCCTCTCTCCATACCTTGAAAACTTCAATTTCTGAGCCCCCATTTTTCGATTTTGCATAGTAAAAGCACCACATCGCCTCCTTTAATTCATCCCGGGTCCATCTCTGACGATGGCTTCGAGCTACTGCCGGCTCTGGGTCCCTGGGACTAACATCCGTGGGATGGCCAGACGTCGACAAGGTGACATTAGCTCGGTTTCTGAGCAGGTATGGGGCATTGGTAAAACAAGTCACGTTAAGATTCATTACATTGCTTCTTCTATCCCTTTTGCTCATTGGTTTGAATTGAAGATTCGCAGGACGCAAGTTCGAGTTCACAGATCACACTTAACCCTCGGGTTGTTTCCTGCCATCCGTTACTGCGACCCACAGTGGTCGCGGGGCATCCCCCCGCAGGGCCCAGCAACGGGTCCCTCCGATCGCCAGTCGGCATTACTAAACCCTACCGGATTTTCACTGACTGCTGAAGGCAGCCTCCTTCGCTGGCTAATGCAAGGTTCGGGCCTCCACTCTAATCAGTGGCCTGGTGTGCCAACCCAGTTTCTCTCCTGTACCCCCTATGGGCTGTGATGTCCCCTCCTGCGCCTCTCCGGAAGCTGATCGGTTACAGCGTATTCCCAGTGAGGTGCAGGAAGGGTGATGGGGAATGATGTGGTTGTTGTTGATGGTTGTTAATGAATTGAAGGGGGGAAAGGGGATCTGATGAGCCAAATGTCTACGAGTTCGAATAATAATAATGTTTATTTACTGCATTATGTGATTACTAGAGAGAGATGGAGAAGAGACAGGGAAGGGGAGAGATGAGAACACTTTAGGAAGACGAGGCGGGGAGTCGAGTTCGACGACGGCTCTTCTTACCATATCGTTCCACTATTCACCCATTGCTCTCTCAGAAGCGGTGGCGGAGTAGGGCTCGTTGCTGACGTCATCTTCTTCTGCTCGGCTTCTCGTGGTAGTTTCGTATGGGCCTCCGGCGTGGCTCTCGCCGCAACTGCCTCCGGCGCGGCTCCCGAGGGAACCGCCTCCTGGCGTGGCTGTCGTCTGCACTGCTCTCAGGAGCTTGGGCGGTCCTGGCCATCGCCATGGTAATGGCGGAAATCTTCTGGAAGTTTCCAGAGAGGTGTCAACATGTTTTCCAATTCGTAGCCTGTTCGTTGTTTTCTTCCTCGTTGGAGCTCGAAGCCACATGGTGGTGAAATAGTTGGCTCATCACAGGGCCGACAACAGGAAGTCCAAATGTTCATGACCCTTCCCTCTCTACTTACTTCCTACTCTCCTCAAAATGGAGTACTTCTTCGTCTGACCCCTCACCTTCAACCTATTCAGCAAGGGAGGCCCTACCGGTAGCTAGGCTACCACTGACATAGCTTTAAGGCTCATTGGGGTGCTCGAGCTCCACCACCAACTGCAAGGTCGTGTACTCCCTAGGTGGAGTTGTTGTTGTTGTTATTATTATTATTATTATTATTATTATTATTGTTATTATTTAATTCTTTAACTTATTATTTATATGAGACCAAACAAAAAAATATAACTCTTTTAAGTACCGTGATTAAAAATGGAATCATTTCCATTTTTAAAAGGTGATATTTTTACTTTCCCGTATACGTACGTATACACGGAGTGATATACGTAGTATAGGGAAGGTTATGTAATGCTGCCCGAAAAAATGGCCAATTTTCGGCGGAAAAAAATTAATTGCCGGGCCGTGAAAACGAATAAGTGGATAAAACCAGTTGCTAAATTAAGAAAAAACTAGTGGTGCTACAACAGCACTTACTTTCCCGTATTAGAGGAAACAGCTCAGTAGTACTGTAATATTGCACTTTATGCGCTACTAACATCTTCGCTTGGAACTCACTATTTCCATTGCAGTATTGTCAGAACTATGTGAATTCTACAACTTCACAAAAATAGAATGCAAAAGTTTTGTAACCCTGTATTGGAAAAAGAAGCCTGATACCCTGGAAATATAGAAATGCCTTCCATTGGGTTAATTCTTTTTACTTATTTCAAATATTTCAAAATAAACAATTTCTAAAATATTAATGTGTAAGTATATAACAAAGTTCGAATGTAAGAAACGAAGAAAGAAATAATATACAAAATTGCACATTCTAATTTACGACGCATCCAGCTGTCCGAAGCGCAGTAAATTTACAGCGGCATATTACGTTTGTCACAAAATTAAAGAAAAACTACTCGCATTTTGAAAAAATTAAGCATGACCGTATTTATTTTATTTATTTATTTGTCAAAAAACAGAAACAGAATGGCACAGACTTTCCCGTATTCGTTTTCTATTTTCCTGGGTCTTCGCTAGCTATTCGGAATTGCCACATACTCTTTCTTGCCAGCTACCATCTATCATCGCCAAAAGTACATTTTTTTGTCATTTTCTTAATTTTTCGGTTTCCTATTGGTAGAACAGAAACATTAATTTTAGAATATTAAAGAACACAAAAACCTATCCGTAAATGGCAATTTTCTTTTAAAAATTATGTGCCGTTTAAGAGAAAATGGCGTTTTAGCACTACTAAAAATGCGAAATTTGAAGCTCATTTTCACAGAAAATTTTTGAGTTTTCAAAATACTTTATTTGAAGTTATTTGAAGCACTTACACTCACAAATATAATCATCTTTACAAATTGCGGATAATGTGCATATTAAAGATGTGAGAGATCATTCAAAAAATTTACATTTATATAATTTTTGAAAAAAACAAAAAAAAAAACTCAAAATAAACTTCATGCTTCATTTTTTCAAAATACGAGTAGTTTTTCTTTAATTTTGTGACAAACGTAATAGGCCGCTGTAAATTTACTGCGCTTCGGACAGCTGGATGCGTCGTAAATTAGAATGTGCAATTTTGTATTGTAATAGTTTAGCCATCTATTACAAATGAAATAGGTAGATAACATGAAGTGACCATTGGTTTATGAACCGGGTATAGAACTTTATGTAGAAACTTCCAGAGCGGAATATAGAAAAACAAGTGAAGGTGATCTAAGAGAAAACGAGTATTTCAGGCGAGCATGTGAACGCCGTGGTTAATTAATGGTTGCATGTTACTAGTCAACGCACAAAATTATAAGGAACACAATAAAGTTTGTTTCAGCTAAATCGGGTCACAGAAACGCATAATATCGCGAGTTTTGTGATCATGACATTGATTTTAACATGTTACAGAACTAAAACAACAATGGTCGTGACGTCCCTTCAGAAAAGTTTGGATATATTAATAAATTAAACGAAAACTAGTGTGTCTACCGAGATTTGGCATATACCAAAGTATTCCATGGAATACGGGCCAAATTATAAACGTGGTGACACAATTTTAGGACGCCGAACATTAATAGATAAACATTATGTTACATGAGTTAATTGAGAAATAAACGAGCGATGTTTGTAGGCATGAGACGCACGAAAAAGCATTCTTTTAACAAAATGAAGCGAGAAAAGTGATGTCTAAGAAGTGGAATGGATACGAAATTTTAATTGGGAATTTTACAATATAATAAGACAATCCAGGAAGTGTTAGAAATTAATAATAAACTATTTTTATAAGTTATAAAGCAGAAGACAGTAGAGGCGCTATTGTTTTGTTCGGAAAAAAGCTATAAATGCTTTAGGACAACAATGGGAGAGAGACGAGGGAATAGCTTGGTAGCGAGAGGCAGAATCCGCGTCGCTTGTTGCAAGAATAATTTTAAAAAATTTGGATTTGTAATTTTTGATGAAGTGTTCTCTTCTGGACTCGTACTAGTGAACTATTATAAACTGTGAGAGGAGTGAATAACTTCGTGGCGAGTTGTACTCCGCGTCACTCGTGATATTATTTTAACACGCGAACTTATAAAATTTCGAGAAGGTGTTGCTCCTTCGGACTTGTATTCGCAAGGTGGCGGAACTGTATGCCGTGTGATGTGAACTATTTTAGTGCGGGTGTCGCCGAACGAGGTGTGCCGAGGTGCAGCAGACTCGAGCGCGTCTTTGCATATCGTCGCCGTGGTCAGTGCCAATTTGGGGGGCACTGGTAATTCGGCGCTAGCAGGCAGCAGTGGAGCAGAGTTCTTACGCATGACGGCGTGAGATCGTGTGTGTGTGGACCTGGTCGCCGCTTGGTTAACAACGCAAGGGAAGTGGAATATTTTTTTTTTGTTTTGCAACACTCCAGTGAAGTCAATGACTTTGATTTCTTTGCTCTTGGGAAGAATAAATGGTTTACAAAGCCAAAACTGGAAACATTTTGGGGGGATTGCAATGTAATGGGTGTGGCCACAGTATTGAGCTCATTATTTCGTAATAACATTTGGGTATAATATGTTTATTGATTTTTGTGATTTTTATGATATCGTGTTTTGTTGATGTTGTGTGGTATTGATTCTTTTATGAGGGTATTAATGTTTCTGTTGGTTAAAAGAAAATAAACAAACGAGATTTTGAGTTCTCGTTTTGATGTTACGTAACCGGTGTTTTTATCACATAGCTAGCTGATCCTGGTCCCTGCATTGGCGTGGCGCTTGTGTTCTGTAGAGAACAAATCACGGCCCGCCCTGATAAATTTATGTAAACAGGAAAACTCCGGATAGTAAAAGGGGGGGCACAGTGGTGTGCATTGTAGATATTACAGGTGATCAGCAAGGAAGTTTTTCGTGATCAACAATAGGAGTTGAGAGGGGAGATTTTCATTACATTAGTGCCCAGTTCGTAGGGCGTTTTAGTAAATAGGAAAGGGGGTTTTTTCGTTGCATTGGCGCCTGTTTAGTGGGCGTGATCGATATCAGTACAAGTGAGAAGGGGTTTTTCGTTACATTGGCGCCCAATTCGTGGGGCGTGATTAGCAAACGCAACGCCGGGGTAGGAAACCAGGACAGGTTGTTAATAGCTAGCACGTGATAAAGAAATATAACAAAAATGGAAACACGAAGTGGCAAACTAATTAGCATCAGGGAAGGATCTGATTCCGAGACGATATCTGCTTGTGACGATGGTGAGGATTATCAGCGGTTACCAAATTTGGAGGTCGAAGGGGAAGATAATGTCGCGTTAGTCGCGAATGAAATGGCTGTTGGTCAGGTAGTGGGGGATGGGGGTCATGATCCCGGTGAAGTAGCGCGTACCACAGCTGAAGAACGAGGCGTTACAGAGTCGAGTCTGAATGCTATGTTACAGTTGTTAATGGCAGAAATAAAATCGGATAATGCCCGTCGAGAAAACAATTTGCAAGCCAAGATAGAAGAAAGTAATGTTAATTTGCGCCAGCAAATGGTAGAGAATAATATCAGTTTGGAGAGTAAATTAGAGGGCAGAATGGAGTCATTTGATTCTGCATTATTGGCAATCCGGAACGACGTCAGTGGCTTGAGAACCGAGACGTTTGCGAAGATTTCCAAGTTGGAAAACGACGCGAAGATCGCTGAAGAAAAGATAGAATCGCGGTTCGCAGTCCAGGAATCCGTTAATATGCAATTTAGCGCAGAAGTGGGCAAAGTCAAGTCGTCCGTATTAGCCGTCCAACAGGTGGTAGACGGACGTCACCGCCAGTTCGATGACATTAACAAAAATTTGCAGGTCGTTAAAGAAACAACACAACGGCAGGACGCGCGATTAATATTACTCGAGGATTCCATGAACGGGATAGGCGAGAACATTATGTCAACAGTTCAAAGAGAAATCAGTAATCTGAGGCCGGATGAATTAGAACAAACAAGAAGTGTCAATGAAATGCTCTCCAAAAAGGTAACTGAGTTAGAAGAACGTATGTACGCGGCGCAGAGGTCTGCGAATGTTGGGAACGTTGTCAGTCACGCGGCACTCCCGAATTATTTACGCTTCCACGGAGAAAGCAAGGAACAACCGTATTCTTTTCTAACGGCGTTAGAAAATTATTTTCTTGTGAACGGTACGCCTGAGACGATGAAATTAAGATTCGTGGAGGAGGCGTTAAGTTCGAAGGCCCAGTATTGGTGGCAGGCTCTTACACCGACTCCGAGAAGTTATGAAGAGTGGAGGGGGAAATTCTTAGAGCGTTATTGGAACCAGCATCATCGGTTCGAGTTAAGATATCGCTTGATGTCGGAAAAGTACCGGAAGGGAAGTGCAGAAAGCATGTGCGATTTCGTGACGCGCAAAGTAAGTGCGTTCAAGATTTGTAGCGAGAATTTCGATCCCGCTGAAATTATTAGAATATTGATACGACAGATGCCGGGTAACGTCCGTAACTTGTTATGGAATAATATGCCGGAAACAATAGATGAGCTGATCGAGCGTGTTAGTCGGTTCGATCAGACGAATGATGGAAATGACCAAGATTCCCCAAATGAGAGGTCACGCTTTGGTAATAATGGGGGCGGTACGAATGGATATAACGGCACGAAGTACCGACAGGAAAATGTATGCGCGGTTGAAGTGCGCACGGGAGAGAAAGCGCCAAGACAAGGTAAGCCACAAGGTGGGCCGTCACAACAGCAACCAAAACCAAAAGAAAATGGTGGGGGTCGTCAAGATATGAACCAAGGTGAATCGGAAGCAAAGAGGAATGTAGACAGAAGGCCGGAAAACTAGATAGCTTTGGTGCGGGAGGGTGGCCCGAACCAAATGACGTGGAAGGGAATCAGGTTACGGTACTAGCAACAACAAGTGTAATGGTCGCGGGAGATGAATTGCTTCGTGAAGAAACAATGGAAGGTGCGAAGCCGAGCAAGTGTTTAGTGTTGAAGGGCACGTGCTATGGGAGACAGGTGTATGCGTTGGTAGATACGGGAAGTAGCATCAGTGCAATATCTGAAGAATTGTGTGAGGAGTTGAAGAGGGATGGACAAGAGCTGGTTGAATTACCAACGCGGAAGCTAAGGGTCGTGATGGCGAACCGGAAGGCAGCAAGTACCACGGGAAGACAAGTTTGGTTGGAATTCTGCGTGGAGGGACTGACCATCGAGGTAGCGGCAATAGTGGTCCGAGGACTCGTACGCGAGATTATCATCGGAATGGACGCATTAAGGGCCTACCAAGCCGTCGTAGACGTAAGCACAGGTGTAATTACATTACGGTTACGAGGTTGTATTGGTGGTGGCTTAGTGGTCGCTGAAGATGATGAGGCGGCGGTCGATGGGGACGAAGTGCAGGCTTCGATGGAAGAGGTTCTCCAGGGCGTGGAACGTGCTGTGGAAGGTGTCGTTGACAAAGAGAACGGCCCGGAAGAAATTCGGCAACTCTTGGAGAAGTTTGTAGACGTGTTTCACGAGTCATCAGAGGCAGTGAGAGGTTATAAATTTCGGTTGGAGATCAGTGATGCTACACCGTTTGTGACGAAGCAATACCCTATCCCATACGCGCACCGGGCACAAGTGCGACAATTGATAGCTGAAATGGAACAGAAGGGCATCATTAAGAGGGCTATCACTCCATATGTAAGTCCATTAGTAGTCGTGGCAAAGAAGAATGGCAGTATAAGGATTTGCCTCGACGCACGAAAGTTGAATGCCGTAACGATTCCCCGCTACGAAGCACCACCCACCATTAATGATATGATCGTGAAGTTAGGAGGGGCGGCTATCTTTAGCGCCCTTGATTTTTCGTCAGCGTATTGGCAAATTGCAGTTGAATCCGGATCCCAGAAATATATCAGTTTTAGGTTCGAGGGAACTGTATATTCATTTACACGGTTGCCATTCGGATTGAAGAACTCGGGGGCGGCGTTAATCCGCTACTTGGATGACGTCATCCCGGCTGAGTTGAAGGAGACGTTAATAACGTATGTGGATGACATCGTGTTATTTTCACCAGATTTAAAGGCGCATTTGCGAGATTTAAGGCAATTGTTTGAGATTTTTCGAACCTACAACCTGAAATTAAATATAGAAAAATGTAAGTTTTGTCAACTTAAAGTACAATTTATGGGACACGAAATTTCCGGTGAGGGGATCGAGATTCAGGAATGTAAAAAGGAAACGATTCGAAAGTTGCCACCGCCTAAGAATATCCGTGGACTTCGCCGATTGTTCGGTATTTTAAACTATTACTCTCGATTTGTTAAGAACTACTCACAGAAGGTAGTGCCGCTGTTACACTTGCTTCGCAAGGGGAACAGGTGGAATTGGACGCAACAATGCCAGGAAGCTTACGAACAGCTGCTACGGGCTTTTGAAGAGACGTACGTGGTACGTTACCCCGACTTCCGTAGGCGAATGTATCTGCAGACGGACAGTAGCGGATCGGCGCTGGGCGCAGTCCTGTTTCAAGTGGGCGATTACGGGCAACAGCAGATTATCGCGTTAGATAGTCGGTCCCTGAAGGGAAGCGAGGCAAATTTCGGTACCACAGAATCGGAAGCGCTTGCCGTGGTTTGGGCAACGCGGAAGTTTCGGGCATTATTAGTGGGCCGACCTTTTACGGTGATTACTGACCATAAGGCATTGATCTTTCTGATGAGAAGTCATACTCATAATGAGAAATTGCTTCGATGGGCTCTGTGGTTACAGCAGTTTCAGATTGATATCGAATACTGCGAGGGCAAGAAGAACTTACTCCCAGATTATTTATCCCGAATTAGAGTGGAGGAGAAAGAGGGTGAACAGAATCTGGTAGCAATAATACGCGTGAGTGAAATCGATCCACGATGGACAAAGCACGCGGTGATTGCCATGCAGCAAGGAGACCCATTTACACGGGAGGTAACGAAATTGGTAGCTGGGCAGCAGTACGATTCTAGCAAGTTCAAGAGCGTACGAGAACGGAATGCAGCTTTGTGGAAAAGTCACGATGGGATCATATTGCGCAAGACCAACGGTCCGGATAATCAATTCCGTATATGGGTACCGGAGAAGCAACGGAAGGGCTTGATAATATCTACACACGAGCATTACGGTCATTTCGGGGGAGAAAAGATCACGCGTATTTTGGCGGATTATTGTTATTGGCCGAATATGGGGAAGCAAATACGTCAATTAACAAGCTCCTGTGACGTATGTCAGAAGACGAAACAGCCTAATCGCCGTCAGGAGGGCGAGTGGCAAGCCATTATACCGCAGGGTCCACGTGATCTGTACGCCGTCGATTTGTACGGTCCGTTGCCGAAAACTAAGTTCGGTAACCAGTATTTATTCGTAGCTATAGACGTGTTTTCAAAATTAGTAAGAACTTTTCCCATTAGAAAACCGAATGCTGCGAACTGTGTCCGGCAGATGAAGGCTTTTATCGATATAGGCGGAAAGCCTAGACGAGTACTGCATGACCGAGGAAGCCAATTCACAAGTGACAGGTGGCGCAAGGAAATGACAACCTTGGGAATAGAAATTCATTTTACCGCAGTGAGGCATCCCCAAAGCAACCCCAGTGAGAGGGTGATGAAGGAGCTGTCGCGTTTGTTCCGAGTTTATTCGTCGGAGAACCATCGGGCGTGGTTTGAAGCAGTTCCCATATTAAACGAAGTACTGAATACAGTACCACATTCAAGCACCGGACGAACATCATGGGAGGTGCATTTCGGACAAAAGAAGAAAGGACCCTTTGACGAGATCGCTGTTCCTCCGGAGATCAGCGGTATAACGACAATCACGGGAAACCATCAAATTATCTATGACCAATTGAAGAAGGCAGCCAGTCGTAGAAAAGGGGCTCAAGGGCAGTTCTATCGGGGGGTGTATCGCGTAGGTGACAAAGTTCTGGTGAAGTCGCCTCACTCGTCATCGTCCGAGCAGAAATTGTTCCGGAAGTTCTTTCCTATCTTTGAAGGCCCATACGTAATTGAAAAGGTACTAGACAATAACAGTGTTGTTTTGTCGAACCAAGGACATGATTGTGGGGTCCAAAATTGGTTTAATATTAAACCGTATAAAGAAATGGTTGAACGATAGAAGCCAAGGGGGATAGAAGAACGGTTGTTAAGTGTATATTTTGTTGTGTTAAGTATGTAAGTGTATTTTAGTTGTAGTTTTAGTATGTAAGTCATGTTTATAAGTAAGAAAGCAAGATTGGAATAGTGAGTGAGTGAAAGTGCGACAGGTACAAATCGCGAATTTGTGTCAGGTGAATGTACAATAGGTAATGCTACGGTCAAGGTGGTGCAACAGGTGCACGTACGATAGGCAGGGGTTAGAACCGCAAGTGTGAAGCGTAGCAGGTGCCACTGAGGCCAACAATTGATCAAGACATGACGAGTTTGCTGAGTTAGAGTAGTAGAAGTCGGTACATCGTGACTACGTCAGCGAGTGACCGACGTCTAGGGAGGGGAAGTTGTAATAGTTTAGCCATCTATTACAAATGAAATAGGTAGATAACATGAAGTGACCATTGGTTTATGAACCGGGTATAGAACTTTATGTAGAAACTTCCAGAGCGGAATATAGAAAAACAAGTGAAGGTGATCTAAGAGAAAACGAGTATTTCAGGCGAGCATGTGAACGCCGTGGTTAATTAATGGTTGCATGTTACTAGTCAACGCACAAAATTATAAGGAACACAATAAAGTTTGTTTCAGCTAAATCGGGTCACAGAAACGCATAATATCGCGAGTTTTGTGATCATGACATTGATTTTAACATGTTACAGAACTAAAACAACAATGGTCGTGACGTCCCTTCAGAAAAGTTTGGATATATTAATAAATTAAACGAAAACTAGTGTGTCTACCGAGATTTGGCATATACCAAAGTATTCCATGGAATACGGGCCAAATTATAAACGTGGTGACACAATTTTAGGACGCCGAACATTAATAGATAAACATTATGTTACATGAGTTAATTGAGAAATAAACGAGCGATGTTTGTAGGCATGAGACGCACGAAAAAGCATTCTTTTAACAAAATGAAGCGAGAAAAGTGATGTCTAAGAAGTGGAATGGATACGAAATTTTAATTGGGAATTTTACAATATAATAAGACAATCCAGGAAGTGTTAGAAATTAATAATAAACTATTTTTATAAGTTATAAAGCAGAAGACAGTAGAGGCGCTATTGTTTTGTTCGGAAAAAAGCTATAAATGCTTTAGGACAACAATGGGAGAGAGACGAGGGAATAGCTTGGTAGCGAGAGGCAGAATCCGCGTCGCTTGTTGCAAGAATAATTTTAAAAAATTTGGATTTGTAATTTTTGATGAAGTGTTCTCTTCTGGACTCGTACTAGTGAACTATTATAAACTGTGAGAGGAGTGAATAACTTCGTGGCGAGTTGTACTCCGCGTCACTCGTGATATTATTTTAACACGCGAACTTATAAAATTTCGAGAAGGTGTTGCTCCTTCGGACTTGTATTCGCAAGGTGGCGGAACTGTATGCCGTGTGATGTGAACTATTTTAGTGCGGGTGTCGCCGAACGAGGTGTGCCGAGGTGCAGCAGACTCGAGCGCGTCTTTGCATATCGTCGCCGTGGTCAGTGCCAATTTGGGGGGCACTGGTAATTCGGCGCTAGCAGGCAGCAGTGGAGCAGAGTTCTTACGCATGACGGCGTGAGATCGTGTGTGTGTGGACCTGGTCGCCGCTTGGTTAACAACGCAAGGGAAGTGGAATATTTTTTTTTTGTTTTGCAACACTCCAGTGAAGTCAATGACTTTGATTTCTTTGCTCTTGGAAGAATAAATGGTTTACAAAGCCAAAACTGGAAACATTTTGGGGGGATTGCAATGTAATGGGTGTGGCCACAGTATTGAGCTCATTATTTCGTAATAACATTTGGGTATAATATGTTTATTGATTTTTGTGATTTTTATGATATCGTGTTTTGTTGATGTTGTGTGGTATTGATTCTTTTATGAGGGTATTAATGTTTCTGTTGGTTAAAAGAAAATAAACAAACGAGATTTTGAGTTCTCGTTTTGATGTTACGTAACCGGTGTTTTATCACATAGCTAGCTGATCCTGGTCCCTGCATTGGCGTGGCGCTTGTGTTCTGTAGAGAACAAATCACGGCCCGCCCTGATAAATTTATGTAAACAGGAAAAACTCCGGATAGTAAAAGGGGGGGCACAGTGGTGTGCATTGTAGATATTACAGGTGATCAGCAAGGAAGTTTTTCGTGATCAACAATAGGAGTTGAGAGGGGAGATTTTCATTACATTAGTGCCCAGTTCGTAGGGCGTTTTAGTAAATAGGAAAGGGGGTTTTTTCGTTGCATTGGCGCCTGTTTAGTGGGCGTGATCGATATCAGTACAAGTGAGAAGGGGTTTTTCGTTACAGTATATTATTTCTTTCTTCGTTTCTTACATTGGAAGTTTGTTATAGACTTACACATTAATATTTTAGAAATTGTTTATTTTGAAATATTTGAAATAAGTAAAAAGAATTAATAGCTCTCAGAATAGCGACAATGCAGGGTCTGCAACAATGGAATTCACTTTGCGCTCGCGAATATCTGTGAATTAGTGTCATTGTTGTGACCTAATGGAGCTGTATGAAAAGGAGTTATAATTGTCTAATTTATGTTGATATTTGCAGGCAAATATTTAGTTTTGCACCAAATGCTGTACCATATGTAGTGAGTAGAGAATTTGTTGCATGGTTTTAAAATACTCTTCCCTAATCATGGCCCAATGGAAGGCATTTCTATATTTCCAGGGTATCAGGCTTCTTTTTCCAATACAGGGTTACAAAACTTTTGCATTCTATTTTTGTGAAGTTGTAGAATTCACATAGTTCTGACAATACTGCAATGGAAATAGTGAGTTCCAAGCGAAGATGTTAGTAGCGCATAAAGTGCAATATTACAGTACTACTGAGCTGTTTCCCTCTAATACGGGATAGTAAGTGCTGTTGTAGCACCACTAGTTTCATCTTACGATGAAAAAAATATTATCCTCTTTAAAAAAAAGTTATTTTAATCATCGATGTTTTTGTCGATGTCTTCATCGACATAGAAAACTTTATGATGGTTCGATAAAATTTGCCATAACCAGCCACAAGCCGCAGGGCAAATGTACAGTGACTTGAGGACCATTCGACCTGGGTCGAATGTCCCGGTCAAGAAACGTCCCAGCGAAGCCCTCGTGTGTTATTATTATCCAAGGTATTGAGTTCACATTTCGTTCAAAAGAATTTATCGAAAGAAAGACAAGGAAATCACCGGTGTATTCTAATTAACAGCATCATTCATCGGGCAGATTAAAACATCTTCATTTTTTGAAAGAAGCTTACATGCATCAAGAGAGCTGGAGCAAGTCTTTCGAAAAAGACTCCACAGTAAACATGATATCGCTGTTTTAATTATTGTGTCAGTTTTCAAGGCCAGCCAATCGTCACAACTTTGAACTGATTCGGTAGATTTTCGAAAGGCAGCAAAAAATACCTGTCTCTACATTTCTGTAAATATCGCGCTATTCTCAATTCAGCAATTCTCTCAATCTCAGCAATTCAACTGAGTTGCAACTTCTTCAGTAACAGAGATATTTACACTAATATTTTTTATAACTATCCAGTTTTCTTGAGACTGTAGTTGTACGTTTTCTTTAATTAAATGAAGTAACTTTCATTGAAAATAAGTTGTTGATAACAACATAAATGGACCGCAAAGTTTTAGAAGTTTCTATGCCAACTGCCCACAGTAACGACGCCCTACAGGGCAACAAATCTCCCTTGCACGCTCTACATAATTCACTCTCTGCATGCGGCAAATTTACCTTTTGCGATTTTTATACTATCTAATTTATTCTTGTGTATCTCGGTGTCGTTTGTCGTTTAGAGTTCACTACATGTTATATACATCTTAATCCGTGTCTCTTTGAACATACAAACGATAGAAACCTTGGAAATGTTTAAAAGTATACCCGCAAAACGAATGCCTAAGCGCCGGATTTTAAAACTCACCAATGTTTGTAATTATTCATCAAACACCAAAGTATGTAGTATTGCTCGATTTGTCATCCAGAGAACTATCTATTAATATAAAAAGTATAGAGTTCCATTAAAATATAAATTTAGTCCATTATCTTTAAACAAAAAAGCTAATAAGTAGAATTGATGAACTCCTATGTCCTGAATCGTTTGGTGATATCCTATAACAATGTATTGAGTGATTTGAAAAATATTCGAGGTGGACGTTTTTGTTAACAAATCCTGTATACTCGAATGAGGTCGCCATTTGTCGTGGATTTGCCACCTGTTTATCTGCAGGTAAGTATTCTGCTCATGGAGAGACAGAACTTAGAACCATTGAGTATGAAAAACGAGAAATGGGACTGCATCACTAATACACTCCTCCTCCGATCATGAAAGTAAACAGACATTTCGAAAAAATATCATTGGCACACAGGTGAATCTTATTAAGATCAAAATCCTTTTCTCGACATAAATCAAGATAAAATTTAATCTGTTAATTTTGTCGACTTAATATATTTTACTAGATATGGGATAATACAGGTTTTCTTTTCAACACACTTTTATATGTAATATTGCTTTTAAGAAACAAAAAAATCGGTGTAAATATGGATTTTTACTGTACATTTTCACTGTTCTGTGACTTTATTAAAAAACGAAATAATCGATGATGTGCTACACTAAAACTCTACTACTTCAGGGATTTCACTAATCAAAAGAAAAGGGAAATGTGACTTGTTGATGGAAATAACTCAAAACGTGAAAAAAGGACTTAATGAATTTCACCATGTATGCTGACAAATGTTAAATACGTATAGTTATCCGCTCGAAGATTGGATCTTAAGTGAACCCACCTCCCGGTATAGTTTAGTACGCACTAATGAGGCGTACTAAACTATTTGGAGGAAGTGAGGTAATGTTTCATTGCCTCATTTCCAAACAGAAAGTGCGGTACTGTTCGAGTAACACCTTTCTCAGCACGAATCCAATTACTCTCCGTCCACAAACTTTCATAATGTGCCAGACATAGAGAAAGAAAATTTTGCAGAAACTGCATTTTTCCCATGCCCCAAATCAGGAATCGAACTCGATACCTTACGCATAGAAAGAGAGCACATTAACCATTGCCCAACGAGGGTCTATAATTATTTATATATTAAATATACTAATGAAATATTTCATGTCCAAAAAGACTAACAATATATTTTTCTATTCCTGTTGTTCTAATTTGTCATTTGATGATTGCAGCGCATTGCATAATGATACTCGTTACAATACATATTTCATTATGATACAGGTTCTTTTCCAATTACAGAGAAACTTACAAACCAAGTATTCACACTTAATTAATCATTAAGAATCGGTCTAGCAAATGTTTATTTCGATTGTGTACATTAATGTTGCATTTAATATTAAATTATGCTTGTCAGTTTTAATTTATTTTATTACTTACGGAATATTAATTTTTTACATGGAATATTATTCAAAATGAATCGTAATTTCGCTTTGATCCTACTTGACTAGCGCACTGATAAACCAAAGCCAACTGCGGCAGGGTAGGATAGGGTAGGGTAGGAAGATCTCCGCTAGGTGGCCTTGCCTGAATCCTGCTTGTCAACTGCCATGCAACGATTCAATACAGAAGTTTAACTCATAAAAGTTACCATAAATTGTAGAAAAAGTACCGTATGAAACTCGATGGAATGGGTATTAATACACTCATGTGAAGTTTACGATACTCGCTCTTATCGTAATATCACACTTAAGTATTAATACCCATCATTACATCATCGTTTCTTAATAATTACCATTACATTTTATTTCTATTCCGGTTAGTTTTCCCATTATCCAAGAAACGAAATCTGCCTAACATATTTGTAATACTTCTTAGTTTCTTCGTGGGTAGGCAATACGCGCTTGAAAAGTTCTCATTCGACAGCGAGTTCTGCATATCCAGGAAAACAGATCGTAGCAGCACTTGCGTGATAGACCGTCGCCAAGTGGATTGGCCGCCGGCGCGCGGAGCGAGAACCGCAAGTCGCTGAGGCCTCCGCGCTCGCCTCCGTGGGCGCCCTCTAATTAACGCTTCAATTGTTAGAGGCGACGCTCCCCCCTCCCCCTCCCTTTTCCCTTCCCCGCCCCTTTGCGGGAATGCGTCCAAACGCACGCGACGAATCTCGACGGCGGCGGCGGCGGCGCCGGAAGCGCGTGGTCGACGCCTTCCGCCGCCGGCGCACGCGCACGCGCGCCGTCTTTTGTCGGGCGCTCGCCGCTGCTCAGTCGGTGGCTCGCCGCTGCTCACTATCGGAGCCCGGTTCCTGCTCAGGAGTACCCCATGGTAGTGACCGCTCGAGGTAAGAATTGTACTGCAATTGATGACGGTCTCTGTTTTGCACGGACGTGTCTCAGCAATTACAGTCATTTGAATTCGAACTAAGTGGCTAAAAAAATACTATCAACAAATCTGGTGAAACAACGTATATCAAAAGTTTCGTAAGTAGGTTTTTCTAATTCATTCTCACTTTAATAACAAAGTCACAGAAAATGTCGTTACTATGTAAAGAGATATTCGCTTCCGATATCTGATTAATATTTATCAAAATACATTTGTTAGAAAAGTATGATTATCCTGGAATATGAAAATACATTCATTTCATCCACTACGTAGGTCATTCAGTAATTAAAGAGACAAATTAGTCTGGAGAAAAAACATTGTGTAGGAAAAGTTTGATAGTTTTAGGACTTTAAGTTGGCATCACTGGGATGAGCCCTGACCATTTGCAGGATTAGCATTGTTGTGTTCATAACCTGAAAATTAAATTGAACGATAGCGAGTCCACTTGAAAATCCCACATTGGTTGAACAACGTTCATTCGGTTTGAACTTGCTGAAGATGAAAAACCAGCTACTATATACTCTGGAACGACTAAAGTGTATGGTGAAAGTGGTAAGAAACCGCGAGATTTTTACAAGTGGGTAGAACAGTTCAAAAGTGGTCGAGGCTCAGTGACTGACAAACATCGTTCTGGCCGCATCAGCAGGAAAAGTTATGTTGACTGTGTTTCGGGACGGTTGTAGGTGGGTTTTTGTGATTATCACGAGGAGCAGTGTATAATAAACATCCAATACTGCTTAGATATACTTTTGAACAAGGTGAAAGTCAGTCATGAGAGAGAAATGTCATGGATCTCAGAGGACTCTCCAGCAAAACAACACACGTCCTCACACTGCTCAACAAAGCCGTGGAACCATCCACAAAATGGGTTGGGAGGTACTGCCTCATCCTCCTTACAGCCCGATTAAGCAGCATCCGCTTTCCATTTGTATGGTGCACCGAAGGAGGCCATTACGTGAAAGAAGTTCCAGGATAACGAATTTGTCGAAAAAATTTGCTGGAAATTGGTTCAAACACCAAGATAAAGAATGCTTTGCAACACTTATAAAAAGCTGATAACCTGTTGAAACGAGAACATGTATGTTGGTGAGGAATTTATTAAAAAGTAGGAAAAGTCCTGTTTTGTAAAATTAAACGTGCATTTCTCCTGACCAATTTGCCTCTTTAATTATTGGATGCTCCTCATTGTTTCTTTCGAAATTCATTTTAAAGTTTAAATGTGTTAGGCTCTTGCAAATAGTAAGTTCCTCTGAGCCGTCAGCAGAAAGTAAACAGATTCATGGAAAAACTGTATTGTAGCAAATGCAGAGCATTTGCACTGTTTTCTCCCATAATTACCACCAGAACTGAGACAGCCATAGGATGGAATCAATATTTATGTCCTTGTGTCAAGGAACCCTCCCGCCTGGGACTACGCACTTGTGTTTGAAAGCGTCTTGCAACTTGCGTCACTGCTTCACGAAATGTCTGCGTCTGCGAAATGTGGACAGGACAGGAATGTCTTGAGATGTAAGAAAATTTGGAAATGGATGATGCGAGATCTAGGACTATTGGATGGATGGTCAAACACCCCTCAGCGGAAGTGTGTGGAAGATCTGTGGTGAGGCGAACCGTGCGTGATCAGCCGTACGTCCACATACATCTCAAGAAATTCTTGTGCGTTCAGGATTTCAGTGACGTAGAATTGCAGCTGGGCGTCAAACATTGGTGCCTATCCCAGGCGGCAGATTTGTACAAAACAGGGTTACAAATGATCCCAAGATATGAGAATGTTTCAATTCTCGTTGCGATTATGTGAAAAAAGTACTTGTGCTGCATCTGCTACAATACGTTTTCCCATTAAATTGTGTTTCCATGTTGTTGACTACCTAGGGAAACTTACTTCCTGGATGCCCATGTTCGGTTTGACTTACTTCAGTATTATGCTGCTTTTATATGATCTTGTTTTTTAAATATGATGTATGAGCATTTCTGCCATTCAAATAAAATCTCTAAGAAAGATTTTGGTATCCTCCCAACTAAAATACTGTGACACTAAAAACCATCCCTCTACAAAATCTTATCATACGAAATACGAGTTGTGAAGTAACTTACTACGGTCTCGCAAAAGTATTATTTCCGGAATACATTGAGCAATGTTATATTGCGTTACGTTAGTAAAGTGAAACGAAGAACGTTATTCCATTTCTTCTTCGTCTTTTAAAACTGATTTCGCTTCTTCTTCGGCGCCTTCTTCCATTCCATTTCTTTTTCTTTCGTTCTTGGTTTCTTCTTATTTTCATTATTGGTTTCTTCTTCGTCTTTCATTCTTGATTTCGTCCTCTTTATTCTTGCTTCCTATTCTTCTTCTCTTCTTGGTTTCTTCTTCTTTCATTCTTGTTTCCTTTCTCCTCCTCTTCTTTCATTTTGGTTTCATCCTCTCCTTCTTCTTTTATTCTTGTTTTTCTTGCATTCTTCTTGTCCTTCTTCATTTTCCTTGTTCTTTGAGAGCTGTGTTTCTAAGAAATACATTGGCAAAATACATACAACATCCATAGTTTGTCATAAAAATCTGAAACGCATCACTATCTCTAATACAAAATAATAAAGATGTCCATTTTAGTTTCATTTTCTATTTATTGGAATTACAATGAATGTAGATCAGTACTTTAGTTCTTTTACACATTTAATTTGTGACGACTTAAATTAACATTATAAACTAAATTAATTGTAAAAATAACTACCCAAGGGAGCTCATAAGCGTCCATTTTCTATTTATTCTCCAAATTCGACTGAACTTTCATAAATACATGAATAGGTTTTTTTTATTGTAGTTCCGTACCAAGATTTAGTTCTCGATATTTGATGTATTGACAGGGTAGAGTATAATGAATTAATGAGTTACTGATTTAGAAGAGAGATGTATGTGAGGGTAACGATTTTGCATTAGATTTTGAGGTATTGAGCCAAATATTCATATCTTCATCCAAGCCATTCATATCTTGTGAAGTTGTTGAGGGCATTAGTGACCACAAAGCGGTTCTTCTTGACTTAGATGGAAATATTTCAAGAAAAGGCATTACAATAGGAACAAAAGTACGGCAATACAAGAAAGCAAATGTAGGCGGGCTTCAAGGTTTTCTTAGGGAACAATTGACCGCTTTCTAAGAACATAGGGAGGTATGGAAGAAATATGGGGCGTGTTCAAAGATATTATATACGAAGCTTTGCAAAAGTTTGTTCCGTGCAAAATTCTAAAAAATAATCCGGATCCAGAATACTACATTGCAAACATTAGGAGAATGAAGAGGATAACGAGAAAGGCATTTAAGAACAGAAAACGCAGTAGCGAGCATATAATATTTTTCGAAATCGTTCAAAAGAATTGGAGCGCAAAAAGAAAATTGTTCAGGAGGCATATTTAAAGAATATTCTAGATGGAAAGGGAAATAACTGGACTTTTTATAAATATGTTCGTAGAAGGAAAGGAAATAAAGAGGATGTCCCAGTTATTCGCGAAAATGGAAGCACGCTAATTACTGATAATCGGGCAAAAGTGGATGCATTTAATAAGTATTTCAGTTCGGTTTTCAAAAATAGTACGGACCATCCATTTATTCAAGTGTGTTCGGTTGCGAATCAGTTTAATATTGAAGTAAACGTTCTATTGGAATAAAGTAAAGTCTATGAAAAATGGTAAGTCAAGGGGTCCAGACGACATTTCTACGGATTTAATTAAACTAGGAGGAAAGACAATATTACCGTACCTAATTAGAATTTTTCACGTGTCTTTGAATAATTCAAAAGTACCTGAAGATTGAAAATTAGCTTTTGTTGTACCAATTTTTAAAAGTGGTCACAAAACTAATTATGCAAATTATAGGCCGGTAAGTCTTACGTCAGTGGTCTGCAAGCTTATGGAGCATCTATTTGGGAGTTATATTAAGAAAGAATGGGAAATTAAAAATTGCTCTAGGATGGGCAACACGGGTTCAGGAGTGGTTAGTCATGCGAAAGTCAGGTAGTCACGCTATTTCAGGATCTAGCAGATGAAATTGACGCGGGCGGGAGAGTAGACGCAGTAGTTACAGATTTTGCCACAGCGTTTGATGTTGTTCCACACGATCGGCTTGTACAGAAATTAATGAATTCAGGCATAGATCCCAGGGTGGTGGCGTGGATTAGCGAGTTTCTGCGAGATAGAAAACAAAGTCCGAATTGGGCAAGAGTTATCTTCCGGGGCAAGCGTTCTGTCAGGAATACCGCAGGGGAGTGTCATTGGACCCCTTCTATTTCTAGCTTCGTCAATGATCTGCCGGCGCAATTAACCTCAAATGTTCGGCTATTTGCAGACGATTGCATAATATATCGTAGTATTAATTCGAAAAGAGATGAAGAAATTCTGCAACGGGATCTTGATGCGTTATATTACTGGGCGGAAAATAATGGAATGTCCATAAATAGCTCTAAAAGTAAATCCATCACTTTTGGCAGGGGTCATAATTACAGTGAAACAAATTACCGTTTAAATAATGACATTATTCCAAGAGTTTCCTCATGCAAGTACCTAGGAATTCATTTCGATAGTAAATTAAGTTGGAAAAAACACGTAGATTTGTTGTAGGGAAAGCCTGGAGATCTCTTCACTTTGTAATGCGCATCCTAAAAAAGAGTACGGCAAACGCGAGGGAAATTGCTTATTTATCTCTTGTTCGTCCGATAATGGAATATGGAACAATTTGTTGGGATCCGCACAAAATTATGCAGTGTAAACACTTGGAAAGGATTCAGCATAGGGCAGCTAAATTTACTTTCAGGGACAAGAAAATGGCAGGGTGGGATTCACTCAAAACAGGCGAACAGTAGCAAGACTCTGCGCCTTGTATAAAGCTTATAATGGTCAACCAGCTTGGAAAGAAATTAATCGGCGGCTATGTATTCCTACATACATCAGTAGAGTGTATCACAGACACAAAATAAATTTAAGACAGCAGAGAACGGATGTCGGGAATTTTCTTTTACAAATCGAACGATTACGGAATGGAATAGATTGCCTGCAAAAAACCTTTGAACCCTTTCCTCAAAGCGTTCAACAGTTTAGGATATTAATTTAGGGTATTATTAAGTAAATGAGGGAAAATAGTGGGTTATATAGCGATGCATAAGTGTTCTATTGCGAAGTGAGGTGTCGTGCAGTGGATAGCAGAGAAATTGCGATTGAGCAAAATGATCTGTTATACTTTGACTTTTTCTAAAGGGCCGAATCCGCCTATTTAGTCAACAGACGCAAAACGTTTGCCGGGCTTGTTCGGCGATGGGCTTGGTAAAGACGGCAGGGCGGCGCGCAGTGGTTGCTGGGGCGACGGCGGGGAGCCCTTCTCCGCCCCCCCCCCCGAGGACCACTTGGCGCCCTCTGGAGGCAGGAGGGGGGGCGCCTCAAATCAATCTCCATCTCCTCGGCGGCTCTGTTTGTTGCCGCAGGGCTGTCAAATTGCCACGACTCTTCTCCTGTTCTGGAGAGGCGATTGACAGTTTCTTCCGACGACGTGATTCGCGTTGCCAGGGTAGACTGTCAGCCAAGCTTTCCTTTAAAGGCGGTTTCGAATTCATTTGCAATATTTTTTCGATCATAATGAGGGTTACCGTTAGGATACGATGTCCCCGCAGTTCCAACACTGAACTTTGGCGCCATGCACATGTGTCTGCCTCCCACTCCTCCAGTCCACTGAGTTCATAGAGGGTCTGTAAATACGCAGCCGTCATGGGCCCTTAGCGACTCTTGGTATCGGACAGATGTCACGCACGTTGTGATCCGCAGGGTCATTGACAGTGCGTTATACCTCTCTGACGCTGACAGACTATTAACTGCATTCCCCTGACCAAGGATTGGGAAGAGTTCCTTTACATGAGAGGGAAAGTTTCCTTTACAATGTGATGAACGGTTGTTTGGAAAAGCCCCGACCATACCATGCTCCTACCGCGAAAGCTATAATAAGCCCATGCGGGACTTGAACCCGGCACCCGCTGGAAGGAGCTCGCACCTACACTCGTGCCCTAGCGACCTCGGCCACCGAGCCGGCCAATAAATGTTCTATTTCCATTTTCCGTTAGTGAGAAATCTTGAAATGCACTTCCATTCATATTCACACTTCCTAGATGATTGTGTATTAAAGAAAGGATTTCCTGATGCATATTAGACATGGGAAATTCCATTTTTCGTCCAGACAAGGAAGACCAGCAAAGCGGATACAAATGTTTGCGTCCTTGTGCGTCCGCCAGGATGTTACTGATAAGTGTTGGTACAAATCGGGCACGCTGACGTGTGTGTGTGTGTGTGTGTGTGTGTGTGTGTGTGTGTGTGTGCACTTAAGTGAATCACGTACGTTGACGATCACACTTGATCCCCGCAGGGAATCCATGAGACGTTATTGATGCTATCGAAAGCACTCGAAAAGCACTCGTTATTGATGCTATCGAAATTTCTTTCCCCACACGTCATATACAGTTTTACTGTTTTTTTGACAAATAAATAAACAAATAAACACACGAGGTGAAAAGTGTGTTCTCAAATACCCCTGTATCTTCGGAAGCACTCTAGTCAGAAAGAAGCACTTTTCAGTTTCTGCCAAATTTTTTGAGAAATCGGAAAAGAAATAGTCGTAGATTTAATATTTGGGGCATTTGAGCTGTCAGAATTAAATAGTAAGTGATGCATGCGATTTTGGCTGTATTCAAAACAGACTTTTCATACATAGTATTTACTTTTTAGAAATATTGATGTTAATAGCAGATTTGAATTCTGAATTACCTTCCAAATAAGTAAAATACCCTTTTCTTAGATTTATTCAAATGGGATATACTAGTTCTCTTTGGCACTCCCTCAGAAGTGAACTTCTTTGATATTTACCTTAGACATTTCCTGGACCGTAGGGTAGCGCCTTATGATTTGAATTGACCGTGCCAACCCGCAAAATTTGACGATGAAATTTTATCCACGACCCTATAAGTGATGCTGAGGCTCGGGATGACTATTATTCGCGCACGACGTCTTTACCCACAGAATTGCTACTCCTCTTTTACGGATCAATCCATTTTTTAAATGATCCAGCACTGGTCGCTCGACCATCTCGAACAAAAATCATATTTCGTACATACATTTTCTTATGTTTTCGCTTGTACCTGGTTTAGAAATTGCTGCCATTTTTGTTTTACGCCGTGCGCTATTTCTCGCGTTTGCAGACATCTACTCTTTTCTAAATTACTCAGATATATGTTGCTCTAGCATTCTAGAAGAACAAGAATTCGATTCAGTATACTCTGGCCTGAAAATCGAAATATTATTTACCTTTCTTGTATTTTTTTATTTGGGAAATATTTGGAACCAAATGTATGGAACGCAAATGAACGAAATTCGATTTTCAGAGAGTTATTTCTCAAAGAAGGAATAGAATCAGAGCCTTGATTTTCTGTGCTTTTACACATAACAATATAGTTACTTTTTGTAAAATATCATTGGTATATAATATACCACGTGAAAATTATCTCCTCTTGAAAATTGAAATTTTATTTTTTTCCAAATTTTGAACTGTAATATCTCTGTTGGGGGACCAGATAAAAATATGAAAATTGCACACAAGCTAGACCACTATCCTACCAAACTAAAAGTTTCAACCTTAAGATTTCACTCAAAGTATTTTTTTAATTCAAAACTTACGAAAAAGGCTTCATTTCCATATTGAGCCAAGTAGTAATCACATTATTTTGAAGCTATTTTAAACTAAATTCTACATTGATTTAGCACAGAAAAAAATTAAGGCTGTGATTCGCCCGCCTGAATCGCTCAGTGAAGTTTTCCTCACCCTCGCTTCCAAGCAAATTCATTTCTCTTTTCGTTTCCTGAAATGGCATACCTAGTCTTCATCTCGTTTCGTTCATCCGGTGATTCAGAAGGAGCAAAAACTTTAGTAAGGTGGCTCGTATAGATGTTCTCGCACCAGTCAAGAGAAAATTTCGAACACAAATGAACGTGGCAGAATATTCAGAATTGTGCATGTTAAGTGAGCGAGGTAACAAGATGCCGTGATAAGTGATTTCTGTTTTGTTTCCTCAAATTTTAAAGTGATGATTTTCAAAGTTTGAAGTGATCTAAAAGAACATACAAATGTTGAAAATAGACAAACAAGTCTTGAAAATAAACAGTAGTGGATAAATTATAATCGATTGACGTGATTCTAAGCAGACCACAGATTACACTGGCCTACAAAAATAATTTTCTTTTTCACAAGAATGAAAGTAACAGATTCTAGAAATATTTTTCATACTGAATTCAGTATCATTTCAGTTTTTCCCTATCAGGCAGAAGTTTTATGTGATATTCATTTGAACTTTTTATAATTTCTTATTAGTCCATTAACAACCTATCCAGCTTTAAGCGGTATACTAGTAGTCCTGGCTACATTCTAACTAATTATGTAACTAGAAAGTGGTAATGATTATTTTTGGGTATATTCTCTATTAAAACATCTCTTCTTCTTGGTACAATGGTACATAGTCGGCCAATATATTAGAAATACGCTTGCCTTAGTTAATGTTTCCATTTTTCACAAAAAAAAACTGTGCCTGATGGAAAAATTTTGAATCCATATCTGAATTCAGCGAGAGAAAAAACTCACAAGATTCATTAATCAGATTTCTTGTGAAGAAAACCTTGTCGACCAGTGTTATTATAGAAATCCCTCCTCGTACTAAGGAGGATAACAGAATGGGATGGAAATGCGCTACGCCTTTTTGGGGAGGTTGGAAAAA